>JACTAT010000001.1:654732-876510 GCA_014526335.1 Chrysaora quinquecirrha
TTGCTGCAGCTTATTGCTCTTGCTCTTGATCTTGCTATTGCTGTTCCTTCTGGTGCTGCTTTTTCTGCTGCTTATTGCTCTTGCTCTTGATCTTGCTATTGCTGTTGCTTCTGCTGCTGCTTCTGATGCTGTTTCTGCTGTTGCTTTTGCTGCAGCTTATTGGTCTTGTTCTTGATCTTGCTATTGCCGTTGCTTCTGGTGCTGCTTCTGATGCCGTTTCTGCTGTTGCTTTTGCTGCAGCTTATTGCTCTTGTTCTTGATCTTGCTATTGCTGTTGCTTCTGGTGCTGATTCTGATGCTCTTTCTGCTGTTGCTTTTGCTGCAGCTTATTGCTCTCGCTCTTCATCTTGCTATTGCTGTTGCTTCTGCTGCTGCTTCTGATGCTGTTTCTGCTGTTGCTTTTGCTGCAGCTTATTGCTCTTGTTCTTGATTTTGCTATTGCTGTTGCTTCCGGTGCTGCTTCTGATGCCGTTTCTGCTGTTGCTTTTGCTGCAGCTTATTGCTCTTGTTCTTGATCTTACTATTGCTGTTGCTTCTGCTGCTGTTTCTGATGCTGTTTCTGCTGCTGCTTTTGCTATTTCTTTTGCTGTTGCTTTTTCTGCTGCTTATTGCTCTTGTTCTTGATCTTGCTATTGCTGTTGCTTCTGGTGCTGCTTCTGATGCCATTTCTGCTGTTGCTTTTGCTGCAGCTTATTGCTCTTGTTCTTGATCTTGCTATTGCTGTTGCTTCTGCTGCTGTTTCTGATGCTGCTTCTGCTGCTGCTTTTGCTATTTCTTTTGCTGTTGCTTTTTCTGCTGCTTATTGCTCTTGTTCTTGATCTTGCTATTGCTGTTGCTTCTGGTGCTGATTCTGATGCCCTTTCTGCTGTTGCTTTTGCCGCAGCTTATCGATGTTGATCTTGCTATTGCTTTTGCTTCTGCTGCTGCTTCTGCTATTGCTTTAGATGCTAATACTTCTGCTGTCGCTTGTGATACTGGCTGCTTTTGCTATTGCTGTTGCTGTTGCTTTTTCTTCTTCTGCTGCCTCTGATGCTGTTTCTATTGTTGTTTTTGCCGCAGCTTATTGCTCTTGCTCTTGGTCTTGCAATTGCTGTTGCTGTTGCTTTCGCTGCTGCTTTTGCTGCTGCTCCTGCTTCTGCTGTTGCTATCGGTGCTGCTTTTGCTGCTTTCGCATTGCTTTTGTTGCATCTTCTGATGGTGCTGCTTTGGCTGCTTCTGTTTTGTTATTATTTGCTACTGCATCTACTTGCTGTTGCTTTTGCTGCAACCACTGCTAAACACTCTTCCCACTAACAATGTCATTGCTATCACTCTGAGACTACTGATATTGCTGCTTCTACTATTACTGTTGCCAATGCTACTGGTCTTTGTGCTTCTTACCCTCATGCTGTTATCCCTATTATTATCCCAAAAATAACTCCTACAAGATATTGCTTGAAACTTACCTTGAAACAGCAGCTACTTTTGAGTCAATGCTATCATCTTGAACTAAAACATAACTATGTGAAATTGTAGGTGGTACTATTCTTTTTTTGTGATTGTATGATTTTGGCTTGATATGCTTCAGGTTGTGTCCCCATCCGAGATCTTTTAATGTATTTATCATTTGTTGATCAACTGTTGCTGAGCAAGCAATGTACTGTACTCTCTCCTAGGGATAAAGAAATAACTTTGGAAATCAACATTTATTAAGAACATATCTGAAAAGTACTTTGGACGATGAATTTCTGGGTTCTGTCTGCACTGCAATTTCAAAAGCAAATAAATCTTTGATCCAAATTATCCTTGTGCTTGCAGAAATCATTTTCTTATCATTGTTATCTTCTAATATTCATCTTAATTGCTGTATTTATCTCATAACAGAAACCATTAACAAGTCAGTAGTTTTCATGGAGTTTTAGCAAACCATCTTATTTTTTGCATTATTGTATCCAAATATTCAAGAGATTGAAAAACCAAGGAGCCTGTTTTAAAGACACCAACCACAGTAATGCATATCCACAACAATACGCAGAAAATACCACCACACCAAACATAACCCACCACATCAGCAAAATAGCCCACCACAGTAGTGCATATCCACCACCGCATGCAAAAAATACCACCATTGTATGCAAAAAACTAACACAGAAGTGTGTATCCACAACAGTAATGCATATAGATTCCCTAGGGTGTATATATAGTGAGGGGTGACAGCTATGATCACTGTACCGTTGTACCGGCATCTTTGGCAAGCATACCCATTAGTATTTGTGACAATGTACTGGTGTAGTACCAGTTTTCATGCATGCGCATGTTATGACTTTACTTTTTAAGTGCATCATGTACCAGATTGTGTTTGTACCGTACCAGGTCAATTTTTAGCCTGTCGTACCACGTACTGGTTGCTCTGTACAGGCATACTGGAAAGCTATCACCCCTACTATATAAACAGGATACTGATGGCAAGATAAATAAAATTTCAAACTTCATCCCACCTTTGCTATTCCTTGCAGCACAGCCAGAAGCTTATTAATTGGTTTGGGATTTTGTTGAAACTTCTTTATTAGCCTTTTATTATGATATGGAATAGATGGTAGTAACTTGTCTACTTCATCTGTTATGACCCTTCTTATACTTGTAAACAAGAATTCATGATCCATTACAACTTGATATAACAGCTTTGGTGTCCCAATAATTATCTTTGGTGGGCGTAACTTTAATTGTTCAATCTCTTTGTCTATACCTTGTCTTGATACCTTTGAAAATGAACCAAACAACGTTAAAGAAAAACATATGGTTATTTTTCACAAAAGTGGCCTAGATAATTGGCTTATCTAGAGTATAATGGGGCAATTGCCTCCTTGTTTTATCATTGGCAAGGATAGAGAGTGCAGGGGGGCATTTACCCCTTACTAAGCTTCCATAAAGTTATTGCAAGTTGGCAGTCTGTGAGGTATCTAATAACCTTCCCTCTACATCAGAGATGAAAATTTGTTGTTATTTTTGAACTTCAAATGAAATAGGGATTGAACCTATTTTTTTCAAATATATTTCAAGGTATCAGGTTGATTTGCCCAACTTTTCATCCACCATTCTAAGATATTGCGTCCAATCAACTGTGGTCATTTCCCTCCACCTGAAATGACATGCATAACTTCTTTTGTGCATTTTGTTAATTATTTTATTGTAAACATCGACGGCTCTGCTCCCAAACCCCCCAATTATTGCACTGGTGACTGAAGTTGGATGAATCAGAGGTTGGTTGAAATGTCTTGAAAGCTATTTCATGAGGTAGAAAAAACTTACAAAACAGGCAACATTTCTTCTTTCTGTGAGTTTTCTTGCTTCAATGTAAATCTGATAAGCCAGCTCCCTGGTTGGTACAATTATCATCACACTGCATGGGTATCTTGCTTGCTGAATGGCTGGAAGCAGGTATGCCAATGTCTTCCCAGAGCCAGTTTCTGACTGCACGATAACATTTTGGTATTTAAATACCAATGGCAATGCTAGACTTTGAATTTCTACTGGCTTTGAAATTCTGAGGCTAGATAACTTTTCTGTTAATTTCGCTCCAACCCCTAAGCTTGAGAAAGACCTATGGTCTTGAACTTGAAGGTTAGAGTCAGAGTCAGAGTTCCAAGACTTATTTTCAGCATAACTTGAAGTATATTCTTTCTCATGGACGTCACTTTTTGAGCTTGTCTTCCCGTTCCAAGATGTACTTATATAACGCTCTGATAATGCTCCCTGTAACATATCATTTGTACACAATCTTCCCAAGTTGTTTGCAATGTTTTCACTTGGTTTTGCTAACGCTTTTAGGCCTATTCCTGGCCATGCCGGCCTAGCCACATGAAGCACTGTAAAGACTCTGAACATCTTAAAGATTCTTAGCAGCAAAATGCTTCAAGTCAACTGCTTTCTATTAATTTCGCTTTCAGCTTCTATCAGTATTTTTGTGAAAAAATTCACGGAACTGAGAAATTTCTTTCTTTTTATTGCATTCTCATTCCGCATGTCCACTTTTCATCCGCCATTTACAATTCTACTCAATTTTAGGCTTAATCCTTTTTTGTTGTTGTTGCCTTTTTAGTCTCGTAATGAGAGCGAGGATTGCAGGAAAGGAAGTGAATCAGAATTCTAATAATATTCATGGAAACATTTCATCATTTGGATCTGTTGCTATTTTTGAATCGTCTGCAATTTGTATAAAGTGCAATAAACCGCCCACAAATAGCAATGCTTGAGCTGAAAGCTGTTCATCTTTCTCGTACCTCCAACAGAATAAATAAAATAAGAGATTTTACCTAGCAAGAAGGCAAAGATCTGACAGAATTGCTTTTTACGTGCCTAAATTCTTTAGTCCAAAAGGTTAAAGGTTCCATAAAATATGGGATCATCAGGTTCGAGCCATGCAGCACCCAGGCCGGTAAGTGAGATGGATTTGAGAGATCAAATTTGTGGGGTAATCTATGGTCAAGCAATTGGTGACGCTATTGGTCTATTGACTGAATTTATGACGAAAAAAGAAGCAAAAGTGGTAAGAAATAATGAATAAAGTTAGAATAAATAAAATAATCTAAGGTTCCTGTAGCAAGTAGTGACAGTATACAGTAGTTGATTTAACTTTATTATAATAGACAGAAGTAAACTTAATAATCTAGGGGGCCACTTGACTTTCCGAAATAGATCATTGTAGAATTTAAATTTTTTGAAATCGCTCTTTTGATGCAAAAATCGTATAAAGCACCCAAAAGTTAGACTAGGTGTAAAGTTTTACTATCCCAGTGCGTGTAGTTTCGGTTCTACCAGCGTCCAAAGTTTACGATTTTATAAGGGCTTTGACTGACCGTGTGGGGCAAAAGTTTCACCAAGTTCATTTTTTGCGGTCAAAGCCTTTATGAAATCGGGAACTTTGAATGCTCATAAAATTAAGAGCACAAGCGCTAGGACAGTGACACTTTGTACCTAGACTAAGTTTTGGCTGCTTTATTATATTCTCATATCAAAAACTCGATATCATGTGATTTCGAAAAATTTTAATGCTGCCTGACGTCATATCGAAATGAACTGTACTGAACGTTTGCACACAATGAATCTCCTCGATTATCTCCTCCATGAAGCTATTCTTTGCCCCTAGAAAATTAGTTAATCCACCCTATCGTGCATGTGGAGTCAATTTTTTGAAAGGATATCTTGTGGCGACCTGGTCATTTGGCAAGTTTGCAGTGTGGCGAGTTTACCAGAAACCGAATTAAGACCCTGTCCCCAAGTCATAAGAAATAAGTGATACTTGACTTGAATATGGATGTGATGCATTCCCATAGGTCAAAACATGTGATTCTAAGATGCCCCCCTGGGATAATAATCCTTGTTGTTATTCATTAGTTTGCATTCATTTTGGCAGCTGTGATATTAATTTCTTATTTTCATTATATTTAGTATTATGGAAAGAAAGTCTCAAATGGGCTGAAATATGATGATAAAGTTCCAGATTTCCACAGATCAAGATGGGAGAATGGAGACTGGACTGATGATACTGATCAAATGTTAGCAATTATGCAGTCATTGCTTGATAATGATGGCAAAGTAAGTTTTTGGTTCTTACTGTATTACTTTGATTTCTGATTCGTTGATTAATTGATTCATTGATCTTTTTATTAATTGATTTGCTGATTATTTGTTCATCTATTCATTGAGTGATTTATTTTTGAACTTATTGATTGATTGATTCATTAATGCATTGATCTGTTGATGCATTGATTCAATGATTTGATGACTTCTTTATTCATTGATCTGTTGACTCATTGAATTCCTGATTTGATGACTCGTTGATTCATTGGTTGATTCATTATTTTCATTAATTCATTGATCCTATGACTGACATAATGGAAAAACTAACAAATATCCGTGTCTCAAAAAAATTCAGATTGTTCCTGCTGATGTTGGTCAGAAATTTGTGCAGTGGATGAAGCATGGTATCGCAGAGCATGGTGACGCTGGAGGCATGGGCATTGGTAGAACCACAATAACAGTCCTACGTCATCCAAAATATGAGACTCAACCGCACGAGGTAGGGAGGCTTAGAAACATCTTAATGAGGGAGTTGTAAGGTCCAAAAAGCGTGGAACAAAATCATTTAAGCATTAAACAGCAACTTTTTGCACTGTTTTTGAATAAAAGAGTATTCAGAATCGTTTTCAGTGTATGTCAGTTATGAAAACGCACCTGCGAACACATTCCAGGGTGAAGGGAAACTGGTACAGTGCATTATGGTATTAATGATTTTTACCAGTATAGTGTAAACTTGGCCTTAAAGCTGGGCGGTGTGGCAATTTTTTCCTTGGAAACAGGCCCTTAATTCGAAAAAGTCAGAAGAGAATCTCTGGTCACACCCAAGACACACCTGTTTTTCATTGTTTAGCTAGGAAGGTTTACAGCCAGGTGTATTCTTGTCTGGGGGAAGGTTAAACACTTTCTGGGCTCTACCTAAAATATATTATCAAGTATAGCCCTGTATATCGTAATCATCTTGCTAATCATTTTAAATTGCTTGATGATTTCGAAAACATTATACTCACGGGATTTATTAAGTGATTTCTTGTGAAGCATAAGGATTTATGGCATAAGCTTCGAAAAACGAAACAAATGATTTCGTCTCGTTTTAGTGTGCTTTCGAAGTCTGGGACAGTTCTGGTCGAAATATCGCCCCAAATGGAGCAGTAATGAGAACATCAATACTCGGGGTTCATGATTTCAATTCATTGGATAAAGTTATTGATAACACTGTCAATGTATCCAAATGTACACACGTTGATCCAAGGTATCTTAGAGCATTTTTTTAATTCATTTTTGACTGTGACATATTGTTCAAATTAGTTTAACTTTTAGCCTTGTTTCCATAAGATCTTAACAGAGTGGGCGACAGTCTACGTAGATCTCCCGATTTGAATGGGAACACTTCTTGCCATCATTACGCCTGCGCCGACTGTGTATCACAAGGATCGGGAGACTTGACATGAGTTCAAATTCACCGACTCTTGCGAGTATACCGGTCGAAGAAAATTTCTTTCGGAATTTCTTTTAGCGTCCTTCGCATGGAGAGAACGATTTGGTGATACACATGTCCAGTATTGCATTTTCTGCTCGTCCGTTCGTCGAAGAAAAGGGCAAAAGAACTTACTTCTACCCAACTATTCGTCGCGAAAGCTCTTCTCACAAATTATACTTATTTCAGTGGTCGATCGGGTTTGAGATCTTCGATTTCACCTATTAGAGATCGATCCGGTTTAAGATCCCCGATTTCACGTATTTGAGATCGATCCGGTTTAAGATCGCCGATTTCATCTAGTGGAGATGGATCCGGTTTAATATCGTCTGTTTTCCCTTGTGGACATCGATCTGTTTTAAGATCGTGTAGCGATCATGCGATTGTCATAAGATCACAAATTCGAATAGAAACAATTGGTACCAGCAAGCACTGTAATTGTTAGATCATTTTCAAGTGATCGTGGATCGTGATAGCAGAATTTTCCCAGTATCTAGTGTGTAGTGTAAGAAAAGCATTCACCATCTCCTCCGCATTTGTTTGTTTATGCAGCGAGAGGAGGTCCTGACATCCAGATGCATCGTGCTAACCTGTTTCAAACTCCATTTCAAATTCCAGTTTTCTGTCGATAGCAAATTGATCAACAAAATGGCGGAACATAAATTTTAAGCAAATACTTTTCCCGTTTTAAGCAAATCTTTTATTGCTGACAGTTTTTTTTTCTTACCTTTTTAGGTGCATAGCGTCTTGTGTAGCCGTTACAGTTGCGATATCCGTGATGCTCACGAGAGACGATAGATTCATAAACTCAAATAAATATTTCAAAGTTGATGCGATTATTGAATTTGCTTTCGAGAAGGGTGTGCAATATCTTGAAGACCAAAGCCATGTAAGCAATTTTATTAGCATCATTTATTTTATTTTTTATTTCATTTAATTGTACACACGCTTTTTATAAAGAACCTAACTTAAGGCCTAGTTCCTGAAGTTCCTTATTTTTTTTACCTCTTTTGACTACGTTGTAGTTCCTTAATGGTTCCCCGATTTTAACTATACATTTAGTGCCGTAAAATAACACAGATGCAAGTAAAACATCGAAATTCTGAATTTTGCTTTTAACTGTGGCTAGAAAAAGGCCAAAAACACAAAAAATGCAAGAAAGAAGTTTAATATACTGTATGTATGGGATGTATAAGCAGTACCGTTGAAAGGGAGGGTCCAGCGGGGTCAGAGGTCCAGGGCTCGGGCTGTTAAGGGGCCCGCTAAATTAAGAATTATTTTATACTTCCCCCTAAAGACTCCGAAAGGCCCGGTACGATTACATTACCCTGGGGCCCGCTCTGGCTCTCAAAGGCCCCGTGTATAAGTACAGTGTCGATCAAGAAGTAGCATGTCTATTCCATTGATATCATCTGGTGTAATGTAGTCTTCACTCGCATCTTCGTATAGGATTCGAAATTCCCCAAGCTTGGCGGGTGAGTTCTTTACATTTTCGGCCCTCTACATGTAGGTTTCTTATAAAGTGGTTCTTTAAACAAAAATCGTGCAAGTCGGGTTGACCTTATTTGGTTTATATTGTTTAACTAACCCATTGTTATGTGTTGTGTTTGTTAACTAATAGTCCATGTAGCATATAAGAAGGCCATTGTAAGAACAGCCAGTGGCGGTGGCGAAGATCATTGTGGAGCGAAATATTTAATAAATTTATTTCTCTATTATTTTCTTGTAGAAAGATGAATTCAAAGCAGCACTCTTCGCAAAAGACTTGAAAAGTCTGAAATTATGTGAAGCCGGAAAGATTGGCTACACATACAAGACACTAGGTGTTGGTTTTTGGGCATTCAAACAGAATGATTTCAGAGAGGCCCTCAGCAAAGTTGTGATGGAAGTGAGTGATCAAATCGAGTCTAAATTTCAGACAAATACTGCAATTTACTGTTCATCTCTCGAGTACTGTAAAAAATATCCTAGGCTTGTCATAAGCCCTGTGAAGGTGAAAGTGGATGTTAGAAATACATGATGAAGGTGAAATGGTGTATTTAGCCCAGTCGCTAGGACCTTAGTAGTAGGTTAACTACTCGGGTAGTTAACCTACTGCTTAGCTGTGACTCTACCGTAGCTGGGGCCCGAACCCCGACCTCGCTGAGCTTCTGACACCACAGCCAGCTGGATTAGACCACGACGCCACAGCACTTTCAGTAGATAAAATTAGTAGACCTAACCCTGGCTGTAACGCTACCGTTACTTGGGCTCGAACCTTGAACCCCGAGCTTGAATCCTTAATCAGATGAATAAATGTACAAAGGTTCAAGTGCAAAATTTAATCACATATGTTGATATTTTCAATACATTTGATATATTCTGTTTTGCAGGGTGGCGACGCGGATACGAACGGTTCCGTTGCTGGTGCATTGCTGGGATGTAAGATCGGCAAATCCAACCTTCCATCTGACTGGGTGAATGAATTAAAACACAAAGCATGGCTGGATAACAAAATTCAAAGGTAGAAATGACTAAGTTTGTTACTGTAGCCTAGATTATGTTAGGAATTGCTTTCAATCCTCCCGTTCTGTATTCAGTAATAGTATACTTTTTCCACCACATGGAGTTGTACCCTTCTGACACTCCTCGAAGTGTAAACGTCAGCAACAGACCGAAACATTTGACTGAGGCGGAATCTACTCCTAAATTCGGATCGAAATGCACCAATGAGAAGAGTGAAGCTGGAGCGAACTTCTGTTGTCGTTCGTCTGAATTTTTTAGGGGAAACTGAGACTCTTGTAGTGAGTCTAACCTCTTGTAATGGGTCTAGACTCCCGAAATGAGTCCAAGATATTTTTCATCATTTTTGATCATCAAGTCCGGTTCTATGTGATACCTAAAGGTAATAAAAGCATTTTTATTGCTTCGTAGCTACCTGAATCTGTTGGTTCGAATGGAGACAATACCTGCCGAAGACTGATTCAACTGATGTTCTTTTTGGCTTCAAATTCTATCTCAAAGGTAATTTAAATCACTCTGTTTTCTGTGTAAAAACGGCAAATCTCAGAAATTTATGACTAGAAATTGAAATTACAGTTGACATCCGCTATCTCGATCTCTCAAGGGAAACTGGAATTTGTTCGAGATAGCGAATGTTCGAAATAACGGATGCCACCGTATAAACATAAAAAATTATAGTTTTTAATTCAGAAAAGGAACCCCTATTAACATGCAGGGTTACTGATCACAAATTTCATCAAACATGTCTGGTATTTTTTACATAGGAGTCAAAGCTCATCTGCTTTCATCCCTACTATTGATGAAATTGAGATAATGGCGATGCAGCACATCTCGAAAGAGAACAGCTTCATCTATTGTATACATGGGCAGCATATCACTTAGCTGCTGCCATTCCCGCTCCGCTAGGCGAACTTATACATATTTTCAGCCTGTGGGAAATCGAAAATGGTTCAAGACAGCGAATGTTTGAGATAATGGGGTTCGAGATAGCGGATGGTTTTTCTATACAAACCCTTATACCAAAACGAGGGGAAACGGAAAATCGTTCAAGATAGCGAATGTTTGAGATAGCGGATTCAACTGTATTAAAGTATTCTAGACTAGAGTAGCAGGAAATACGGGTTTAAGGACCGTTAACATGTCGCTACCAATGCCCAGGCATTCGGCATGTTTTTAAATTTTGTTACAGTTTCAGATGCACTGCTATGTTATGGTTTTTTATGTTTGCATCGTTTAATAAAACTAGGCTAATTTACTTGAGGTTCGACACTAATGGTACTTTACGATAAGCATATTCCGACTATATGTCATCATATGAAAACCTTTTTGCAAGATCTTAAGAAGCCACTATCCATATCTAATGGAAGGACCTTGAGTAAGGCTGGCTGCTTCATTGCACTGTTTAGTGCATTGGAGCAGTCAGCTGGCTTCTTGTCCAGAAGGTCTCTGGTTCGAATCCCAGTCAAGGCAATTATAACAATTGTGGGGTAGCCCACTTATGATGAATACATGTCAAATCGTTTCGAATTTAGAACAAGCCTACAAGACTCTTAACAATCTAGCATTCATGAAAGACTTTTTTACTATATAAGATTAGTGCCTAGTCTAAGGTGCCGAAACGGGTGCAGCTGGGCTCCTACACTCTTCCTTTCTTAGAACCTTCCTAGATCCTCCATATCAAATTTTCGAGAGAATGCTTTCTTTTCGGCTTGCAGCATATCTGTGTCGTCTGTTGCTATTAATATGTCATTTATATACAGCGCTATGATGATCAGGCTTCTTTGCTTCTCTTTGTTATCCTTTGATTTGGTATAGATACACCAATCAGCATCACTTTGCTTGTAATCTGCTGATTTTAGATAGCTATCGATCTCTAGATTCCAGCATCGAGCGGACTGTTTCAAACCGTAGAGACTTCTTTGTAGTTTACATAAGAACCAGGATTTTTTTATCGAGGCTGGCATTTCATGTTCTTAGTTTCTCGGTAGCTTAGACAGCATACTGATGCTTCCCTATTTCTCTGTTCGCTTGCTTTTTACATTCAGTCTGGCTGTTTTACTTTCATATAAAGCTGATATTCTTTGGGCATATGGAAAGGCCAGCCTCAGCTTATTCTTACTTTATTTCTGACAAAATCCAGGCTCGTGTTCTTATAGAAAAGAGGGCACAATGGGCACATGGGCACAAGTTCATTTTTGGCCTAATATGAATATTTCACCAGCCAACCCGTTCTCAAATGCCAGACACGTTTTGCTGGGGTCTCATGCGTGATTTCACCATTTTTGCTTTCTGATGTTTATTTCGAGTGACACTATTTGAATATCAGGTGCCTTCGTAAATGTAAGTTCCTTAGAAACGTAAATGTAAGTTCGGTTCTCAAATACCAGACACGTTTTGCTGGGGTCTCATGCGTGAGAAGCCCAAGTGCTATTATGCACACGACCTCTGGAGCAATTTTTGCCAGAAGAAGTCGAGCACAACTTCTAGAAGCTTCTTCTTCTTCTGGCTTTTCCCACCTCATGTGGGGTCGGTGTAAATGTGAAACCGCCACTTTGGGTTTTCTCTTCATTCACATCAATCATAGTTAGGCAAAGATTTTATGGCCGGATGCCCTTCCTGCCGCCAACCTCTTTTATTCGCCTCTTACGACACGCAGGGGATACGCTGTTTCGATACGCTGGTCCTATTCTTACCCAGGAACCAGATGGTACAGCACAACTTCAAAATGCAGATCCGAAATACACAAGAAATTTCAAAAGTTAGAACAATTAACTAGGGTATGAACCATATATGGTCTCAATCTTAATTACCCCGCCCGCGCCTTTGCTACTAATAATGTCTATATGTAATCTTAATTATTTGTGTTATTGTGAATTATTGTCGTATAATGTTGTATCACTGTTTTTAAAAACTAAACATTGAATAACAAACATTTCACATTTCATTTCAATACATTTCAATACCAAACAGTCGCTTTCTTCACAATAATAGCTATTTTAGATTCATAAAAGATGAAAACTTTAAATTCTGTACTAAAATTAATTCCCCTTTTAAAATAAGTTGTGTTGTTAAATGTCGTGGTTGTAATGAATTTAAATAGTTTTTATGTAACGTTTTGTCATTTGTAATAATAAAATTATTTCTAAACGCCATACGTTCTAAAAATGAAACATGCCTGGTTGTTTTTTAATGCATAATATTGGGATAAGGGTTTTGGGGTATTAAGGTGAAGTATAGTATTGGTTTCACTTAACACCATCTTAATAAGTTGTGTTTGCTATGTCTGTTGGATATGTATACATTTTTCTTGTATTTATATGCAGGCTACTCTTTCCAACTGCGCTGGCCTGAGGCGGACACTCGGACACTATCCATAGATTTGCAATCGCGGAATTCATTGGGTAGCGTGGATCTGCGGCTAGAATCGGAGACCTTTTCCATGCTTTATCTGGTACTTTTATCTGACAACTGGTTCGTTTTCGAATGTTATAAGAAACCTATTCCTCTGGTGCCATTTTACCGATAACGGTAGACATAGTGGGCTTCAAGCCATTTCTTACGAAACGCATTTCTGTTTTAAATTCTGTTCTCTGTAGACTTCCGATCGATTTTCACGTATTCTTTTGTGTAATTCTAACAAATGTTAGAGTTACGAGGAGTTTGAAACCTGGTTTCGTTTTCGACCTGGCAACATCTAGGCTAACTAACGTCAGTATGTATAGCAACACCTGGCCTCTACTTCATTGATGATTTGAAGTTTCAAATTCCATTCTTTTGTTTTTCTCTATGGAACTCTGCCGTTTACAGAATGTGCATTTTTTATCACAGAAACTTTTCTTGGGAAAGACTGCCATTTTTGGGAGTTTTCCGAGACTTAAATAAACTTACCAACCACGGCGCAACTCTAAGCAATAAACCACAGGACCTCTTTTAACATAGTTACTAGGGGGGCAAATGCCCCCTAGTCCCCTTCATTGCCCACCTAGTTTCATAAAGTTCCCCCCCCCCCCTAGTACAATGTCCTTTAAAAAGAAAACTAGGCCAACCTCTAGGTTGTATTTTGTAAAATTTTCTGGGGGAGCATGCCCCAGACCCCCTAATAAGGAACATCTCTGGGGCCCTGTACGCCTTCGGCGCATTTACCATCAGCTGTAGCATCAGTGTAAACTTTTACGGTATAAATTCTCAACTGAAGTAGAGATGCCGCCTTGTTATTTCTCCAGCTCTGCACGGCTGGTTGTGCATGAATTCTTGACAAAAAGACTAAGAGAAGAATGAACTCGCCAAGACTAGACTCGCTCTGTGAAAGAAAGCGCTAAACATAATACAATAGAACAATAAGTCCCCTTTTTTGCCCCCCGCCCCCTAATTTTATCCCGTTAAAAGAGGCTCTGATAAACCACCGTTGAGCATGATTCTGCCATGGGACAACATTTACTGGATCACCCAGTGTGTTACAGCGAGGATTGTTTTCGAATAATTGGCAGAGCGAGATCCTTGTTTCATCTAAGTGTTTTGGAATCTTGGCCGGTTCTGTGTGTGGGGCGCAGACAGCAAGAGTTCGTTTCTCATTTGGAATCTTCAATTGATTAACTTCTATTGCTCATCCCGCTGTGTCCCGTGGGCTGATTGGTGTTAAAACATAATGCCAATCTAGATTCGCTTTTCTGATTGGTGCATTACGATCCGCATCTGGATATAAAATCCGCCTCGGTTAGTTGTTAGGGTTGGTTTCTGACGTTTATACTCTGAGGAGTGCCAGACGAAAAAAGCTTTTAGTATGCCCAAAAATGTTTCCGCTGTTTTTCGCAATTTAGATCTAGGTTTCTTATAAGCCAGTTCCTTACAAAAAGGTTAGAACTTTTGAAACGATATGTGGCGAACGCTGTCGTTGATTGGATGGAATAAACAGATATTACACAGCAACATCAGCATATTTTCATAATATAAGCAAAAAGCATAAAAGCAGCTCAGCGAATAGACAGTCTTTCAAGTTTCTTGCTTCGGTTCTTCACCATCTACGTCTTCTTCCCCATGAACTCCTTCTTCGAAGCCATGCTCTTCTTCTTCTTCCACCGATAACAGATCTCCAATTCCAGCATCGACGACGACAAATAGAACAGGCTTGGGTGCTGGAACATTTGGTGCCGATGGGGTCTGTCGAGAAAAGAGTTATCATCTTAGCAATATACCCAACACAATTTTAGAGGTGTTTACTGAGGGTAGGCAATTGCCCCAGTATGCCTAGTAGTGGAGAGCAAAACAGCATGTTTGTCACAGAAAATGGCCCACCTTTTTGGGCTGTTGGATATATTGTACCGTAAATTTTGTGCCACTTTTGTTGTTGTAATCTTCTATTGATGTAACCTTCTATTAACCCTTTCCGTCTTTGTGGTCCACTTCGTCCCACCAGAGGAAAAATTGAGTGAAAAATGAAAGTTGTGGAATTTTGCTGAAAATTGGTACAAAGGTGTAATTTGGGGTGCTGATTTCGAAAATTAACTTTATTTTTCAAAATTTTCATTTCTTGGGGTTGAAAAGGGGCAAATTAGGTAAATGGGGGCAGAAAATAAAAATTGTGCGATTTCGCTGAAAATTGGTACAAATGTAAAATTTGGGGTGCTGATTTTGAATCTGAACTTTATTTTTCAAAATTTTCATTTTTTGGGGTTAAAAGGGGGGCAAATTAGGTTAATGGGGGCAGAAAAGTAAAAGTTGTTTGACTTTGCTGAAAATTGGTGGAAAGGGGTAATTTGGGTTGCTGATTTCGAATCTGAACTTTATTTTTCAAATTTTAATTTTTTGGGGGTTAAAAGGGGGCAAATTAGGTAAATGGGGGTAGAAAAGTAAGAGTTGTTTGATTTTGCTGAAAATTGGTGGAAAGAGGTAATTTGGGTTGCTGTTTTTGAATCTGAACTTTATTTTTCAAAATTTTCATTTTTTGGGGTTAAACGGGGGCAAATTAGGTAAATGGGGGCAGAATAGTAAAAGTTGTTTGATTTTGCTGAAATTTGGTGGAAAGGGGTAATTTGGGTTGCTGTTTTTGAATCTGAACTTAATTTTTCAAACCTTTTCAGTTTTTGGGTCAAATAGGGGAGAAATGGGGGCAACCTGGGCAAAAGGGGGCAAAAAAGTAAAAGTTATGCAATTATGCTGAAAATTAATACAAAGGGGTAATTTGGGGAGCTGTTTTTGAATCTGAGCTTTATTTTCAATATGTTTCAGTTCTGGGGGCCAACTACGGGACTAAATGTGGGCAAATTAGGCAAATGGGAGCAGGAAAAAAGTTGTGCAATTATGCTGAAAATTGGGAGAAAACGGGTAATTTGTGGTGTTGATTTCGAATCTATACTTCTCTTTTAAAATTTTTCGTTTTCCGGGATCAAATGAGGATAAAATCAGGTTGGGGCAGAAAACGAAATGGGTATTTTTTCTGTTAGTTTCTTATATGGACTTCGTTTTTGAAATTATAAGTTTTGGGGTAAAGTGGGCCAAAATGAGGATATATTGGCTAACTGGTGGCAGAAAATGAAAGTTGTTAAGTTTTTTTTGAAAATTGGCAGAATGGGGTAATTTGGGATTCGAAGATATACGGGCATTCAGCTACAAAGTATACAAACTTTGCATCAGGTGTTGAATTTCAATCACACTGTTGACATCCATCTTTGCATCCGTACTGCGCTCTTTGCTGCAGCATGGTAAAATCTGGTTGGTTCTAACTACTGTGAACCTTTTAGGCACAACTAAATGTAATTTAATCGGGTTTAATATGTGACAGGGACTTTTGTATTTATTAATCCCCTTCTTGTATCGCATATTAGAGCTAGCGAAGCTTATGAGGGTGTCGTATGATTGGTTGAAGCTGATGCAAGTAATTCCTTACGCAGCGTGTTTCTATGGTGAAGCGGATTTGTTTGTGCGTTGAAACAGCACTCTCTGCGTTTAAATTTTGCGGCTATAAATTTTTGCCACGCGGTGTGTTTTTTCATTCAAACTGAACATGAACTGTGAACGGGGAACGTTTCAAAGTGCTTGTCCAGCAGATTTTTGTACCGCCCACCCTCCCTGCTTGTTTGGTTTAGGTACTTGTCTCTTCCACTCCTTTCATGCTTTCGACTAGTGTCTTCGGGCTCTTGTTGTCGGCATTACATAGTGTGCTGGTCTGCGGAAAAAACTTCGTTTCTTCGTCACCCCCCAGAAGCGAAGGGCATTTTGGCATTGGGCTGGCACACTGACCGCCCAATCTGAAGTCCCAATGATGAGAAAAACCGAGAAAAACATCACCAGATCTCAGTTGATAGATAATGGTGGCTACACAGCGTTGAGGGACTTGTTATGCATTGACAATTGTTATTGTATTTTTCATGCCACTATTGCTATCCCTGGAGCAAATATTAATAAAATTAAAATTTGAAAAATAAAGTTCAGATTCGAAATCAGCAACCCAAATTACCCCTTTCCACCAATTTTCAGCAAAGTCAAACAACTTTTACTTTTCTGCCCCGATTAACCTAATTTGCCCCCCTTTTAACCCCAAAAAATGAAAATTTTGAAAAATAAAGTTCAGATTCGAAATCAGTACCCCAAATTTTACATTTGTACCAATTTTCAGCGAAATCGCACAATTTTTATTTTCTGCCCCCATTTACCTAATTTGCCCCTTTTCAACCCCAAGAAATGAAAATTTTGAAAAATAAAGTTAATTTTCGAAATCAGCACCCCAAATTACACCTTTGTACCAATTTTCAGCAAAATTCCACAACTTTCATTTTTCACTCAATTTTTCCTCTGGCGGGACGAAGTGAACCACAAAGACGGAAAGGGTTAATGGAAACTCGAAATTTGAATTTCGAGTAGATTAGTTGTAGTAGCAGTACTCAACCAGGGTTTTATAGGCCTTGGCCAGGATTTTATAGGCCCTGGCCCTCCAGCCCCTTTTAATACTTATATTATATTATTATTATTATCTAACCTTCTACCTCCCCCTCCCCTCGCTGTATCCCTCCCTCTCGTGAGTAGGCAGTAGCATGGAACGCAAAATTACGACAATATTCAATATCCTTTTGTTTGGTATGCAGTTTCTCCATTTACCCTTTCCAATGACTTAAAGACGAAATCATATTTCATTTAATGCACGCCCTTTATTTTGTCCCATCAACCTTTATGCGCAAAATTAGGCCTTTTTCGCCCTCATTGTCATGTATTTTTCTTTGTGAAAATTAAGCGTATTAAGGCATCTGAATGTAACATCGATGTAGAAAATAGGAAAAAAGATAAAGAAACGAGAATCATGACAGAAAACGAACCTTGAGATTCAGTGGCCTCTTCGATTCCTTCTTCTGGTCCTTCAAAATCTCTCAAATCTTTGTCGTCAGGTTCCTCAGCATCTTAAAACAGAAGTTCCGCCGTTTCGTTATAATTGAGGTACTATTTGGTAAAAGGAAAAAGACTTCAAAGGCAAATAGATCTGAATCAGAACTTGGTACCAACTTCGTTTATGTTGTAGGAGCGTCTTCAACAATGTAGATTAAGTGGGTATGAAGTGATAGCGATTGTGATGATCATGATGATCGTGATAATGATCATGATAATGATGATGATAAGAGGAGGGGGATGACGATAATTGATGATGATGATAATGATGACGATGATGATAATGATGATTATGATGATGATGACGATAATGATGATGATGATGATAATTATGATGATAATGATGATGATTCTGAATCTTGAACCCTGTGTGTCCCTTTTACTGTTTCCAGCAAGCACATATGCAGGGCTACATCCTTTTACCGTTTGTAGTATTTTTATGATGCTATTGATGAGAATGATGATGATTCTTATGATGATGATAGGGTTTGCCTGATGTAATTTCTCGATGGTTTTAGGCAGGGTCGAACGATTTCTTCCAAGGCTTTCCCTTTGCTGGTTGAAGAAATCAAATGGCTTTGACAGGTAAAGGAAAGGGGGGGGGATTCGCACGATAAGTCCTCTTTCGGGTGATAAGTGAATGTTTTACGATCTGGTGCAGCTGCAGTCATGTTTAAGTGATAGACATAACAAGCCGACATTAACAAGAGGTAATCCAACTTACTGCAAAATGCCAATGCGAATCCAGTGACGAAAACCAGAAGCAAAATTAGCTTCATTTTTTAAGCTTCTTTCAGATAAAACCTGAAGTATAAGGACATTATACTTTAAAATTGGGTCCATATTACGCATGCAGGGTTATCGATAAACAAAAGAAAAGTTGAGGTATTTTCAAACAAAACTTGCACCAGATATACAGTAAATACGTACCAGAAGACGAATAGATACCAGCACAGCAGTCTTCCACCACTGTTCCACCCAAAGTCTACAAATGACATGGCCCTTTGTATGATGAATTGTTTTAATTTCTAGCGTCCAATCATGTAATAAGGGTTTTCCCGTTCTTCGAAGGCAGAGACACACAATCACAGACACAAACTTGAGAGCGATCTTGACATTATCTTTTCTATTCCATATTTAACGATTCCAGGCTAAACGGCATTACAACAAGAAGGGCTTCTCTGAGCCAGATAAGAACAAACGAAGTACATTACAGCCTCTCACAAGCACTGTATGTCTTCTTTATAATATAAACTAGTGGTACAGTACAGCCTTTCACAAGCACTGCCTGTCCATAATATAATATATACTGAGACTATGGATCAGGAGCTTTCACAAGCCTCCCGGCCTAACGGTTATCTACCCTATAGTAGAGCCTTACCTTGCCATACTTTCCTTTGCTTTCCTATCTCCTTGCTTACTGAAGCTAAGTTAGATACTTCTATATATACGAAATATTAAGAGATAAACAGGAAACATTACAAATTCGTGAAGATAAAGAAGTTAAAGAAATACCGAAACACCAATACAAAGATTTCCTGCATACGTGGTATTAACGACGTCTAATACAAAAGCCGGTAAAACGTGAAACAACTAAGTACTAGGTGACGAACAGAGATTAAGTTACGCTGAGTTACGTTATGTTACGTTTATAAGAAAATACTTGCGAATGAATGAAACTAAGAAAACTTAAAGGCCTAAAACTAGCAGTATCACACATTATCATCTTCGTATTCCTCATCATCATCCTCATCATTATCGTCATCATCATCCCATCATCATGATCATCATCACCATAAGGACCATAAGCATGATCATCATGGAACCCCCTCCAACTACCAGAGTTTTATTAGAGGATGGCATTTATGAAAAGGGCATTTATTCAACTGAATTAAAATAAACACGGGGGGATAAATAAAACGGAACGTTGAAAGGAGCAGGAGCAGTAAACAGCGGATTCATATCAGAAAAAGAGACAAAAATGACACATTCATTTGGTGTGCTTATGTAATATTTATACGAGCGAAATAAGCAAATAAAACATGAGGCAAAAATTCGAGTTCTCTTTTCACTTCGTTACCATCTGCGTCGACGGCCGTCACTCCAACCGTCCCAAGTACCACCAAATGCGGGATCTATTACAAAAGAGTTCTTATTTTTATCATCACGGAGCAATACATTTACCTTTGAATAAAAAATTAGCAGATGTCACAATGATTAAAACGAAGTTGAAATGATGATGATGACGGTCATTACTAAAATTTTTTGGGGATGATGATGGTGATGATGATGACTATGATGATAATGATGATGATGATGGTGATGATGATGATATTGATGATGATGATGGTGATGATGATGATACTGATGATGATGATAGCAATGTTGATAATAAGAATGACAACAATAATAATGATGATGATGATAATGACAATGATGATGATGATGATGATGATGATGATGATGATGATGATGATGATGATGATGATGATGATGATGGTGATATCGATTATTATACTGAGGATGACAATACAAATGATGAAAATGATGATGATGAAAATGATGGTGATGATAATGATGATGATGAAACAGCTGATGATGATGATGGTGATGACAATGATGATAATGATGATGGCACAATGATGATCATGATGATTGCAATTATGATCATAATGATGATTATTATTACATAATGACAGCAGCGACGACGACGAAAACGACCACGACGACAACGACGACGAAGACGATGACGACGATGATGTTGATAACAAATTATGAAGATTAATCTCAATGTGCGAACCTTGAAGTTTTTGCTCAATATCCCGTTCTAATTCATCATCTGCATCCTGATCAACATCAAGTTCTAGATCATCTTCATCCTTGGCATCTGAAATCGGATTTTCCAGCATTTCGTTATAACCATGATAAACGAGCAGTACCGCAGTTAGGTTTTAGGTACAACAATGGAAACATGCAGACTCAACTACTTACAAATCGCATGCACATGTTGAAAATCTTATTATTTCCATGGAATCCTCTTAGAAATCCTTTTGTTTGAAAGAAAATCACGTACGCTTCTTTGCAGAGTGAAATGTCTGTCGGACTCATCAGCTTATTTTAAATGCCGGTTAGAGCACGGGTTTAACCGGGGTTAATGCCACCAGGAGACTTTTATTATTGCTTATGTCATGATAGGGAATATGATACAGTATCTGTTTGGGTTCTTTCCCTATGGGATCTGGTATCTAGTCTGGGTATTTCCCCATTCATTCCATCATAATTTCATGGAGGGTGAATTTACTGAATAGTTCTTCCGCCATATCAATAAGATCAACATTGGGCATTGATCCTTTGAAAGAGTCTTCCGCTTGTTGAATATAACTCAAGATGCAAAATATGATATTGTGTTACCGAAGTTGACGGCTCCAAGCCAAATGTCTTCTCACCCTCATTTCTCCTCCCTGCCCTCCCTTTAATTTAGCATTTGAAGTTCTAAATTCTACTTTTGCATATTCTGCTTGCTTTTCCTTTCTGCCCTTCTACTCTCTGCTTCTTTTCATTCCTTTTCCCGCGTCTCTTTCTCCGCGGTGACAGGTGCAGTGGCGTAACGCACAGTGTGCACTTTTAAACACAAAATTAAGGGCCCCAAAATATTTGGCCCCGAAAGGGGCCCCCGCGAAATTTTGTAAAAAAACTTTTGGATAAGCGTTTCTTAGAAAGACTCACAATCTGAATTAAGTGGGCGTAAGACTAGTTTTTATTTGCTATTATTAGGCCTATCACATAATATTTATGTAACTTGACTAGTATAAAAACTCGATAATAATCCCGGTACTAGGGTTCTTAAAATAAAACTTCCTAGAAATCTTCTATTTAACCTAATCGTTTTGTTGATGTTAGTTTTGTTGTTTTGTTTGAAGATTGTATAATGCTTTATAAAATTTGCATTTTAAGGCAATCTTGGTGTGTAAACGTATTTGAAAAATAGGGGCCCCCAAACCACTATTTTGTTTAAAGGCCCCACACTGCTCCGTTAAACAGGTGCACTATTTTGTTTAAAGGCCCCACACTGCTCCGTTACGCCACTGTTGAGCATATGGGCATGCATTACCTAAGCTAAGCTAAGCATTACCTAATCGTCTTTGCACGGCAAAAGAGATCTAGTTTTAAGTAAATTGAAGAGTATGTTCTTCTGGGGTGCAACTTGTAGCTTTATTTTGGTCTATTGGATCCAGTACTCAATCCCGGGATCAGGACCCTGGCATCAATCGATGAATTGCAAGTTACGCAGTCTGCAAAATAAGTGCCTGCAATTTATGTGATTGCATTCGAGTGGCGCATGTGAATGCCAGGTCATATGGAACCCTCTCAACTGATAGCATACTACACGGAGAGCGGAATACGAAAAGAAGAGATCTTAAAATCAAAGAGTCTTGGAGATCGACCATGGAACGTTCACACCACTGGTTTTTGGCACAAATGGCACAATGGCAACTGAATGTATCAAATTCCACAATGTCCTTGCGAAAAAATTTACAAATTTGTCAGATAGTTTTAGGTTTTTTAGCATTTATGTGACCAGGGTTTTTTAACGTGCAGTTTTACACAAAATGTGCAGTTCTAAACATTTTCGTGCAGTTCTAAAAGATAAATTGTGCAGTTGAGAAGCTGGCATAAAACATAGTTCACATTATTTTAAGCATTGTTGCCCTATACTAAATAACCAGCGGTGTATTTTTGGCAAAATGGCCTGGTCCCATAGTTAGATTTTGCATATTCCAATCACGAAATGACCACCAGAGCGATTCTAGACCCATAAATTTAAATGTTTTCTTAGAGAGCATGCCTATACCCTCTAACTGAGTGCATTGAGTCATATTTACGTTAACCTTCGTAAATTCTACTTTCTTCACCTATAAGGATAGTGTCAGTTCTAAATTTTTCTTTAAAAAAAACCCTGTATGTGATTGATAATCAACAATTGGCAATAAAAATCCAACTAACTGCTACTGCAAAATGCCAGTGCAAAGCCAATGACAAGAATCAAGAACCAAGCTGTCTTCATTTTTCAAGGCAAGCTTTTCTTTGATATCAAAGAACGCTGTAAAAAAATTTTGTGTTAAAAATGACATAACAAAGCTAAACACAGATATAAATAAACTTTAAAGTTCATTGGTAAACATATTAAGAAAAGTGTAAAACACAGTTTTGATTCTCTGGAACTTAGTTTGTCTATGCCTGCTTACCTGAGAGGTGGAAATTTGAAAATGGTGTTGATCAAAGTATAGGTGCAGCAAATCTGCGTTGCTGTCTCGTCTCCAATTATTTTGAAGCACCTTGCGTCCAATCAAATCGGTCAATTTTGAAAGAAACCACTTGTGGTAAATTGCCTTTGTAAAATTCTTCCTCTTAACAATAGGACTGTATTGATCAAGGGGAAGAATATTGGAAAAATCTTAATTGGTGCAATATGTTAAAAATGGAATACCGGAAAATGAGGATCTAGGTATTATGGCCCAGGACCTGGACTGAGGAACAAGAATCGGGACCATAACTGAGAGCAAGGACCCGGCATTCATTCTTCTGAACAACTATGAGACTCTTTTTACATTGTGGAAAACCCTTACGCGACCCTGTGGCGTATGAATAGTAGGTGTGTCACTACCCTGGGTACCAGAACCTCACAGAATCACAGGGATTTGAAGATAAGAAACGAGGAAAAAAAGAGAGTAGGAAAGAAGAGGCCAAACGGAGTCTTTCTTTTTCCTATCTATTTTCTCCCTTCTTATTTTTACTCCTTGTGACCTTTTGAGGCTCTGGTATCCATCGTCCCATCGGCCGTCAAAGACATCCCACCCACATTTTGTCGGTACGCCCCTGAGTGTCCTACTTACGGTATGAAATGATCAAATCATATCTTATCTTCATCGCGTGCTTAGTCCCTCCAACCAATCAATCCTCATCTTCCCACATCTTCAATTTTCAATCTCGCGTGATCCTCACAAGATAAAGATGGCTGTAAATTTGAAAAATTGTGGCCACCAAATTTCAAATTCGAAAATCTTGGATAAAAAATATGTTTTTAAAACCCAACGATTGAAAATCGAGACCACACGCTTTATTTAACGTAATTAACGTTTTATCTATTTTTAGACAACCATTTCTTATTAATTATTCGAAGCACTTTTCATTAATTATATAGTTTATGACGCTACACCTACAGATCTCTTCGTTATAAGATATTTGATTATGGTCAGATAGGAGATAACTGTCTTAGTGTTATTACGCTTTCTGTTTGCGTCCTTGGTAGTGTACGTCCCAGGTATTTGAGAAATATATTGGTACTATACAGAGAGCGTTGATGTTACATGGTGTGCTCTCTGATGATTTCAATGATTCTGTGGAAAAGGGTAAAGAATCGTTCCTGAGCTAAGAAGGTAAATTGCTTTGTTATGCTGGGACTCTTGAGAGGGGTTTTTGAGAGCACTATGTTGAGAGCAAGGCAGCAAAAACTAGAACGGGTCCAGAGAATGGGAACATTAGTAGAAATAAATACGGGAGTTTTATGCCACTTGTGCAAAAATCTATCTTGGTGTCCATCAAATATGTATTAAAAGATTTGTATTTTGCTAATTTATGTTATTTGTGGGCCAGCTTTCTTATAATTCGTTGAATTCGCTAACTTGAAACCAAACGATATATGTACCTCTTTGCTTTTGTAGCAAACTGAATAACAACAAGATTCACATATCTTACAATTAAGTGTTCTTATTAACCGAGGTGTGGTAACGTATTCGTCTACTCAAAAAATACGGTAGTCAAATTCTTAAGGCTAATTTTGAAAGGAGCGAGGGAGCATGGGGCTTTTTAAAATGGGAGCAAGAGAGCAACTACACCCCCACCCTATCAGAGCCTCAATGTTCTTGACAATTTTTTTTGTTTGTTTTTCTTTCGTATGGATCATAACGAGGGGCAATTCATTCCTTTGGATCTCGCACACCTTTTGCGGAGATTTCTACCGTTTTCATAGAAATCCCTTGGAAATCCCTTTGTTTGGACGGGAATCTCGTACGCCAATTCAAGGAGTGCTAGAGCAGCAAAAAAGTCTGGCCGAGTGGTTAAGGCGTACGGGTCACTATCAGTAGGTCGCGGGATGGAACTCGTCCGGACCTCTCTCAACAAGCCGCAAGCCTGGGCGTACGGTCAACTGAGCTTCCATCTTTCTGAGTGGTTTTTCCACGAGTGGCATACAACTGAAGATTAGATTTGAACCTGGACTGCATGATCAGAGAGCCAATAAAGTCCCAAAAGAAACACCATTCCAGTCATACACCCCAAGGTTCTCCTCCCGTTTCGGTTTTGTGCTTCCACTGTGCCGAGCCAGACATATACATCCACGAATGGCAAACACTAGGATGGATATTAAAGTAATACATACTATTACAGGGGCGGAGACAACAAAAAATTTTTAGGGGGGGGGGCACAGAGTTAAAATCCGCCGACAGAAGGCGTGGCTTTTGTAGCCACACCCAATTTTTGATTTTGGTTTTTCCGATAATCACCATGAAATCCAATTTAAAAAACAAGTCTCCCTTAAATTTTTTTTAAGAATCTAACTTTTTTTTTCGGTGCGTTTTGTGGCTGATTTATTCATTTCATCGATCCTTCTACTGTATGTACTGTATAAGTTTCGAAGATAGAGACTGAAACCGACGCAGATATTCAATGATATTTTTTCTCGTTTTAGTACTCTAATCATGCTCTAATTTAATGGAATATCTATCATTGTCAAGTTTATTGTAACCGAGCTTCTATGCATTTTTATTGAAAAATACTAAACAAGAGAATCCCAAATCTCCAGACCGAGATCATCATTTGCCGAAAAAACTTTCTTTGTGCCGACGTTTGCAACATGAGGGGGCCCCTGTACCCCCCTTTGGCGACGCCCCTGTACTAATAGACTATTTTGATTGACATTGATCATTCAGTGTAAGATCTGATAAATTGGAATACTTTTCTCTCAGCAACATCTGTTATCTGTGGTCTGATGGTTTTCCTTATAATCCAGAAATATTAAACCTGACTTTTGGCATCAAAGTTAATAGAATCCTGAAATCCTCTTAAAGGCAGCCTGCCTCGTTTTGTCTTGTCTGATCGAGGCTTATCCTTGAGTGATTGAAAAATTGTTGGCTTTTTCATCTGAGTTTGCATTTCCAGATTATAGGCTTTTGGGCTTTAATCCTTCTTTGTGCATTATCTAGTATTTTTCACTGTATTGCGAAGGGAAAGGGGAGGGTAGTGACCATATTTTAACACAAGGTGTGTGTGCCAAGTATTTGTGTTGCATTTGGGTCAGAATTTTTGCTTGTAAGCCATTAATTTGGGCAACTATATTAGACCCTCCAGCACTTTGGTTAAAAATCTTTTCAGCTCTGCCGTTTCTTGGGCTCAATTCTTATAATACATCAACTTTTTCTACTTTTTGTCGTAAAAATATGACAAAAAAGGCAGACCCACCACCCCTCTGACCCATTTCTCCATAAAATTGCTACCGGTATTTTTGGGAGAAGATAACTCATGACACGAATCTTTTTTGGGTGCAAAATTCAAATTTAAGAGTTTGACCCACCATACGCACACCCGGTGTGAAATGTGATAACTCCCCCCCCCGGGCTGTGTAGAATACCCTCTTGAGAATACAGGAAAATTGCTAAAGTATTTTCCAAATTCTAACTAACTCAAATTGTAACTCTCAATCTGTGTCAATCTGTGGAAGGCAGCGTATGCATTATTTAGGAGTACTAAATCTCTTGTTTTTGCCATTATCATGACCTCGTAAAGTACTCTATTTCCTTATCCTGCCTGGTTTCGTGTCCGCGATGTCGAATCATGGCGAATTAAAGCACGAAAACAGATGTGATAAGCACGATTATAAATGATTATCAAGATTGTGAGATAAACATATTTTTTTTCAGATGCTTTCTAGACAACCTTGAAATGATGCTCGTCAGCTACATCGCGCTACTCTGCTCTGACAAATGTCAAATAACTGAAAGAAACGTCTTGAGACAGTCGAATTGACACAACCAGTGGAGGTATTTTTTTAAGCGTACTGTGATGGAAACGCACAGCTACTATGGTGGGTTATAATGCTTGATGTGGTGGGTTAGTATGCTTGATGTGGTCGTATTTTTACGTACTGTGGTAGATATGCACTACTGTGTTGGGTTACTGTGCTTGAGCTTCATACTTCATACGCGAATTTCTCAATATTCAAGTATAAACCTTAAGGACGCTGTTTCCAATCTTCTTAGCGAAATGCGTGGCCTAATCTATGAAAACATTCTGTCATTCTCGCACACTCATGCTGAACATTTTCTGACTTTTTGCTTCATACTTCATACGCGAATTTCTCAATATTCAAGTATAAACCTTAAGGACGCTGTTTCCAATCTTCTTAGCGAAATGTGTGGCCTAATCTATGAAAACATTCTGTCATTCTCGCACACTCATGCTGAACATTTGCTGAGTTTTTGCTTCATACTTCATACGCGAATTTCTCAATACTCAAGGAATAAACCTTAAGGACAGTGTTTCCAATCTTCTTAGCGAAATGCGTGGCCTCATCTACAAAAACATTCTGTCATTCTCGCACACTCATGCTGAACATTTGCTGAGTTTTTGCTTCATACTTCATACGCGAATTTCTCAATACTCAAGGAATAAACCTTAAGGACAGTGTTTCCAATCTTCTTAGCGAAATGCGTGGCCTCATCTACAAAAACATTCTGTCATTCTCGCACACTCATGCTGAACATTTGCTGAGTTTTTGCTTCATACTTCATACGCGAATTTCTCAATATTCAAGTATAAACCTTAAGGACGCTGTTTCCAATCTTCTTAGCGAAATGTGTGGCCTAATCTATGAAAACATTCTGTCATTCTCGCACACTCATGCTGAACATTTGCTGACTTTTTGCTTCATACTTCATACGCGAATTTCTCAATACTCAAGTATAAACCTTAAGGACGCTGTTTCCAATCTTCTTTAGCGAAATGTGTGGCCTAATCTATGAAAACATTCTGTCATTCTCGCACACTCATGTTGAACACTTCCTGAGTTTTTGCTTGTTTGAAAAGATGAACAGCTAGAAGCTTCGTTTATGTTTCTAAAATTTGGCCTAATTGCAAAAAATCTTGTGGATTCTTAGGTTTTAGGTGTTAATCGCCTTTGACAGAAAGTGACGCAAATAGGAGACATTTTGCATGAGGAATTACATCTACCTTAAAGAAACAAATAGTACTTTAGGGACTTTATCTTCAAGTCATTAGGGCAATAATGAATTTCCCTCCCCTTTCCTTGGTTCCGCATCAGTTTCTATGGCACAAATTGATTGCAGCAAATGCAGTATGAAATGAACAAGCTGACGAATACATTATGAAATGAACATGCTGAAGAATACAGTATGAAATGAACATGGTAAGGAATACAGTATGAATGAACATACTCTGACGAATACAGTATGAAACGAACATGCTAAGGAATACAGTATGAAACGAACATTCTGAAGAATACAGTATGAAATGAACATGCTAAGGAATACAGTATAAAATGAACTTGCTGAAGAATACAGTATGAAATGAACATGCTGAAGAATACAGTATGAAATGAACATGCTGAAGAATACAGTATGAAATGAACATGCTAAGGAATACAGTATGAAACGAACATTCTGAAGAATACAGTATGAAATGAACATGCTAAGGAATACAGTATAAAATGAACTTGCTGAAGAATACAGTATGAAATGAACATGCTGAAGAATACAGTATGTACAAATGCAATGCAAAGCATAAGATTCAAGTGTATAATTGTGCCGAGTTCAAGTGTATAATTGTGCCTTTTGGATTTTTACTTTCGTGACTCCTTATTTAAGAAATCATACAACCTTTCTTCAATCAAGGGCGTTTGCAAAATCAAATGTGTTTGTGACTAATCTTGCTTTGAGCAAACCTCTTCAAGCTAAATTTTCTCACATGTGATTATGCGGCCTACTCGTTCCAGATGGCGAATTCGCATCGTTGGCGAGATGAATTTTTCTCCGAGCTTTATATCAAAAGCAGAAAACATCAAATCAATGGTCGCCAACTCTTCTAACATCGCACGAATCAGAAACTTTTAAAAAGGAAACTTCAACACGAAAGATTTCGTGACAATAGAAAGTGAAAAAATATTATGCTTGATATGGTGGCGTTTTTTTGCGTACTGTGATGGATAAGCACTACTGTGGTGGGTTATTATTCTTGATGTGGGGGTGTTTTTTGCGTACTGTGGTGGATAAGCACTACTGTCGTGGGTTACTAATGTATGCTTGATGTGGTGGTATTTTTGCATACTGTTGTGGTACTAAATCAAGGCTAAAGTCTATAGATCATGAAAGAAAAAACTACAAAATCCACCACATCAAGCGTAATAACCCAACACATCAAACATAATAACCCACTACAGTAGTGTGTATCCACCACAGTGCGCAAAAACACCACCACATTACGCAAAATATACCGTCACAGTATTGTGTATCTACCACAGTGCGTATAGATTTGCTAGCGTGTGCTAGGGGTTTTGAGAGCAAGGGCTGAGAGAAAGGAAGCAATATGGTAGTTTTGGGGCCCAAAGGAACACGGGAAAGTGGGAAATGTATCCAGGGAACAAGGGAACACGGTAAAAATTACCAAGGAACGTGGGAACTGCGAGAACCAGGGATCAAAGAGAGTCCTTTAGATAAAAAATCAATTGAGTGAGTTTTGTAATGGAGGCAGTGGAATTTAAAAATGAAAACTCAGCTGAAGTGAAACTGTCAAAAATGGGACAGATTATGCTAAATCTGTGCAAGGCATGGCCGTTTGGAGATAGTGTGATTTTGAAATTGAAATTTTGTTGGCGAAAGCCTTGAAGTTAGTCAATTAGAGGAGCGTTATGAGTGCAAAGAGTTATTTGCCTAACCATTCGAAATCTCGGTAGAGCACAAGACTTTGACTCAGCAGAAAGAAAACTGAGAGTCGTTGTTTCTCCAAAAGGACTTTATATTTATGATACCTACCATTCGCACGTTTTTAATATTGCACCAGCACCCAGTACCATCACACGTTTTTTTATAAGAAAGTGATTTATAAGAAAGTAGTGCTCAACGTCTTAAAAGTTTAAGAAAGTTCAATACTGGATTCTTGAAACTTAAGAAAGTTCTATTAAATACTTTCACTCCTAATGTTCTGTGTGTTATTTTCGCTCTTCTGTTCAGTCGCTCTTCTTGCTATTAAACGAGTCTAATGATTATTTTCTTTGAAAAACGTGGTATTTGTGCAATGTATGCAGTGCCTTAAACTGTGCATTCTTAGAAATACTGTATTCTAAAATTTTTGCTAAAAAAGTCACAAGAATCTTTTGGTACTGAAAACATGAAATATCTAAGAAAGTTTCAATACTGGCCCAAATTGTTAAAGAATGGAACTCTTTACCAGCAAATGTCGTCAATGCAAAGGACGTAGTGACTTTTGAAAAACTTTATGACAGTCTTAATGGAAACTCTAAATTTGAATTTCGAGTAGATTAGTTTTAGTAGCAGTACTCAACCAGGGTTTTATAGGCCTTGGCCTTCCAGCCCCTTTTAATACTTATATATATTATGCACCCCTAAACGACCTCCCATAGTGCTCCTAATCAGTATGCCGTAAATTCTTCTTCCAACATCTGCCTTATTAGTTGTATTTGAGTATTCAACTATGGTAACCTGCTTGGATAATCCTTCTTTAAATCATAAATGAATTATATTTCTTGTGAAGCTACCTTCCGACACTAATGGCTTTTCTTTTACCTTTTCCCGTTTGCTTATGATTTTGAAGAAGTTCAAAAAAAATTTTTTGCTTGGCGCAAGCAAAAGATCTTTGACAAACAATGTTTTTGGCGAAAAAGTAAAACATTTCGCTTTACAAGTACATTTCAAATGTTTCACAAACAATGTTAGATCGTTTGGCCAAGGCCTTTCCTAAGCATCTTGTTGTATTTCAAATAAGAGCTTGCTCAGAGTGACGTTTTTGCTTGAAAAGCTGAAATATTTTTTGTTGAGTTCATAAAAAATACTGATTCAAAGTTTCTGTAAATTCAGCTGTCTTCAGTTTAATCATAATTGTTAAGAATGATTGGAAAAGACAATTTTTTCCAACCATTTTTAATGTTTTCTTAATTGAGTATTTCAGCATTAAATAATCAACTGAAATTTGTTGATAATCAAAACCTGTTCTTATTTGGGTCATTAGAAATTTTAGATCTTAAAAATTAAATGATTTGACCTTTTTTAGAACTCTCTGCAGATCACGCTATGCAACCTACACTTCTTTTTAATAAGCAACCGCTCAATAAGCAACTAGGGCTGAACTGACCTCAACATTAAGCAACTTGAGGGCTGAATTGAATTACTTTAAGCAACTCAGAAATCAAACAACCAAGCTTATATACTCTTTCTTGTTGTTATGAAATTGTTCCTTCTTAAGTTTTGCATGTTAAAATTCGTTAGCTAACGTTTTTCCACATACTGTCTCCAAAAAGTCGTGTTGTATGCCTAACAGTTGATAATTTTGACCCGCGAAGTCAGGAGTGGTTGTTAGGTACAAAAAAATTTAAACAACTTTTTAAGCAACTTTGAGGGCTGAAATGTCTAAAATTTTAAGCAAATTATGAGGGCTGGACCAAAGTCAAGTTGCTTATTAAAAAACGTGTACACACCTAAATCTAAATGAGTAGATGGCCCTATAATTGGTGGGTTAGTATCATGTACTGGATGGGTTTATATCTTATTCGGGGTCGATTGAGATTTTAAGTGGCTTGGTTATTGTCCTGCATGTGATGGATTACCTTCAACATTGGATGCGATAATAAGATATACAGTATAGGATAATGAAGGTGAGGGTTAAGCTGAAATCTGGGTGAAATAGTGTTCAGCGCCAGTCGCTAGAATCTCAGTAGTAGGTTAACTAATCGAGACCTTGACCCTGGCTTTGACGCTACCGTGGCGGGGCTCGAACCCTGACCACACTGAGTCCCTTAGACCACGATTCAGCTGGTTTACACCAAGGGACAACGTCATAAGAGAGTTGTGGTTTTTTGCGACCCCACCCTTGTTTTCATCCATGCAAATATGACGGCCAGTGCTTAAGCAACTGAACCGTTTAGCTACATTCAGAAAAGTCTCAAAAACATGAAAATGGAAGGATTTAGCATAAAGGGAGACCGGAAAACAGGATAAACGAGCAATATACACCTTACAGCCTTAGGAATCGAAAAAACTCGAAAATGTGCTGGGAATTTACTGCTGATGTAAACTCTTCGTCAAGATCTTTGCAAAAAAGCATATTTAGCCTTGCCCCCCCCCAAAGATGAACCATAATTTTGACAAGGGGACTCCAACGCCTGAGCCTTCTTTAAATCAGCTCTGTATGAGGGATATTCGAAAATTGTTGGGCTTTTAAACTTTATTACTACGAACAACCGATCATTAATTTCAGATTTAATTTGCAGATATTTCTTATTATTTTGCATGAGATAGAAAACACCGTTGATTCGGACTTGCGCGCAAAAAAACAGATGTTCAGTACTTTGCTGTTTTGCATATCTGCATAAATTCAATGTGCGTGGTTGATTTTGTGTCATTTCGAAGTTTTTTTCGACTGTGAGGTTCCGATCCATGGCTGTTGCAACCTGCTTATTGTGAATCAACTCTTCTTGCAAATCAAATCTCAGACTTCGATATTGTGCATAGATTGAATATCTAGCCCAAGGCAAAGAGTGAAGTAGTATTTCTAAGGGAAATTCGCACAGAACAGGTTCACTGCTGATCTGCAGACTTAAGGTACTTTTTCTCAAATATACTTTAACTCTTTTTATCCAAATATATTGTTATGTTGTTTCTTTCATACATTTGGATCCCGTTAAAGAAGCCCGAAGGGTGCAAAAAGAATCGTCGTTATGTTGGAAGTTCGTTAAACCGAGAGAGTTTTTATGAAACTTATTATTTTAGGGGCAAGACTTTTGTGAGGGCCCATTAGGGTAGCCGTTGTATTGTACTAAAATTGCCAGAAAAAATCGAAAAGATGTGGGGTAATTAGAGAATAAGTAAAGGATACTTGGGATATTTTTTCTCTCCAGTCATTGTTGATGATTTTGTTGATAACGTTTAGTTGTTTGAGTTATTTTTGCTGTTTGTTCTAATGTGTCTTTATTGACTCTAGCGACTACAGCAGCACCTTTATTTTGGTAGATTGCTTTCTGCTAGAGAAAATCATTGAAGTTAGTTACTTCTAGTAGATACATTCTGTACAGTGGTACAGTATAATAGTTAAGAATTAACAATTTTTTAGTCCTTACTGCATTAATCAGTAGACTAATTAATCAGCATGTTCATTTCATGCTGTATTCGTCAGCATTCGAATTTAGTGCTGTATTCGTCAGCATGTTCATTTCATGCTTAATTCGTCAGAATTCCAATTTAGCGCTGTATTCGTCAGCATGTTCATTGCTTACTGTATTCGTCCGCATGTTATTGTACTGTAGCAACTCAACTTTGTGAATTCTGTTTGGAACACCTGAGGCTACTCTAAAAAATGGCGAAAATAGGCTTTTGCGCTCGTAACTAAAACACTAAACTAACCGATTTGCACCATGTAATTTACTTTGAATGCAAAAACTATAGTAAGGTTTTCACAAGCAGCCCAGTTATTATCTATAGACCATGAATAGAAATTATTTGCGAAAAACAAACCAAGAGAAATTTTCGCTGAAAAGTAACCCATTTGGGCGGCACTTCTTTTTCTATTGGCGTATCATTTGCGAATGTAGCTCTGTTTAAAAAATGTTTTGCATTGTAGAAGATTTATTTTTAAGCAGAATCTTTTTAAAATCAACTCTTTAAATTAATTTTAATGCTCTAAGGAGGAGTTGAATACTGTAATAGAAGCCCCCAACGTTTATTTTCTTTATGACTCGCTGAGTTGTATTGGTCTGGTGCTGTATACGTTGCGTGATATCTTATAAACATAAAACAAAACTCGAGCAGCGGGGAACAGGGCTACAAGAATGTTTCAAAAAACAAGTATCGCTTTATAAACGCTAATGCAAAAAAGGAATGCTTATGCATTCCAAGTTAGGTTCCAGTCCTTCGGTGCTTTTCAAAACAATTTATAATTATGATCAATGAAGTCTAACAAGATATAATCTTTCATAGCCACGCGTATGGTTTCTAACGCGCTTTCCATGGACCGTTTCTGGCGCCGTTTTCAGAAAGCGTACCTCTATTCATCCATGAAGCATTTAAGGCCTTGATAACCTAGGAGACATGTCGCGCGCGACATTGATGTCCCCTCAGTGTCTCCCAGTTTAGGCACCTCTGAAACTTTGTAGCCCGCGACAAAATTTGTAGCAAGAGACACGCAAATGTTTCTGGGACACAACAGAAACTTTCTTGTCTCTGCGACATGCAAATGACTCGGGGGACATGTTCCTCGCTTGTCACTCGCATGTTTAGCCACCCTTGGGGACACGCCAAATTCAGTGTCGCGCGCGACATGTCTCCTAGTTTAACCAGGCCTTAACAATTAGAAATTTGTCGCCTTATCAAAACCTACAACAAAGTATTAAAACCAATAAATTAAAAATTAAACATAATTTCATCCTGAAATCTAGTCGCTTCTCTTTGCTTTTAAATTAGTTTGCCATAAGCATGGATGATCTGTTAGTTCTGATTTGACTGTGGACAAACTTTCGTAGATAACGCGAGATTGCCTTGCGAAGCTTGGATCCATGAATCCTTCTTGATTCTTGATAAGAGGCTTCTTGATTCCTAACTGTCATTCACTCACTACTATTAACTTTTTGAAAATTTCAAACCGTCGTCTTGTTACTGATAGTTTTCAGATTGTTCCCAGCCTTTCTAGAATTTTAAAATCAGAAGTTTGTCTAGAGTTTCCTGTACCATGGGGTTGAAGGGGTATTGAAATACGCAAATACGCCTACTTTTGATCAACAAATACAAAAATTCGCCTATTTTCGATGTCCCATGAATTTGTACCACGCCGTCATTTTACTCTGCACGGGGCAAAAAAGATCCGAAAATCCGTTTGAAAAGGTAGTCTACGTCCGAAATACGCCTTAGGGTGTATTTTTTGGATACCTCCTGTTTTTGGCAGACCTTCCAAATCCTCAACACGGAAAAGATTCCTGTACCAAAGAAACACGGTTGCCAAAAACGGTAGGCTGATCAGAACATCCTCTAACTAAACAATTCATTTCAAGCGAGAAATAGATTCCTTGCGATGTCTGCGAAACCTTCCAACTTCATGGCACAGAAGGTTTTAGAAGCCTACCAAACCTGCCGTTTTCAGAAGACGGTACCCAAAAAATCCGCTTCTTGTAATAATCAAAACACGCCAATTCGCCAAGCCTTTCACCCTGTACTGAAAATTTCAACCCTTGCTTATTCTAACCCCCTCCCCTCCTAAGTAGATCTCACTTGTTGACTTCAGAAGTTCAATAAGATCTAATTGGAGGGTTTTCAGATGTATGTATCTGATAGAGTAAGAATATATTCGTCGAGAAATTTCAAGCAAAGAATTTATGTATTTCGTCGTCTTTGCAGAAAACAAAGAACAAGGCACTTCGTATGTATGAAGACGAATGCGACGTAGCTTGCTAAGTTTGGAGTTCATGGACGTTTTAAAAGCTTGGTGCCTTTGAGCTTGCCGCTACTACATTAGCAAAACCAGGTATACAAGTCATATACATTTTCTGCATCAAAGTTTAAAAAGGTTGGTCCTGAATTCATAAAGTCAGCAATTTCAAATTTGGTTATTCGTTCTGAGGAACCTTGTCTAAGAGGGTGAGGATTGTTATTGGAAGAGTGGGTAAGATAAACTTCTGAAATCCTTCGCTCAGCAACTTCGAGGTTTTGATGAAAAATGTCCTTTTAGTACTCGCCTTGCAGAACTAAGGTATTAAGCTGGGCTGTTTTAGAAAATCAAAGGAGCTGATTTGAGGCAGAGTTCAGCGAGCTCGTAACTTGCTCAATGTAATGTGTCAATGCTAGAAAGCTAAGTCAGAGATTCGAAGAAATTTTCGAGCTTTTTTAACCGTGTTTACTGCGATTAAACCCTTGTCCGTGTAGAGTTCTTCTGGAGTGTTCTTACTAAGAAAAACATTGGTCAATCGAAGAGTGGTTGGTATGAACTAAAAGATAACAGTCAACAGATAGAATCAAGTAAGACCTACTTCTAAGATAAAGAAAGATTTTCTTGGGTTGCTTTTGAGATTCTGTAAAGAAGCTTCCCATACTGAATCTATATAATGATAAACTCGATTTGACAAATGGTTGCACTATAAACTCAGAAGATACTTTAGAGCTATACTCAAAGGTTCTTTAAACTAAACCAAACAGCTGTGTTTGGACTATACTGAAGAAGATATCATTGAGCTATAATAGCAATCAAATGTATACTTCAGCATAAAGAAGGCTTATATATACAAAAGACACAAGAGTACAGCTCAGCTATACTTGCAAAGCTGGAAAGAAAGATCTAGTTTGAGAAAGCAGGAAAATAGTTTGCACCAGCGAATTGATAGCCAGTTAACCTCAATTTGCATCTGACGCAGTTTTGCTCCGAATAACCCAGAAGTACCCAACGGCTGAGAGAAGGCTCCCGACATGATTTCGATACTACAAGTGGATTCTATTTACCACTGAGCTGGTAGAAAGCTTTGCTTATTTTGATTCGACGAATTGATATAGTAAAAAATCTTTAACCATAGTCAATAGAGAAACACTGTTTTTCTATTGATTATGCTTTAACGAAGCTTTCATCTCAGGGGCTCTTTTATATTCAAAAGATTTGCGTTTTAGACTGTTTATTTACTTAGCTATCCGTAAGGTGTCAGTAAAGTTGATTCATAGTTTTGTTTTAATTCAGTGCAGATACCTTGAAAGATACCTGCAGATAGGCGAGAAGTGCTTAAAACGTTTTGAAAAGATAATCACTTGATGGATAGAGAGTTTATGGATTTTCTGGTTAAGGAGAGGTGTTTGTAAAAGACTCGAAAATACTTGAAAGCTAAGAGATACAAGAGCTTTGCCCACATTTTCTTGGATAACATTGTTCTTGGAAGGTTCACTGATATTTCTACTTAACAAGAAATTGCTGCAGACTTTGGTCAGTTGTTCTTCAAGTGCTGGAGACTGGATTAGTCCATGAGACTACAGTAAGCGAGTTCGCTTCTTCAGGTCGATAGAATGTTTATATTTTGTTCAACAAATATTGGTTCAGAAAGGAACTAGGAATATTGTAGATACCTTCGACGACTGGTGGAGAAGGATTTGCATTTTATAGCTACTAGAAGGTATGAAAGATTTCTTAGGAAAGAAAGATTTCGTTTGAGACAACGCAGCATTAATAGTTTGCACCAGCGAATTCTTAGCCATAGTTAGGTTCAAATTTGCATTTGACTTGGGTAAGCTAAAATCTATGCATTCCCGGTAAACAAGAAATATAAAAGACTGAGACTTGATACAATACAAGCACATTTTACTTTGATAGAACTCTATGATGTCAATATTTGAAGATTGCGGGAAAAAGTGCGGATCTGTTTCTGTTTTGTAAAGATTGGCTGAGAAGAACCTTAAGTGTTGAAGTTTGCAAAGACTTACTAACTACAGGGAAATCGATTCCACATATTGACCCCACTTCAATTTAAGAACACCAAGGATACCTTCAACTGCAAGACTTGAGGAGTAGACAGTTTCACGTTCAGCTAAGTTTTCGTTTGATATTCATCGACTTCTGAATCCAAATCCAAATCAAATCAAGTCGAATTCCAAACGTAGAACGGTCAGGGCGAGGTCAGATCAAAGATGAACACGACGACACCCAGTCCAATTTTCATATTCAAATCTCAATGTTATTATTTCAACGAAACGTACTTTTATAACGACAGCGTGAGATGGAACTTCCTCGCTATTGGCGTAGCCAACGTGTTATTAGCTTTCGTAACTGCGGGGCTCAACATACTAACCTTGGTAGTCATATATAAGTCGAGAGACCTGCATACGCCATCGAACTTTCTGATAGCTGGGTTAGCGGCCGTCGACTCATTAACTGGGATACTAACATTCCCGATGCATGCGGCGGTGAATTTTCAATATAGCGAAGCTACGAGTTCATGTTGGTTGCGACTATTATTGACATTCGTCGGCTATTTTTTCGGGACGTGCGGGCTGTTGACGCTGCTTGTCGTCGCAACTGACCGATACATCGCCGTGTTCCATCCTTACAAGTATGCCGGTTTAACAGCAGAGAAACGAAACATGCTGAAGCCACTCGCACTTACATGGTTCATCTCGCTACTTTTCGTAAGCCTGAGTTTCCTGACACCGAATTTTTTGCTCTACTCGATTTTCGTCTTCGTTACCCTTATCGTTCTGTGTGTCTGGAGTGTTTACTCGCAAGGGAAAATATTGAAAATAACGCGACAGATTATTCGTGAAATTAGGCCGTCGTCAAACGGAAAGCGCGATAGCTCACAAATGGCCGTACGATATAATTGCCCGACTGGACAGATATTCAGTGTTCCGACCGCCGAGTCTGTCCGAGCGGAGCTGAAAGACTTGAAGAGAAAAGCACGTGATCATTTGAATGCTGCGAAGGTCACGGTCTCAATAATTGGAGCGCAGTATTTATGCTACATACCACATGGAATCATAGTCAATTTGTACTTATTCATGACACCTACAACCTCACTGCACATGGCACATGGCTGGACAGGCACCTTAGCCCTGATGAACTCTACTTTGAGTCGAATCTTATAGGATACAGTTAATCGAGGTCGCAAGAGCGCTCAGGTCATCTGGGACTGACAGGACTGACAGGTCTGACTAATTGCAGAAGTAGAATATGTCCAACTTTCTGAAAATGTGCACCGACTAGTTGCCGTCAAAAAGGAACTAGTTGCCAAAGTTGCCTCAGCGCTTATGTTGATAGGTCAGTTGCGATAAATCAGTTCCAAAAAATCGCCGATCAGCAATCGGCAACTGGTTCTATCTGCAAGCAATGACGACATAAGCCAGGCTTGAAATTTCTGTTAGTTGTTTGTGTTATTAATGAAGTGAAAACTTTGACAAACGGTGCTATACTAAAATCAATATAAAAGTTTTGTCTAAACCTCATGAACCCTAAATATTCAACACTGCTATTAAACCCACATAATAAAAAAATCAACACAAACCCCCGGTAAAAATATGATTTGTAGTTGCAAATCAATAGGCAACACGGACCAATTCAGGGGGCTTAGCATGCTTGTTAAAGCAATCATTTAAGGATGACAGCGTCCCACATCTTCTTTGTTTCTTCTTTCGCCTTCGCAGTGTCAGTGTAATTAAGGCAATCGATGTTCCAAAAAGCCAGACCACGCAGTCCAAGGTCCTTGATTCCATGGCGGTATTTTTTCGACAAGCTTTCTGGATCGTCATACCAAAATTGATGCATTTTCTCGTCATCTTCATCTTTGTAGTTGAAAAATGGAGACTGGCTCTTTGCATCAAATTGCCGTCCACCTATCGCCTGCGAGAGGTATTTGGCCATGATTAATGAGTAGCAATATTGCCTGCCAGCAGCATCACTGCAAACTACTCCACGATATGGTACTTTCTTGATTTCGCAAGTGTTGCCCGAAAATTTAATGCATTCGTAATTGTAACCATACCAAGGAAGGCCCAATACCAACTTCTTAGCGCTTATTCCAAGGTCCAGGAATTTCTTGATACCTATCAAGTAAAATAGGTGCAGAATAGTTTAATAAGTGCAGAATAGAATAGGTCCGAATAAATTCAGTGGAACTGGAATAGAGCCATTCCTTCGACCCATTCCTGGGGGGGGGGGTAATTTCAATATATCAGTGACGGGGGTGTGCCATTTTCGTAATAAAAATTTGACCCCAAAATTTATGGAAATTATAAGAAGTATACCCTAAACTTCACAAAGATATATGAATATAATACATAGAAATACCCAAAAGTCTGTTTTAGAATTATACAGCTGAAATTTACTTGACAGCTATTAAGACTTTTTCAAAATTGATCATCTTAGCAAAAATGATACCCCAAGTTTGTAATTTTAGCAAATTTGATACCCCAAAATTTATTTTCCACCCTTAAAAAGGTACCACAAAAATGGCACATCCCGTATCCATACATATGGGAGTTACCCCCCACCCCCCCGGGGACCAATTCGTTTCGTTTGGTTGTTCTTGCTTGTTTAGACTTTCGTATCTAGAAATATGGGTTTTTGAGGGCGTGGAAAATACCTTGGCAGGATTCGGGTCCACTAAGTAGGCGCAAACCTTTACGCAAAGACCTTCTGCGACGAAAAGTCGAAACGAATGGACGAACAGTAAATGCAGTTCTGTGCATGAATTTGGTGCACAAATTCTTTGTTTTGAATGCTGTTCATTGTTAAAGTTCTGGCAAAAAAAGAACAACGGTAAAGGGTCATATAGCACGGCCTTTTTAATGAAAACTCCAAGGGACAAAAACAATACATTTCCCACCCCGAACCACTGTCAATTTTTCTCTGCTTCCTGTCCCCCTATCACCCGGTCTGTTTTGACCCTTGGGGATATTGATTTCCCGCGCAAAGTAGACTGGGCTCGAACCTATTCCCACAGTAGGTCAGGTCGGGTCAAAAGTCGAAGTAATCCAATCCATGGGAGAAGACATTTTGTGGCAGCAAGTTGCAAATGGCGGCACGTTTTGCTGTGTAAGAGGTTCTTCTTTCTGCTAAAAATCTTCTAACGACTGAAGATCTCATGCAGTCTTTTTCATTCAAAGAACTGTTTTGATTGATACAGAAGTCTCCTTTTGCGATTTTCGGAAGTCACAAGAATGGCGAAAAACAAGAACTGGCTGGATGGACCGAGCGGGACGGTGGACTAGGCCTAGGCCCTAGGCCAAGGCCAAAACACAAATGGACGACGTATCTCCTGCAAACGACTAACCCTACGAGTCTTGAGCGTAACGATGATGAAAAAAGTCAGATGAAGAGGTCCCCAGAAAATCAAGGTATGAGGAAAGCTTAAGCCTTCATTCATTATTCTTTGCAATTGTTATTTTTTGTTAAAGTGTTGAACATCAATCAATCTTCCTCTGCATCATCAACCCAAATGAGCAGCTTGGTGCTGCACTGCAGACAGTCTCTCGGTCATTGCTCAATGCTCATCAAAGTACCGTATTGGCAAAATCTATTATTTATTAAAGGAGGCATTTAAATCATTTGTGCGGTATAAGAGGTAGGGAGAAATTTTTCACCTAAAATGAGAGAGAGTCAAGTGAGTGAAGCATCTATTTGGCACTCTGCCATTATGGGGGCCTATTATAGGGGGTACAGAAGCCATGAAACCATGAAAAAATCAGCTCAAAGCTGTGATTTATCATAAAATAAATAGCTAAGCTTTGGCTGAAACATTATGTACTTGGTTAACAATTAACTTTACATGTGAATCAACATTAATCCGGTCGTTTTGGATAGGGTACTTTTCCCCAGATACCAGTCAGTCAAAAGATTGAAATGTAATAAAAGGTATGAAAAGCTTACCTCCAAATGTTGTTGAAAATGCCGAGTTTGGGCCAGCAACACATGGTCCATAGATCCGACTTCTTTCATCATATGACATGACAATCAAGAAATCTGTCACTTTTGCAAGAGCTGCATAATCATAGCAACGGTTATCAACACAATTAGGGGCCCATGCAACATCAATAGTCACCTTGAAAAGCAAAACGGAAATATCTAGCAAAATCAACTTAACCCAAAGTGGAGTTAGATTTGGGGGAGACAGGTGAGAAGAGTTAAGAGGTTTGATTCAAATCTTTGATTATGGAAACTTATCATGAATGTAGAGGAGAGTTATCACCCTAAGCAAAAAGCCAAAAGGAATAATGAGATGTGGTGACATGGGGGAAAGAACTTCAATTGCACTACTTAGATCAGCTTTTTGCTATAAATTTGCTCTCTTTTCTTAACACAACCTATACTGTACCTTGCGAGTGTAAAAGTCCATTTGTCAACCAATTAACCAGTCCATTGAAATCAATCAATCAATCAACCAAGCAGTTCATTACAGTGAATTATTGCCGAGAGAGAATTATTAGGGAGTGCCCCAGGGCACAGACAAGAATAAGGCCCAGCAAAATAAGTACTTCTATTATGAAAGTATTGTTATTATTAAGTAAGTATTGTTTGCTTTGAAATTGTGCATCAAAGTGGTACTTCCACAAGGCAAGTGCATTTGCTTTGAAAAAAGCCATCAAACATTGTCGGTTCCTGTAATGCCCATGAACCCATTACCAGACTTTTGCTTTGAGACAGCCCTGTGCCAGCCCCCAGCCACCATGCAATCAGTTAAGCCAATGTGGTGTGTCAGCCTGGGTCAGTGATATCAGTTACCAAACCTCAGTAGACCAAAGGCATCCTCTTTGACATATTTCAAACTCCTTAGAAGCCATTTCTCCTCCACCCACAGGGAAAGTGGCACCTGCACAAAAGTTTGAAAAGATGGAGTATTGTGATGTACATTTTTAGTGCAAAACTCTGTGAAGGTGTAAAGGTTGCTATCCCTAGTAATATTATCCCATTGAAATACATACCTGAGATCCAGGGATTTCCTTATGGAATGCATCAGTCATTTCCTTTGAGAATGCAGTGAGTGCCTTAGCTTCTGGGGAATCTTTCTTTACTGCCTGTTCAACATCAATATTCACCCCATCGGCAAAGAGTTTCTTTGCTTTAGCCACTGCTTCAGTAATCTGTTCCTTGCGAAAAGCAGGATCAACAAGTTTTGACACAGTAATGTCAATCTTAAATGTCACTCGAACATTCTGGAAAGAAATAGAATTAGATTAGAGAAATTTCAATTCGGGTTAATCTTTGATTTTTAATTTCCAAAGGGTGCCAAGGGGTGATTAATTTCATCCCCTCTTAAGATTTTTATCTTGGATTTGGATAAATTAAGATATCATTTTTGGAGAAATGGGGGCTGGGGGCACAATGAATTGGTACTTGTGATGTGTTGCTGAAGAATAGTGTCCAACTTATGATTTTGGAAATAGAGGTCCTTTTGACAGTCCAACTCCAAACGTACCTGGGGGTAAAGGCTTGTTGTTTGCAAGTGTAGGTTTAATTGAGAAGTTAACACGATCCAACGGTTTTTTTTTTATATAAAAAACCGCTTTATAAGAAACCTACTAGTAAGATTTCTGGCAAATAACAATAGATTCTTTTGTACTTTTGTTTCTTATAACAATAGAAAACACTAGAAAATTAAGAAACTGTTACTAGTGAGGCTTTAGCTAGGTTTCTTATACAAAAAAAGCGTGAACGCCGCACCAAACGCAGAATTTTTCATGCCATAAATTACAAATTACGGAGAAATAGGATAATTACTGTCATTACTCTGTTGTTGGCAAAAACACAACGCGGAAGGAAAACGAAAGAGCGCCGGCCGGCGAAGTTCGCCCTTGTTTTTTGAAACGTAAAACAAGGAAATCTAACCTTAGAATGTGCATAGCAAAGTAGTTTCTCATCCCAGTTACCAAAAACTGAAAGTGTCGTGAGTTTGCTCCAGTCATAATGTTGCCAGTGCGGTTCATCCGTGTAAGAAAAACCATATCCTTCTTGCCTAGGCCCAATCTTGAGTGCCGCACATAAAGATTTGTCTTTGCAATGACAATCGTCGTCGTAACTTTCGTTGTTTTCAAACGGTAGAGCTGAAGCTGGCAACAACGATGTTGATAAAATAAACGCAAAGAGGAGTAAAGTATTCATTGCCGTTTTCTGATCGGTTTTGCTTTGAAAGTTTCACTCTTTTCCAACTTCAACACGACAACAAAATATTCATCAACAAAAACTCGTTGAAATTGAAAGGAAAAAGTCACAAGTCAAATTATCATATCAAAAGACATTCACGTGAAAAGTGAAAAAGGCGAGAAGCTGTGGGTGAAAACAATTGGGTGAACGAACTCTTGACCACTGACGTGAAGACCGCGACGAAGTGTGAGAAGCCAAGCGAGCCAAGCTCGTATTGTCTGAAACCATAACCATGACTTTGCCAGGGACTTTGTTGAAACGGTCTGTGGAAGCAAAGTTTTTTCAAATGTGGTATTTTCCGGGCGAAAGGGGCACTTGACCATATTTGGTAAGGGGTGCTGCCAAGCTCATTTCGTGACCCCAACCTACATTGTTAAATGACACAATTTAAAATCGTATGTTCCATACACTGTTTTGGGTGGCACGTCTCCAGTGTCCCTAAATTATACATGGTGCCCTCGAGGTTATTTCAAAACTGCTATGATAGCTAAATTTTAGCAGCCTTAGTCATTTTTTAGCCTATTTCTATAACGGGGAGGGGCATGGGCAAAGCAGCCCCCGGGGAAGTTCTTTATTTCTTCAAGTTATCTTGTTACTGTATCATGAAAAACTATCAGGCCGGAATGGGTAAGTGTACCCATTTTAAAAGTAACCCTAGGAGAATTCGGGTGTGTGTGGAGGTGGGAGCGTGTGATCGCATAGATCGTGGATGGCCTGGAATCATGTTGTTATCAAAATTTCACGACAATAAGCTCTACTCTTAACATCAATTTAAAACGTCTAATTTTCCAAATGCTACATTATCAATGTACCATGTTACTGAAGAAAAGTCCTGCTTTAAGAAAGATACTGGAAAATCAGTTAAATGTTTGCTTGTTTTCAATAAACTGATTACTTCTTTTTTCTTTTCACCAGTTACTACCACTGCTATTTTCTTTGCAGTGTTGATCAATTCCAAGGTCATTGACACTCTCATTGGAACATTATTTTGTGGACCCTTATCTGTGATGATAAATGGTGCTGTGGAGTGAAGTGCCTTGTTGTCACCAGGGAACAAAGATGCAATATGACCATCTGTCCCGACTCCGAGAATTATCAAGTCAAGTTTCATCGAAGGTATCCAAGATTTCATTTCTTTTTGATAGTATTTTAGATTTTGCTCGTTGCACATCAAATTACCATTACCAACGGGCATGGGGTGAATATTATGGTAGGGAATTTGAAGACATTTTAATAAATTGTTGTGAATGAGATTGAAATTTGAATCTGAGTGATTAAGAGGAACACATCTTTCATCCACGATCCAGATATGGAGGCTGTGAGCTTGCAAATTGTCTTTCAACTCACAAAGCTTTCTTAGAAGTGGTTTCACGCTACTGCCACCAGGCAAGGCAATGTGATACACATTATTACCTACAGCTGCATCATTAACTCCTCTCAAAATATCAGATGACAGATTTTCAATCAAGTATTCCAGAGAACCTCTCTGTAATCTACTCCCAAGGAATGTTTCTTGTCTGACAGATGAAACCTTTATGCTATTAGCAGGGGCATAAGCATCAAAAGCATCGTACGTAGATTCCTGCACATATTCATTCCATCGCAGCTTTCTGCTTTCTGCATCATAATGAAAAACTGGCATCTTGTTTTGTTTTATGTCATACTTCATTAATGGAATTTGCTTAGACTGTATTGCAAGCTGCACTGGGTCCCATATTCTCCATGCCTCTATCATTGAATCAAACTCTACAAAATAAGATCTATCTCCTGTGTATATTTTATCAATCAGAGTAACATAAGCATCAATGACTTTCTTTGGCTTCACAACTAGTAGACCTTCCTCTGCACTAGCTTTATACCATGAAGATGAAAAGTCAAGCTTAAAGGCATCTTTCATGTTTTGAATTTCAATCGCAGGGCCATTATATTTTGCACTATGAACATAGAACTTTATGAAACTTGGTTTTTCTGGCTCTCCCGAATAACCTTCATCTGCAAAGGGATTGAAGCTTTTTCTTGTTCTGAAAATGATTTTCACATAACCAGATTTCCCATTTAACTGCTTTCCACTCATCATTAAAATTGGAACATTTTGCCATTGCATTTGACTAGTATATAAAACAACAGCTGCAAATGTCGCAGTGGAACTGGCACTCTCAGCACTAGAATTCTTATCTTCCATAACATGCTTGTTATATTCTCCATACTGGCCTGCAATGGTCATTTCAGGCCCTGGGGAAGCAATGCTTTGTAATACACCTAATTTAAGTTTATCAATTGACTTATTTGTTTCCAGCAATGAACTTTGCACCAAGACTCTAGCTAAGACTTCAGTGAGATGATTCTGCATAACATCAAGAACCACCCCATATTTATCATAAAATTCTGTTCTGCCCTTGCAGTCATTTTTTTCCTTCACGACTACTTCTATACGTTCAATAAACTTATTATTCCATATATTTTCCAATAACTTATGATTTTTTGCTCTGAATTTCCATAGCTCATCCACCGTTTGTTTACCCAAATAATGGTCAACTCTGTATATCTCACTTTCCTTGAAATACTTCAAAATTTCTTTTCCTAGGTTCCTTGCGGACATTTCATCTTGCCCGAACGGTTTTTCAAGAACAATTCTCAACTGCACAGAACTTTCTTTTGGCCGTAAGTACAAGTTTATTAATTCTACAATACTTGCATAAGCAAATGGGGGAACTGACAAATAGAACACCCTTGCCCTTTCGTGAACCCCCTTTTCCTTGATGTCATTTTCAATAATATCTGACAATTTAGAATAATCGCTCTCGTCCTTGGTTTTGTGGTAGGAAAACAGCTCTGAGAACTTTGACAATCTTTCATCACACTTTTCCTTTTCACCTTGTGAAAATATTTTTGCGGAACATAATTTAGTTGACAGAAAATCTTGAAGCTTTTTGCTTCCCTCAGCGTTTCGTTTTCTGCCTGTGGCGAAAATTCTTAAATTATCCTTTCCATCGCTAATCTCATCTTTGGAAATATAAAGCATTTGTAGCCCTGGCCAGAGATAACGTCTCGCCAGGTCACCCAGTGAACCAAAAAGTATAACTGTGGTCTGTGTTCGGTTGTGGTTGTTTGTACCAGGTTTAGGCCCATTTGTGGTTTCTTCTGCAATTGTACACTGTACAGAATAGCAAATCCATAAAAGGCAGAGTAATTGTTTCAGTGAAAGCCTAGAATTAAATTCCATTGCTGAAAAATCCTTTCCTCCCAGCATAAAGCTAATTGCATGCCATAAGTGATGAAATATGAAATGAAAGTTTTCTTGTTCTACAACTTTAACTTCAATCAAACTTTGTTGTTTTGTTCTCACCACGTGTGCAACCTCGTTTCAGTTCAGCTTCTTGGAATCTCGTTTGGGCATGTGGTGTTATCGTTATCGCTTATCGTTTATCGCTTGCAGCTCGTTGTCGCTAGCTCGCTGTCGCTGTGTAGATAGTGTAGTATCCCGCTATCCCAGTTTAGAAGCCCTTGGAGTGCTTTGGAGACATGTTAGGTCTTATCCTATATTACTAATATGCTTAAATGCAAATCAGGTTGCCCCATTGTTTTGACCCGTTGTTCGATTCAACAAGAAAGGCTCCAGTCCTGGGGCACCTAGAAACCTGGTTCTTTTTTTGATCCACGCCCTTTCTGCCCAGGTAGTGCACGCCGTATATTTCTAAATGTTTTTAGAATCAAAAGTTTGTTAAAATTTCGATTTTATCTCGACTTCAACAAGTTTTGGTTTTGATTGCGGCCATCTATTATGTTCCTTTCACTACACGTACATTGAATCTTTTGCGTGCAACTCTCAGGGGTTTAAATCAATGACTTGCGGCTTTAAAAGCCTGGATTCCATACAAAATCTTGACTGTTGTGCGACTATCGCACAATCGTGAGACGTGAGAATTTCTTTTCGTACGATTTATCGCACGACCATAAATACAAATGGTGGCATTTTGGTCGTAGCAGAGCCTTCACGATTACATTACTACGATTTAGTTGTGATGTAGATGTAGTCTTTCTTACAAGATATTTTCAGATATCAAAATGAAACACGCTTTCGAGACAATGGATACATTTCCCAACGGCATATTTATTGGCAGCGTGTGATTGTGTCTCATCTCTCAACTTCACGCTCAAATACAATACTACATTACTGTTATGAACAACAAAGGCTTTTTCCGACTCCAGCGATTTAAAACCTTTTTATGTCAACAAAAGTCCCAAGACGAAAGTAGAATTCTAAGAGTTGAGAATGAAATTTCAAAGAACATGAGAGTTTCAGTTTCTGTTGATTTTTCAAGGATTCTCTGCCTCTTAATAGATGATTCCAGGTGAATTGGACATTTCAACGTGGTTTTTGGGTGCTTTTCTTCAAGTTATGGTTCGTTTTGAGTGCTTTCGGCTGTTTTTGGGCAATTTGGGTTGTTTCGCGTTTTTGGTAAGTACGTTTTCGCGTTTTCAGGGGTCAAGGAAGTCAAAGGACACTAGGAGACTGTTATTTTTACTCATATTTTTTCCGTTTTCAAGAAGAGTTCTTGCTTTGATTATTTCCATAAGTGGCCACGCTAAACTTTGTGTTTAACTGTTTCAATGCATATGAAACACTACTAAGAGGCCATAAATTTTTCGGCTTTCAAGTTGAATGTTCCTTTGAAAATTCAGAACACAAACACACAAAATGAAAATCGTTCCGATATAGTGAGATATTTATTGTTCATGAAGGGCATTTAAAATCAAAGTCTGCGATGAGATACGGATAGGATTTTCGAATTTGTGCAGCACAGTTTTGCGTCTTAAGTTGACACAAAATCGTTTGGAATATTCTCAGTAGATCTGGAAATTTGGGGGCAAAAAATTTCATTAAGCATTTACCATCGAACTGTTCGACTTTTATTTAGGCTGTTAATAATAGGATTTTCGAGTGCAGACAGGGCATAGAAACGTTGCATTAGAATTTAAGTAGATGGAACACAGTCAGAGATACCCTTAACCTCCGTGACTCACTGGATCACTATCCCACCCAAGGTTTTGTTTTATAAAACTTTGCTTTTATTTGACCTTCAGCTTTCATATAATAATGATGATGATGATGATGATGATTTTGATGACATGAAGATAATGATGATTGTGATGATGATGATGATGATGATTATTATTATTATTATTATTATGATTTTCATGGTATGCTGATGATGATGATGATGATGATCTGATGATGATTATGATCATGATGATGATAATGATTATGATGACGGTAATTATGATGATGATGAAAATGATTTTAATGGTGATTATAATGTTATAGTTGATGATGGCGATAATGATAATTTTGACGGTGATGATAACTATGATGATGATGATGATGATGATGATGATCATAGTGTTCTTTTTTGTCCATAGTTTAATACCCTTTTATCAATTCTCTTATGTGTTTACCATTACAAGTAGACTAGCTTTTAACTTGACGCCCGCGATGCGAAACTTTCTATGACACCCGCGATGAGGTTGTTTTTGCAGCCTTTTATGACACCCGCGATTCTGAACTTTCGCTAGAGTCCGGGGAGGTTAGCTCCCCATGGCATCCCACAACCTCCCCGGACTCTAGCAAAAGTTCAGAAGGCTGCAAGTAAAAAAGCAGCAAGTTAAAAGGCAGCTGAGTGGTATCTTGTCTTTCCAAGGCTAAACTGGTACTAATATTCACCCGCATCGCGGGTGTCAAGGTAAAAACACACCCTCATCGCGGGTGTCAAGGTAATATTACATAACTCATATGACTTAGGCCAGCTGCGTTCTTTACCTTATATGGATTTTAAGTCATCCTTTGACCAAGGCGGGATATTGATGATCTTCAATAAATTTAAAGATAATGTTTTGTTTCTATGTAAAAGCCATATTGTTGTGAAGCCAAAGCCCCGATCAATAACAAAATGATCAGCCGAAGCGGAGGATCAAGGTGTCGCCATTAGCAACAAATTCCGATTGGTTTACAAGAGATAATAGTTGCCTAGCGCTGCCATAGCAATGGACTGAGAGCGCTCAGGAAACTGATTTGCGAATGATAATCATTTCCAAGCAAATATTCAGGGGGGCTTGTCGGTTTTCGAGAGAAATCATGCTCGTTTATTGTAGAGTAGCATTCGTAGCATATAAGCTTTTCTGTATGCAGGCTCCAGTGCAGGCTATGAAAAATTGCTCTTTCGGGCTTAGGTATTGCTTCTTTGTAGCACTGATGACTCAACAGTAAGACTATGCTTGGTAAAGAGTGTTTTATCCCACTACAGGGAAAGTAGGCGAAGGCACAAGTACCGCACCGTAGCCCTCTTTTAAACTTGTTTCACTCCCGGAGGGGGCCCGAATTCGTTTTGTCTCCGACCCTCTCAGCGGCCGGGGGTCTTTCTGTGTAACTATCGTTCTTTGTGGCGCAATGTGGGCGCCATATTTAGAGCTCTTCTCGTTTTCTTTAAGTGGTGCAGCAGGCTCCCCCGGCTGAGTAAATTGAATACAACACGACCAATAAGTGTGTCAAGACTTTCATTTCATACCCAAAGCAGCTCACTTGCCTGCATATCTCAGACGAAAACAACTCTTTGTTGGATTGAAACGGATAACTAGAGCTTTTATAACTAGAGCTTTTCGTTTTTCGACGTGGTTTTAAGGCTATCACCTGTGAAATGGACGAAAGATGTCTAACGATCAGAGATCAGAATTCTACAAACATAAAACTTCTCAGAGGCGGAAAGAAGCAAATTTGCTTGGATTTTTACGAGGCTGACGCAGCCCCAGTTTCACTACAAAAGCACGCTGAAATATGCCTGAGAAAAGAGTATAATCAGAGATATAAAAAGCATAGCATTGACGAAAGACATTCAAATGGATTGAGTTCTACTAATGACAAAAACCGATGGTTGGCTAAAGATAGCAGGTCTTATAGAGAGCATTCAAGTAAGAATCACGAAAGGACTTCCTCTTACGTAGAAGATAGTTCTGGATGTAGTATGGAAGAAGATCATAGCGAAAATGAAAGGAGATTCAAGGATAACGCAGAACCTAAGTTTGGACGAAGCAAAAACAGAAATATCTCAAGGAAGAGTCGTAATGATAATGATGATGTTATTGATAGTTTTAGAGAGACTTATAATAAAGATCATCACGGGCAAAGAAACGAAATCTTTATGACAAGAAGCAAGAATTTCGAACCCTCTTCACTACGACAAAGCAATTTGACTGACAAATTCCCTTGTCGACGTAGTGCTGATGAAAAGATCTCAATAAGTTATCCAACCTACCCCTGCAGATGTGAGACACGCCGTGGTCGAAAGAAGCAGTCGGACGGTTTCAGAAGCTTGCCTCTCTACTTGGAGGGGCAAAGAAAGCATGATTCTCATGAAAGAAGTTCTTCCCCCCTCTCAAACGATGATTTTTTCAAAGACTATTCTGACGTCTGTCTTACAAGCTCTTTGCCATTTTTAAATTTGCCATATGGAAAAGAAATCACCATCGTTCGGAATACTGTAGCGGGTCTTGAAATTGAAAAAGGGATCTTCAAGTTTTCGAGCCACGAGTCTAGTTGTATTCAGTTGAAAGCCCCAAATAGAAAATTCAGAGAGTCTTCACCACGTATCTGCAGCAATAACAGAACTGAACTTTGGGTAGAGAACCAAAGGAGTTTACAAAGAAACTTTGTAGTATTTTGATGATTGAGAGTGTATAATATATATATACTGTATATATATATATGATAATATGAAAAAAATTTAGTGACGAATACAAAACAGTGGAAACTCCATACTCCAATAGCTTCTTATTTGTTTGTAAGACCATTTATCTTCATTTCCAGCAATAAAAAATCTTAGGGGCTGATAATAATGATTAATGAATAAAAGTGCGATTATATGAGAGTTTGTGCAGACCCGGGCTGGAATTTCAGCCCGGTTAAACGATTATATGAGCTGCAAACTCAAACTCAGCCCTCCTCTCCAGTCAATTCTCTGCAAAATTGATTTTGTGATTACATGAGATAATTTCAGCCCGGGCTGAAAACTCAGCCTGGCTGGAATTCCAGCCCTCCTTCAGCTAGGCGGGCTAGATTTCCAGCCCGCTTGAACGGGCTGAAATTTCTCATGTAATCGCAAATTTTTCCAGCCCGGCTAGGAACTCTCTTTGCGCAAGCCCAGTTTGACTGTGGTTTTAGTTTCGTGTCAAAACGTGTCAATTTTGGCGTTATTTGTCTTAGGTATTCGATTTCAGCCCGGCTGGAAACGTTCATATAATCGCACGCCAATTCCAACCCGGCTAACCGGCTAACCGAAAACTCTCATATAATCAGCTGAAATTTACCTCAGCACATCGGGCTGAAAACTCTCATATAATCAGCCCTGGTTGCTATTGATACCCATAGGCTGCACAATTGATACCCCGAGGGTTTGTTTGTTTGTGTTTTTGTTTATTAAAAAGATGCGCCGTGATGCCGCCAATAAGGACCAATGTATTACCATTACTTATGGCCTCGCACAATTACGCATATGATTTGCAAAGTCGTTGACTTCTCCCGTTTCAAATTTCTATAAGCAACTTAAAATCCAGCAGCTTTACAATCAAGGGAAAACAGACCTTTTGGACTATGGGTTGGGCGGTGTGAGAAGTAAGTTGTACGGTTGTACCGACAATGTGCCAAATGTGCCACATGTATTTCAAAAACACACCAATCGGGGCACTTCGGGGTTGCTTATTTTCGGACATCTTCTGATTCAGTTGAAAGTTAAGTTGATTAAACCGCTTATGGAAAAAGTCTGATACATGAGTACTCTTAGGTGCCTTATTGCTGAGGGGGGGGGGTCGGAATAGGCAAGTGGGTCGGAACTACCGTCAGGATCTAATTGGCGGGGGGTCGGAATAAACGGGGGGGTCAGACTTTGTTTGACAAACTGTTTATCTGGAAACTACTGAAATGCAAGGGGCCCTATAGTGCTTCTAGGCTAAGGAAATCCATAGTTCCAACCAACAAATTGAGTGTACAAGTGAAATTTCACACATAGAACGTCAAAGTAAAAAATATCAACATCAATATTCATGCAATCTTAATAAGTGGGGAGGAATTGGAAATTTTTCAAAAAATTAATTAGCGGGGGGGGGGGGGGAGGCAATTAGGGACCTAAGAGTAACACATAATCTATGGGAGCTTTGACTGGTGTTGAACTGAGCCGGTTTCCTAATCCTTGATGGTTCTCAATGATAAAAATATTCAAATGAAATAAAAAGAAGCTTGCAGCCAGTCATACCCCATCCCTCATCATTTAGTTAGAGTAGTAATGAGACAGAGAAGAGCAACATTTTTGATAGCTCTAATTATAAGCAATAGATCATAATTACACGAACACTAACAAATTACAAATTTACACTACTAATTTCAAAAACACAACTGATGAAACTATCCTAACAAACTTTTGGAAAAGGCAGAAATACTACGTAAAGAGTAACCAGACTATTTAATTGCTGAATTTTTTGGCGGGCTTTTTGAAAAAAATTAGAGAAAGAACTGGTTTTTAGGTTTCTCATATTCACTTGTTCACGCGAAGCGATACGCAGAATTTTCAGATATAAAAGAAGGAAAATATGTCGTTTAGAATTAGTTGTTTTGCTGTAGGCTTTGTCATTATAGTGCCAATGTAACATTGTCTAGTTTCTTGTCTTATCTGATTCGTAGCGATTTATCAGTCGTATCTCGTCGTGTCGTGTTGTGTCGTGTCATATCGGATCGTATTGTATCATATAGTATCGGGTCACATCGTGTCTTATATGGTGCCATGACATACTGTGTCATGTTATGTCGTGTCGGGAACATAGGTCGTGTCATGTCGTGTCTTATCGTTTAAGGAGTTTTGTTTAGGTTTTCTGTCATGTTTAATGTTTTGTTCTGTCGGATTCAGGCATATTCTGTCCTACGAATGCATTCCCACATCCTTAGGGTTGCCTTGAAGTTAATACTTAGCTGGTAAACGAAACATTCATTTAAGGGCCTGGCAGCATCAACTCAAATTTACGAACAATTCTGTGAACAAAATTTTCTTTGATACTCTGTTCACATCGTAACCTCCACTCCAGCATTGAGGTGCAACTTACGACGCTTTCACGACAAGTCGTCCTTGACACCCAAGAAAAGAAGGCTGACATGAAGTCGAAAAGGCTACTTGTGAAAGGGAAATTAATAACATGTTTTACAAGTACCCCGTCACCTATTTACCCTGGAAAGTAAAGAAGGAGAGTGATATCTATGGGGAAGGTTCTCAAAAACGTTTATTTTAAAACCTCCCTCCCCTTGATGAAAGAAAGATAGCAAACAATGTTACTGGGAAGGGGTGTTTGAAAGAGTAACTAATCCTTAAGACAATTTTATAAGAAAAGGACCCCCTCCCCTGTTCGAAAGAAAGTTAGAGAACAAAGTCACGGGGAAGGGGTATTTGAAATTGTAACTAGTAAGGTATCTAGTCCATGGATAGGAACCCCCTCCCCTGTACGAAAGAAAGTTAGAGAACAATGTTACTGGGAAGGGGTATTTGAAAGAGTAACTAATGCTTAAGACAATTTTATAAGAAAAGGACCCCCTCCCCTGTTCGAAAGAAAGTTAGAGAACAAAGTCACGAGGAAGGAGTATTTGAAATTGCAACTAGTAAGGTATCTAGTCCATGGATAGGAACCCCCTCCCCTGTACGAAAGAAAGTTAGAGAACAATGTTACTGGGAAGGGGTATTTGAAAGAGTAACTAATGATTAGGACAATTTTATAAGAAAAGGACCCCCTCCCCTGTTCGAAAGAAAGTTAGAGAACAAAGTCACGGGGAAGGGGTTTGAGAAATTTCAACTAGCAAGATAGCTAGTCAATTAGAAAAGGACCCCTTCTCCTGCTCGAAAGAAAGATTGAGAACAAAGTCACGGGGAAGGGGTGTGTGAAACTGTAACTAGTAAGGCATCTAGTCCATTGGATAGGAACCCCCTCCCTTGTTCAGAAAAGAATTAGGGAACAAAGTCACGGGGAAGGGGTGTGTATAGACAATTGATTATAATAGAGCTCCTCCCCTGTTTGAAAGAAAATAGAAAAAATTTCACGGGGAGGGGCATGAAAAACTATAACTTGCAAGATAAGTAGTTTTTAGAAATATATTCCCTCCCTTTTCGAAAAGGAAGATTCAGTAAAGCGTCCCTGGGGGTGGGTATATGAAAGCAAAACAGATAATGATTGGTAATTTATTAGAAAAGCACCCCCTTCTTTGTTCGAAATAAAGAGCAGTGAAACATCAGGGAGAAGGGGGGTATTGGAACCGCAAGTGAGAAGATAGTCTTTAATTGGAAGAGAACCTCCTCTCCCGCTCGAAAGAAACAAAAAGAGAAAAGAGTGGGAGGATGAGGGGAAGGGAGTGGGGACTAATCTGGTAATACTGGTAGCATAATTTATATGGACTCCCTCCCCTCTCTCTTCTCTGCTTGAAATAGGGATTCGGGGCTGTCCTCCCAAAGAAGGGGCCAAATAGGCAGCCCCTGATGAATCCCACGGGACCTGGCCCATGAGCATGCTTGGTAGGTTGCCCTTCCTCTTATTAGGCTTTTTATGTTCCACTGTAGTGCATATGAAAACTAAGGGCCTGCTTAATCAGCACAACGATAAAACAAACATACGACATAACAAGAACATACAACACGAGGATACATTACAACACACACGGGACAATACCATAACACAGTACGTTACAATGCAATAATGTAGAATACAATGCAATACAATACAAGGCAATACAATACAACACAACACAACACAGTACAATACAACACAATGCAATACAATACAACACAACACAACACAACAAACAAGACAATACAACACAATAAACAATACAGTAGAACACAATTAACAATACAATACAACACAATTAACAATAAAATACAAGACAATAAACAATACAGTACAAGATAATAAACAATACAATAGAACACAATAAATAAGACAGTGCAACGCAATAAACAATACAATACAACACAATAGACAATACAATACGACACAATAAACAATAAACGATAAACAACACAATACAACACAATAAACAATACAATACGACACAATTAAACACAGTACAAAACAATTAAAACAGTACAATAAAGTACAACAGCATACAATATGCAATACAAAACACTCCTATCCATGTAATGCAATGCGATATAATGCACCTCAGTGCGACTCAATATGTGAATATCCATTGCATTACACTCTGGCCCGTTGAAGTCCAGGCTGATCTTCTTTGAGATTGCATGGATAATCTGGACTGCAACAGGCCTCTAGAAAACATGTTACAAATACTGTACAACACGTAAAACACAATGTGGGATCTTGTAAAATTTGCATCAATTGAATGCGAAAACAGGGCGAGGCAGAGACAAGGAAAAGTTGTGTGAAAATGCTAGGAGAAAAGATGCAAAGGTTAGCATTTGTGGCAGGGAAAGCAAGTGATTAGCAATTTAATGAGAGAAATATAAGAGAGAATAAGACGTGAAAGAAATAGATAATAATGGAATGCAGAATGATAATGATGGTTCTGATGCAAAATTTAGCAAGACCCCCAAAAAGCCCGATTTTCACTGGATTAAACTTTCAAGGATTCGGAGGGAATGTAGATGGTTAATACGATTAAGACACGTCTCGAACATGCGGCTTTAAGTTTTGAACACGAATGCTCTACCAACTGAGCTCCCTAACAGCAAACTCTTGACGATGTCGCAGTCGTACCAGTCACCCACATTGCCTGATCTAAAACCAAGTCCTTCTATTCCAAGATATGACGCGAAAGAAATTTCCGAGGAATTTGACAGGTTCAGAGAAACTGTGAAATCCGAAAATTGTTTCTGTGAACTTTCCACTTGCCTTGAAAATTTCAATCGCAGTCGTCCGGTGAAAATCGAGCTTAAAGCCAGGAGTACTAGAGGAGCGAAAAGGGGTACCGTAAATGGGGGTTTTACTCCTAGGGGTGTCTCTAAAGTGTTAGAAATATAAGGGTTGTTAGGGGCCTAGTTGCAATCACTATCCTCTCAGAAAACGGTTACATCTATATGCTAATTCCATCCAAAGGCTCACGTCTCTCTAGTATTCCTGGCTTATGTCACACATTACAACATGGAACAACACAGAACAACATAGAACAATATATATGCTGATACACAAGCGTTGTTTTCTTGGCACTCTTAATGGAACATTTTCAGCCTTTCATGAGGAAGATGCACCCCCAAGTCATGCTGCCGTGCAGGCCAGACGAGAAGGGGGCGATTGCCCCCTTGGCCCCACAACGGAAAGCCCTGTTTAATACCCGAGTTGTTCCAGATTTTTTACAAATTAATAGGTCCTATGTCTTCTTTGGGGCCAGTTGTTTTCTCGTCGTGCCTGCGTTCTTGGGTTCAGGTCCGCTATGGGTTCATCCGGAGCTGCAATGTAGCCCCCTGTCAGAAAGACAGCCCCCATTACCTGTCGTTGCAAACAGACAAGATCCTGTATGAGAGGGGAGGGGGTCCTACCAGGGGGTATCTGGATATTTTGGAAAACCATGATTGCGGTTTCGGTCTCTGGCAGATACCCCCGGCCAAGTAGCCACCATTGTTACCAACTGCTCCGTCCCCCACTACCCCTTCCCCCATCAATTCATGAATATGACAACCGAAGCCCTATCAATCATGTTGAGGGCTAGAGATGCCATTGACCTAAACTTGTACAACCCCCTTCATCACCCTTTTCCCAACATTGATTCTTTGATGAAGGGTCGGGGACAGAAAAGGCCCTATTTACGAGGGTCAAAGCTCAGATTTGCCTCTTGCCAAAACCTTGCAGCACTCTCCTCATCATCACCTTCTTCCCCACGTTGATTATCTGCCTTTTAGTAGAAGGCTTCCGATATCTGGATACAATAGGGACTAGAAAGCCCAGTTGCGAAAATTTTACTTTCTAAAATAAAAGATCGCCATCTGTTTTTATGGGCTTGAAGACTTAGAGTTACATATCTTCAAGACTGATAAACGCTTCTCTTTCTTATTCTGCACACGTTTTTTTCGTATTCGACCCACATTGCTTTCTTTGGTCTCAAGAGGACAGCGTGCCGCATCGTCTGTTTTGCTGCTTCATTTCGTACTCTATTAGCTGCCAAGCCTTCAAAGTCCCAAGTCCCAAGTCTCCAACGGTAATTTCTCTTTGCTTGTCATGGCAAGTCATGGCAAATTTTGTCCAGTAGTTTGGACTTGTATTGCTTTGCTGTTACTAGTCAGGCCGTATTATGTCGTGTCGTATTGTCTCATATCGTATGAGATATCATATCGTGCTAATTGTATGATGCCCTGTGGTATAAAATGTCGATTTTTATTGCGTCAGATTTTGTCCATTGGATTGTGTTTTGCCATTTCTTGTCGTACGATACAAATTATTTTGTCGGGACGTATTATTGTATGGCGTATATTCTGTGATATCAAGTCATGTGATCTTGTCGTGTCTTTTTGTTTTGTTGTTCAATGTCATGTCGTATTCTGTCATGTCGTATCCTGTCATGTTGTATCCTGTCGTGTCGTACAATATCGTACCCTACTGTGTCTTGTCATACTACGTCGTATGCTATATATTTATGTTGGTTCCCATGTTGTGGTTCACTTTGTTATTTGTTTTCCCTTCTTTATATCTGAAAATAATGCGTATCATTTCAACGTGAACAAGTGAATAATATATGAAAATATATGAAATAAAAATATTAGAATTTATGGATGGAAATAATATATTTTGGAAAGCAATAAAATAGTCTGAAATAGAAATGATTTAAAAGAAGATAATGTTTTTGTGGTGATATCTGAAAAGGAAGTTTCGAGCAGTGAATTTTCAAAATATATAACACTAACGATACAAACAATATGTAAAATTTTCTATGCAAATAAATATAGCTACCATTTTAATTTTTTTTGGATTTTCTTCTTTTTTCTTCTTTTTCTTCTTTCTTCTTCTTTTAATTTTTTTTCTTCTTTTTCTTCTTTTTAAATTTTTTTTGGGTTTTTTTCTTTTTTTAATTTTTTTTGTTTTTTTTTTGTTTTTTTTTCCTTTTTCTTTTTTTTAAATATCTGAAACAAAATAAAAGTATTCTATCACGAATTTATTATTGATGCAGAAAAACATTAAAAGTATACCTCAAATAATGGATATATGGGGACAAAGTATAGAGGTGTCCGCTGTCCGCAAGTTTGTTTCTCACAAAAAATGACCTTTCAGACGAAAACATTTGTACAGGAAGGAAGCAAGCAGTTCAGGGGTTCTGGGAGCTATACAGCAGATGTGGACCTGCAGCCTGTTCCTTTGATTGATATTCTAGACCGGATTGCTCGGAAAGATTGATTGATTAAGAGGCACATAAAATTGCTATCTTCGCAAAGTTTGGGCTTGGGTCGGACCACTAAATAGCTCAGGCCTAATCCTAATAGTACGACCCAAATTCTTTCTCTCGATGTGACCATACGTCATGATTCCTTTTGCCTTTTGCCTAGAATAACATAGAACTGGCGACTCTCCTTACCCCTCGTGGCAATTTTTCGTTAACGTGAATCGAACCTATAGACATAGATTGCGAGTCAGACTCATTTACAACTGAGTTGACTGTAGGCTTGAGGATAGTTGTCCCAAGGAGATTCATCGGACCCATGACTTAACGACCCTGAGACGAGCGCCTTGACCACTCGGCCACTCCATCTCTCGTCCACACCACCTTTGTCTTTCGTAGCTGCCCATCATGTTGGGGGATGCGTTAAAGGAGGATCCACTTTATCTGACCTCTCTTACTATTATAGGCTCGGATTTGGAAGAAATTTCTCTAACTGGGAAAAAATGTAAATAAGTATATGCTAAGCATGTCTTAATTACTCAAGCCCTTGAAAAGGTTTCTTAAATTTTTGTTGATCTTCTTCACATTCTTATAGAGTTCTTGATATTCATGTAAAAAATTTCTGCAGTTCTTAAAAGATGTTTTTTGGAAAGAAGAATGTATGTTTTATTAGAGGTTTCTTGTAAAAATTAATCCATACTTACGCGTCAGAGTAAAAACCCTTTCCGCATTCCACCGAACCCGGTTTCAATTTTCTTCCCGGGCTTCTTTGGCAAATTTTTATCTTCTTTCTTTGAGCATCCTGGCTTTGGTTCGTCTTCTTTCGTACCGGCGCCAGACGTCTGTTTCTTTGCAGTTTTCACTTCTTCCTGCAAATGGAGATGGCATGGTCTTGAGTAAAACTTCGAATTTATGCAAGTGAATTTGAAAATGATAGTGGGAGAACCTAGATCCCCCTGTCTCATCTTTCTATCTCTTTGCTCTCTATTTCATTCTCCTCCTGTTACTTGTTATATGAAGTTGTTATTGTTGTTGTTGTTGTTGTTGTTGTTGTTGCTGTTTTTTATTTACAAGACGTTCACAGCTTTTCAATTGCTTTTAGACATAAAAATGTTTTCGGTTCATTTCACCAGCAGAGTAGTTATCTATTCATATCTTGATTAAAAAGGGATGAATACTTGGGGCTGTTAAGGTTGGGGGGGGGGGGGAGGGAGAAGTTATGAGAAGAGAAGAGTCACGCTTTGAAGAGAGGAGCCAGAGAGAAATGAGTGGGGCAAAGTCGACAGGATGGGTAAAGGTATGGAGCTGGTAGTTATGGAAATTGGGTCAGAAAGGCGTATAACGGAAGTGAGAAAATAGAAGGGTATCAGAGAACACCAGGGGTCAGATGGTGGGACATCATACAGCATAACAAGTCAAGAGGAGTATGAAATAAACAGCAAAGAGATTAAAAGACGAGAGAGGGTGGATCAAGGTCCTCCGACAATCATTTACAAACTCATTTGCATAAATTCTAAGTTTTACTAAAGATAATACCATCTCCATTTGCAGGAAGGAGTGAAAACCGCAAAGAAAAAGACATCTGGCGCCGGAACGAAAGAAGACGAACCAAAGCCAGGATGCGCAAAGACAGAAGCAAAAAATTCGCCAAAGAAACCCGGGAAGAAAATTGAAACCGGGTTCGGTGGAATGTGGAAAGGGTTTTTACTCTGACGCGTAAGCATAGATTCATTTTTACAAGAAACCTCTTATAAGACAGACAATCACTTTTTAAAAGATTTCTGCAGTTTCTTAAAAGTGGTTTTTTGCAAAAAGTGATTGTCTGTCTTATAAGAGGTTTCTTGTAAAAATGAATCTATGCTTACGCGTCAGAGTAAAAACCATTTCCACATTCCACCGAACCCGGTTTCAACTTTCTTGACGGGTTTCTTTTTTGCATTCTTATATCTGGCGTCTTTGAACACCCAGGCTTCAGTTCTTCTTGTGTCTTTTTCTTTTCAGGTTTGACTTCTTCCTGCTAATTGAGATCGTATTATCTTTACTAAAACTTCGAATTCATGCAAATTAGTTTGTAAATGATTGTCAGAGGAACTTGATCCACCCACTCTCGTCTTCCAATCTCTTTGCTGTTTATTTCATACTCCTCCTTTGACTTGTTATACTGTATGATGTCCCACCATCTGACCCCTGGTCTTATCTGATACCCTTCTATTTTCTCACTTCTATTAAGCGCCTTTCTAACCTACTTTCCATAACTACGAGCTCCATACCTTTACCAATCCTGTCGACTTTGCCCAACTCATTTTTTCAGGCTCCTCTCTGCAAAGCGTGACTTTTCTCTTCTCATAACTTCTCCCTCCCTCCCCCACAACCTTAACAGTCCAAAGTATTCATCCTTTTTTTAATCAAGGTATCAATAGATAACTACTCTGCTGGTGAAGTAAAACGAAAACATGTCCATGTTTACAAAGAGTGAAACTTTGTTTACAAAGAGTGAAACTTTGAACGTCTAGTTAAAGAGAGTAAAACTCAAACGTATTTTTGTTTAATCTCATAGGATTCTTCAAACAGATACCATCTTCTAATTCTGAGTTAAATTTGGTCTAACATATGACAATTTTATTGCGTGACTAACAAACAAGCTAACTTAAACTCGAACGTGTTTGTGTTTGATCCTAAGATTCTTCAAACAAATATTTTACTTCTAATTCCAAGGTAAAGTAAATCTAACATAAAACATTTTTATTGCGTGAATAACAAACAAGCTTACTTAAACTTAAACATTCTTCATTGCAACTGAAACGTGTTTGTTTGATCCTAAGATTCTTCAAACTATTTCTAATTCTAGGCTTAAGTTAGTCTAACCTAAGACCGTTTTATTGTTTGAATAACAGACAAACTAACTTACACTCAAACATTCTTCATCGTAACTTAAACATGTTTATTGTGTTTCATTCTAAGTTGCTTAAAACAAATACCATACTTCTAATTCGAAGTTTAAGTTATTCAAACCTAAGACCGTTTCATTGCAAAAGTAAAAGCAAGGTTACTTAAACTCAAACGTGTTTATGTTTTTTCCTAAGGTTCTTATAACAAAGATCCTACTTGTTATTATTCTAGGTTAAAGTTTATTTAACCTGAGACCGGTTTGCAACCAAACTAATCAAAAAAGAAACAATCTTCTTTGAACCAATTACCGGTTTGTATTTACCTTCATGTCAGGCTCTTCTTCACCGAAGAGTTTATTAAAGCATAAGTAGCTGGCATATGCTCCGATGCCGAGAACCGCTGTGACTTTAAGGACTTTGTAGAAAGTTTCCATCATGAAGGAGAGATGATCAGATTGAAATGTTTACTAGACTAAGCTCTGAAATGTTCGATCGTCTGAACTCAATCGATGATAGTTCGCATCTGATAAAAATCGAGTCGTTCGCGATTGAAGATACGACTAAGCTGACGTCAAATCAATGCATTGAATCACGTGATATATCTACCCCGCGTGATTAGCAGAGAAGACACTTCATCGAGTGTAGCATTTCTTCACGTGACTTAGAAGATTAATACGGCTTTCAGACTTCCATAACCAGCTATATTCAAGCCAGCTGAATTCCCACCAATCAAGTCAATTCGATTTTTTGGATTGCCCAATCAGAACGCTGCATTTATTATAACTTCAACTTAAACTGATTTAACTTTCAGTGTAAACGCACTATAATTTTAAGAAATGTTTGGATCAGAGGGAATAAGACAGGAGAAGATCTGCAGAGAGAGATGCAATTACTGGGGGGGGGGAGGACATAGAAATGAATGACGAATGGAAAGAAGGGGTTAAAAACTGGGTGTCTGAAACCAAAAAAGAAATATGGAGTGGCTAGGAGAGTGCAAGAATATCAAATAAGGGGAGATAAGAGGGAAGGGCAGTAAGACGGTAAGGTAGAGAAGATAAGGTTGAAGTGGAATGGGGTTGATAGAGAGTGCAAAAGGGAACTGATACGATGGTTCAAGATAAGGATGTGAGGTTAGCAGCGGATGAAAAGGTGGCTTAAGAGCAGATAGAAGGCTTTAGAAATAAAGGGAAAGGACTACTAAGGGATCTCAATTTATGAAAAGGTGTTAGGCCTGCCAGAGACCAGAAAAGTGTGTAACCTTCTATCTCCATTCGCAGGATGAGGAAAGCAAAAGTGCTCAAAAAGAGAACTCTATTTCCAGAGCGAAAGAAGGTGAGCCAAAATCTTGATGCTCAAAGACGCTTCACAAAAATGCGCTGAAGAAACCGGGAACGTAGGTTGAAACCGACCTCGACGGATTGATTGCTTTCAGGATTTTCACTATGACAAGTAAGCAGTGAAATTAATTATCTGTCTTGTACCCTATCCATTTTACAATACGATTTTCCGTTTTTTGACTCCTACTAGTCCCCCTTACCCTTCTACTCTCTCTCTTTCCTTTACCCTTTTTGTCTCACCTTCCACTGCTTCTCACAATAGATATTAGCCCATTTGCACCCCCTTGCCCCTCTTTTTTCTCTTCACTCTTCCTCCTGTCACCCACATGAGTAAAAGCGTTGCAAAAAGCATGGAGTTATATAGGAGACCAGAAATGAGGATTGGAAAGGTGAGCGCAAAGAAAACAAATAAGGGGAGATAAAAGGGAAGGGCAGGAAGACAATAAGGTAGAGAAGATAAGGTTGAAGTGGAATGGTGTTGGTAGAGAGAGCAAAAGGGAACTGAGATCATGGCTAAAGGTTAAGATGTGAAGTTAGCAGTGGATGAGAAGGAGATGCAAGCAGCATTAGCCGTTATTAAGTAAGTTTTGAACTGCAGAGGAGCGGTATGGGTTACTAAGAGTCTGGAAAGGTGTTCACTCCTCCAGTAGACAAGAAGACGCCTTCCTGCAAACCTTCATCACTTAACAATGAAAAACAGACGTGTCTTGGGTTTGGCATAAGATTCTCTTTTATTCTTATTGATCTTCCTCTGGTCAATGTCAATTTGACGGTAATTTTTATCTGACTCTTGTACCAATGGGCAAAAGAACAGAGGGAAGAGAAATGGGGTAATCGACTTGGATGTCAGAGCGACGAAGTTCGGAAGAAAGAGTATGGATCATGATGAACGGGTACAGGGGAAAGAAACTGAAAAGAGGGGTCAAGGAAAGTACAAAAGAGAGGGATAAAGGTATGTGGAGTAAGAAGACTTTGCAAGACATTGATCATTGATGGAACAGAGATAAGCTTGTAATCAGATCTAAATCAGCGTACTGGTTGAGCTTAAGGTTAACGATTCTTGATGATCACAACATCACTTATGGATGTTCATATCGATCTTTGAGCCACGTGATGCATTATTACGCAATATGAAGCATCTTCTGTGCACGTGATTCAATACATTGATCTGACGTCAGCGGAGTTGATTCAATTGCGAGCGACTGGATTATGATCAGATGCGCACTATTTTCGACTGAGTTCAGACGATGGAAAATTTGAAAGCTCAGGTTTCTAAACATTTCAATTTGATTATCTCTTGTTAATGATGGAAACTTTCTTCAAACTCCTAAAAGTAACAGCAGTTGTCGGCATTGGCGCATGTGCGAGTTGCATACAATATAACAAACTATTCGGCGAAGAAGAGCGTGAAAAGACGGTTATTCAAACCGGTATTTGTTTTAAAGAAGATTATTTTGTTTACGTATCAAACCGATCTCAGGTTCGACTAGATTTGACTTATAGCATATCAAACCTGAGAACGGTTTGATGTGTAATCAAAACAATCTAACCGAAGACAAGAATAATCTTCTGTCAACCAAATACCTATGCTCGAATAACCGTCTTTTCACGCTCTTCTTCGCCGAATAGTTTGTTATCGCATATGCAACTCGCACATGCGCCGATGCCGACAAATGCTGTGACTTTAAGGACTTTGAAGAATGTTTCCATCATTAACAAGAAATAATCAAATTGAAATGTTTAGAAAACTGAGCTTTCAAATTTTCCATCGTCTGAACTCAGTCGAAGATAGTGGGCATCTGCTCAAAATCCAGTTGCTCGCGATTGAATGAACAAAGATGACATCAGATCAATGTATTGAATCACGTGAACAGAAGATGCTTCGTATTGCGTAATAATGCATCACGTGACTCAAATATATAGTTGAATATGGATCAGTGACGTTGTGATCATCAAGAATCGTTAACTTTTAGCTTAATCAGTACGCTAGTTTCCATCTGATTGCAAGGTTATCCCTGTTCCATTAATGATCAATGTCTTGCTACGTATACTTGCCCCATATTTCTTTATCACCCTCTTTTTCTGTTTCTTTCCCCCGTATCGATATGTGATCCATGCTTCCGGTACTTCGTTTCTCTTGCATCATATAATGCGTAAAACCAACCAAAAGTTTGGAATTAGCTTTCGCGAAAGGGGAAGAATTTCTACCTTCATGGACGATTTTTTGTGTTGGAGCAAAGCGAAGATAATACTCGGCCATGAATTCGACCAAGTTTGACTTTTCAATCAGTATTTCCGTGATGACAATTATGTATCCGATTCATTTTTAACATTTTACATGAAGTAGTCTCACAATCAGAGCATAGCTTCTGGTAAATCGTATTTTGCGTTATCAAGTCTTATGAATTCAATATGATACAAACATTCATAAAAATCATGTTCTAGAACCTTTTGCAGGAGTAAACTTTTGATCAAAGGTCATTTAGCTGCTTCAGATCTTTGTTAGCTCTCACTGCTTCTCTTAACTTGATCGAAACTCTAATCCTAAAGCCTTAGGCCTAAAACATTAGCCCTTTCCCTCAGTCAGAGTATAGTAATAAGACAGAGAAAAGCAACATTTTTGATAGCTCTAATTATAAGCAATAGATCATAATTACACGAACACTAACAAATTAAAAATTTACAAGACTAATTTTAAAAACACAACTGCTGAAACTATCCTAACAAACTTTTGGAAAAGGCAGAAATACAGCGTAAAGAGTAACCAGACTATTTAATTGCTGAATTTTTTGGCAGGCTTGTTGAAAAAAATTAAAGAAAGAACTGGTTTTTGGGTTTCTCATATTCACTTGTTCACGCAAAGCGATACGCAGAATTTTCAGATATGAAAGAAGGAAAATATGTCGTTTAGAATTAGTTGTTTTGCTGTAGGCTTTGTCATTGTGTAATGCTAATGTAACATTGTCTAGTTTCTTGTCTTATCTGATTCGTAGCGTTTGTCAGTCGTATCTTGTCGTGTCGTGTCGTGTCATATCATGTCGTATGTATAGTGTTGGGTCACATCGTGTCTTGTCATATCGTGCCATAACATATTGTGTCATGTTATGTCGTGTCGGGGACATAGGTCGTGTCATGTCGTGTCTTATCTTTTTAGGTAGTTTTGTTTTATCCCATTCCAGTTTTCCTGTCATGTTTAGTGGTTGGTGCTGTCCAATTCAGGCATATTCTGCCCTATGAATGCATTCCCACATTCTTTTTGTTGCCTTGAAGTTAATACTTAGCTGGTAAACGAAACATTCATTTGAGGGCCTGGCAGCATCAACTCAAATTGACGAACAAATCTGTGAACAAAATTTTCTTTGATAATCTTTTCACATCATAACCTCCAGCATTGAGGTGCAGTAATTTACGACGCTTCACGACAAGTCGTCCTTGATACCCAAGAACAAAGACAAACGTGAAGTCGAAAAGGCTACTTGTGAAAGGGAAATTAATAACATTTTTTACCAGCACCCCCTCACCTATTTACCCTGGAAAGTAAAGAAGGAGAGTGATATCTATGGGGAAGGTTCTCAAAAACGTTTATTTTAAAACCTCCCTCCCCTTGATGAAAGAAAGATAGCAAACAATGTTACTGGGAAGGGGTATTTGAAAGAGTAACTAATGCTTAAGACAATTTTATAAGAAAAGGACCCCCTCCCCTGTTCGAAAGAAAGTTAGAGAACAAAGTCACGGGGAAGGGGTATTTGAAATTGCAACTAGTAAGGTATCTAGTCCATGGATAGGAACCCCCTCCCCTGTTCGAAGGAAAGTTAGAGAACAATGTTACTGGGAAAGGGTATTTGAAAGAGTAACTAATTCTTAAGACAATTTTATAAGAAAAGGACCCCCTCCCCTGTTCGACAGAAAGTTATAGAACAAAGTCACGGAGAAGGGGTATTTGAAATTGTAACTAGTAAGGTATCTAGTCCATGGATAGGAACCCCCTCCCCTGTACGGAAGAAAGTTAGAGAACAATGTTACTGGGAAGGGGGTATTTGAAAGAGTAACTAATGATTAGGACAATTTTATAAGAAAAGGACCCCCTCCCCTTTTCGAAAGAAAGTTAGAGAAAAAAGTCACGGGGAAGGGGTGTGTGAAATTGTAACTAGTAAGGTATCTAGTTAATTGGAAAGGAACCCCCTCCCCTGTTCGAAAGAAAGTTAGAGAACAATGTTACTGGGAAGGGGTATGTGAAAGAGTAACTAATGCTTAAGACAATTTTATAAGAAAAGGACCCCCTCCCCCTGTTCGAAAGAAAGTTAAGAACAAAGTAATGGGGAAGGGGTGTGTGAAATTGTAACTAGTAAGGTATCTAGTCCATGGATGGGAACCCCCTCCCCTGTTCGAAAGAAAGTTAGAGAACAAAGTCACGGGGAAGGGGTGTGTGAAATTGTAACTAGTAAGGTATCTAGTCCATGGATGGGAACCCCCTCCCCTGTACGAAAGAAAGTTAAGAACAAAGTAATGGGGAAGGGGTGTGTGAAATTGTAACTAGTAAGGTATCTAGTCCATGGATGGGAACCCCCTCCCCTGTTCGAAAGAAAGTTAGAGAACAAAGTCACGGGGAAGGGGTGTGTGAAATTGTAACTAGTAAGGTATCTAGTCCATGGATGGGAACCCCCTCCCCTGTTCGAAAGAAAGTTAGAGAACAAAGTCACGGGGAAGGGGTGTGTGAAATTGTAACTAGTAAGGTATCTAGTCCATGGATGGGAACCCCCTCCCCTGTTCGAAAGAAAGTTAGAGAACAAAGTCACGGGGAAGGGGTGTGTGAAATTGTAACTAGTAAGGTATCTAGTTAATTGGAAAGGAACCCCCTCCCCTGTTCGAAAGAAAGCTAGAGAACAATGTTACTGGGAAGGGGTATGTGAAAGAGTAAACTAATGATTAGGACAATTTTATAAGAAAAGGACCCCCTCCCCCTGTTTGAAAGAAAGTTAAGAACAAAGTAATGGGGAAGGGGTGTGTGAAATTGTAACTAGTAAGGTATCTAGTCCATGGATAGGAACCCCCTCCCCTGTTCGAAAGAAAGTTAGAGAACAATGTTACTGGGAAGGGGTATGTGAAAGAGTAACTAATGCTTAAGACAATTTTATAAGAAAAGGACCCCCTCCCCCTGTTCGAAAGAAAGTTAAGAACAAAGTAATGGGGAAGGGGTGTGTGAAATTGTAACTAGTAAGGTATCTAGTCCATGGATAGGAACCCCCTCCCCTGTACGAAAGAAAGTTAGAGAACAATGTTACTGGGAAGGGGTATTTGAAAGAGTAACTAATGATTAGGACAATTTTATAAGAAAAGGACCCCCCTCCCCTGTTCGAAAGAAAGTTCGAGAACAAAGTGACGGGGAAGGGGTATTTGAAATTGTAACTAGTAAGGTATCTAGTCCATGGATAGGAACCCCCTCCCCTGTGCGAAAGAAAGTTAGAGAACAAAGTCACGGGGAAGGGGTGTGTGAAATTGTAACTAGTAAGGTATCTAGTTAATTGGAAAGGAACCCCCTCCCCTGTTCGAAAGAAAGTTAGAGAACAATGGTCACAGGGAAGGGGCTTGAGGAACTGCAACTAAGAAGATAGCTAGTCTATTTGAAAAGAACCCCCTTCCCTGTTCGAAAGAAATATAGAGAGCAACGTCACGGGGAAGGGGTTTGAGGATCTGCAACTAGTAAGATAGCTAGTCCATTGGATAAGAACCCCCTCCCCTGTTGGAAAGAGAGTTAGAGAACAATGTCACGGGGAATGGGTTGTGTGAAACTGTAACTAGTAAGGTATCTAGTCCATTGGATAGGAACTCCCTCCCCTGTTCGAAAGAAATATATATAACAAGTCGCGGGGAAGAGGTTTGAGAATCTTCAACTCATAATAATAGACAATTGATTAGAATAGAGCCCCTCCCATGTTTGCAAGAAAATAGAAAAAAATTCACGGGGAGGGGCATGCAAAAACTATAACTTACAAGATAAGTAGTTTTTAGTAAAATATCCCCTCCCTTTCGAAAAAGAAGATAAGCACGTCCTTCTCTGTTAGAAAAGCACGTCCTTCTCTGTTCGAAAGAAAGATATAGTTAGATCGTGTTTAGAAAAGAACCCCTCCCCTTTTCGAAATAAAGAGCAGTGAAGCATCACGGGGAAGGGGGTATTGGAACTGCAACTGAGAAGATAATCATTAATTGGGAAAGAACCTCCTCTCCCGCTCGAAAGAAACAGAAAGAGAAAAAAAGAGGTAGGATGAGGGGAAGGGAGTAGGGACTAAACTGGTAACACTGGTAGCATAATTTATATGGACTCCCTCCCCTCTCTCTTCTCTGCTTGAAATAGGGATTCGGGGCTGTCCTCCCAAAGAAGGGGCCAAATAGGCAGCCCCTGATGAATCCCACGGGACCTGCCCCATGAGCATGCTTGGTAGGTTGCCCTTCCTCTTATTAGGCTTTTTATGTTCCACTGTAGTGCATATGAAAACTAAGGGCCTGCTTAATCAGCACAACGATAAAACAAACATACGACATAACAAGAACATACAACACGAGGATACATTACAACACACACGGGACAATACCATAACACAGTACGTTACAATGCAATAATGTGGAATACAATGCAATACAATACAAGGCAATACAATACAACACAACACAACACAGTACAATACAACACAATGCAATACAATACAACACAACACAACTTAACACAACAAACAAGACAATACAACACAATAAACAATACAGTAGAACACAATTAACAATACAATACAACACAATAAACAATAAAATACAAGACAATAAACAATACAGTACAAGATAATAAACAATACAATAGAACACAATAAATAAGACAATGCAACGCAATAAACAATACAATACAACACAATAGACAAAACAATACGACACAATAAACGATAAACAATAAACAACACAATACAACACAATAAACAATACAATACGACACAATTAAACACAGTACAAAACAATTAAACAGTACAATAAAGTACAACAGCATACAATATGCAATACAAAACACTCCTATCCATGTAATGCAATGCGATATAATGCACCTCAGTGCGACTCAATATGTGAATATCCATTGCATTACACTCTGGCCCGTTGAAGTCCAGGCTGATCTTCTTTGAGATTGCATGGATAATCTGGACTGCAACAGGCCTCTAGATAACATGTTACAAATACTGTACAACACTTAAAACACAATGTGGGATCTTGTAAAATTTGCATCAATTGAATACGAAAACAAGTTGACGCGGAAAAAAGGGAAATGTGTGTGAAAATGCTAGGAGAAATGATGCAAAGGTTTGCATTTGTGGCAGGGAAAGCAAGTGATTAGTAATTTAATGAGATGAATATGAGAGAGAATAAGACTTGAAAGAAATAGATAATAATGGAATACAGAATGATAATGATGGTTCTGATGCAAAATTTAGCAAGGCCCCCTAAAAGCCCGATTTTCACTGGATTAAACTTTCAAGGATTCGGAGGGAATGTAGATGGTTAATGCGATTAGGACACGTCTCGAACATGCGGTTTTGGGTTTTGAACACGAATGCTCTACCAACTGAGCTCCCTAACAGCAAACTCTTGACGATGTCGCAGTCGTACCAGTCACCCACATTGCCTGATCTAAAACCAAGTCCTTCTATTCCAAGATATGACGCGAAAGAAATTTCCGAGGAATTTGACAGGTTCAGAGAAACTGTGAAATCCGAAAATTGTTTCTGTGAACTTTCCACTTGCCTTGAAAATTTCAATCGCAGTCGTCCGGTGAAAATCGAGCTTAAAGCCAGGAATACTAGAGGAGCGGAAAGGGGTACCGTAAATGGGGGTATTACTCTTAGGGGTGTCTCTAAAGTGTTAGAAATATAAGGGTTGTTAGGGGCCTAGTTGCAATCACTATCCTCTCAGAAAAGGTCTTGTCGGTTACATCTATATGCTAATTCGATCCAAAGGCTCACGTCTTTCTAGCATTCCTGGCTTATATCAAACACAACAACATGGAACAACATATAGAACAACATAGAACAATATATATGCTGATACACAAGCCTTGTTTTCTTGGCACTCTTAATGGAACATTTTCAGCCTTTGACGAGGAAGATGCACCCCCAAGTCATGCTGCCGTGCAGGCAAGACGAGAAGGGGCGATTGCGCTCTTGGCCCCACAACGGAAACCCCTGTTTAATACCCGAATTGTTCCAGATTGTTCACAAATTAATAGGTCCTTTGTCTTCTTTGGGGCCAGTTGTTTTCTCGTCGTGCCTGCATTCCTGGGTGCAGATCCGCTATGGGTTCATCCTGAGCTGCAATGTAGCCCCCTGTCAGAAAGACAGCCCCCATTACCTGTCGTTGCAAACAGACAAGATCCTGTATGAGAGGGGAGGGGATCCTACCAGGGGTTATCTGGATATTTTGGAAAAACATGGTTGCTATTTCGATTTCAGGCAGATACCCCCGGCCAAGTAGCCACCAGCGTTACCAACTACTCCGTCTCCCACTACCCCTTCCCCCATCAATTCTGCCTCTCATGTATATGACAACCGAAGCCCTATGAATCAGACGGAGGGCTAGATATGCCTTTTAGTAGAAGGCTTCCGAAGCCGTATCTGGACAGAATAGGGACTAGAAAGCCCAGTTGCGAAAATTTTACTTTCTACAGTAAAATATCCCCATCTGTCTTTGTGGGCTTGAAGACTTGAAGAGTTACATATCTTCAAGACTGATAAACGCTTCTCTTTCCTATTCTGCACACGTTTTTGTGCTAAATGTCATACGCAAGTCCTTTTGCGTATTCGACCCACATTGCTTTCTTTGGTCTCAAAAGGACAACGTGTCGCATCGTCTGTTTTGCTGCTTCATTTCGTACTCTATTGGCTGCCAAGAGTTCAAAGTCCGAAGTCTCCAACGGTAATTGCTCTTTGCTTGTCATGGCAAGTCATGGCAAATTTTGTCCAGTAGTTTGGACTAGTATTGCTTTGCTGTTACTAGTCAGGCCGTATTATGTCGTGTCGTATTGTCTCATATTGTATGAGACATCATATCGGGCTAATTGTATGATGCCCTGTGGTATAAAATGTCGATTTTTATTACGTTAGATTTTGTCACGTTGGATCGTGTTTTGTCATTTCTTGTCGTACGACACGAATTATTTTGTCGGGACGTATTATTGTATGGCGTATATTCTGTGATATCAAGTCATGTGATCTTGTCGTGCCTTTTGTTTTATGTTGTTCAGTGTCATGTCGTATCCTGTCATGTTGTATCCTGTCATGTCGTATCCTGTCGTGTAAGATAATATCGTATCCTGCTGTGTCGTGTCATACTACGTCATATGCTATATATTTATGTTGGTTCCCATGTTGTGGTTCACTTTGTTATTTGTTTCCCTTCTTCATATCTGAAAATAATGCGTAGCACTTCAACGTGAACAAGTGAATAATATATGAAAATATATGAAATAAAAATATTAGAATTTATGGATGGAAAGCAATAAAATAGTCTGAAATAGAAATGATTTACAAGAAGATCATGTTTTTGTGGTGATATCTGAAAGGGAGTTTCGAGCAGTGAATTTTCAAAATATATAACACTAACGATACAAACAATATGTAAAATTTTCTATGCAAATAAATATAGCTACCATTTTAAATTTTTTTTGGATTTTCTTCTTTTTTCTTCTTTCTTCTTCTTTTAAATTTTTTTCTTCTTTTTCTTCTTTTTAAATTTTTTTTGGGTTTTCTTCTTTTTATAATTTTTTTTTGTATTTTTTCTTTTTTTTCCTTTTTTTTAAATATCTGAAACAAAATAAAAATATTTTATCACGATTTTATTAATGATGCAGAAAAAAATTAAAAGTATACCTCAAATAATGGATATATGGGGACCAAGTATAGAGGTGTCCGCTGTCCGCAAGTTTGTTTCTCACAAAAAATGACTTTTCTGACGAAAACATTTGTACAGGAAGGAGGCAAGCAGGTCAGGGGTTCTGGGAGCTATACAGCTGATGTGGACCTGCAGCCTTGGATTGATATTCTAGAACGGATTGCTTGAAAAAATTAATTGATTGAGAGGCACGTAAACTTGCTATCTTCGCAAAGTTTTGGCTTGGGTCGGACCACTGAATAGCCCAGGCCTAATCCTAACAGTACGACCCCAGTTCTTCCTCTGGATGTGACCATACGTCATGATTCCTTTTGCCTTTTGCCTAGAATTACATCGCACTGGCGACTGTCCTTACTCCTCGTGGCATTTTGTCGTTAGAGTGAATCGAACCTCTAGCCATAGATTGCGAGTCACACTCATTCACAACTGAGTTGACTATAGGCTTGTTGATAGTTGTCCCAAGGAGATTCGTCGGACCCACGACCTCACGATCCTGAGGCCAGCGCCTTGACCACTCGGCCCCACTCGGCCACACCATCTCTCGGCAACACCACCTTTGTCTTTCGTAGCTGCACATCATGTTGGGGGTTGCGTTAAAGGAGGATCCGCTTTATCTGACCCTGGGGGGTTACTTCATTGTTCAAATGACTAGACGTGCCACCCAGTTTTTCCTAACCCACCCATGTCTACCGACAAATTTTGTCAGTCGTGGTACCCATGTATAGAAAAAACAACAAATTTTTTTACCCATTTGTACCAATATCTCAAATATTTCAACTCAATTTAACGCCTGAGGCAACTCTATATGCGGCGAAAAGGCCTTTGCGCTGAAGACTAAAACGCACTTTTATCGGGCTTTTCAAAGCAATGCACGTCTAAAAGTTTTTGAATATTTTACTACCCAAGTGTAGAGATTCTTTACGAAAAATCAACCCATATGTAGAGAAATTGGTGCTAGAAAGTTACCCATTTGGGCGCACGTCTAGTATAACGAAAAATGGAAGTACACCCCCGGGTATCTGATCTCTCATACTATTATAGGCCCGGGATGGGAAGAAATTTCTCTGACTGGGAAAAAATCTAAATAAGTTTTATATAAGTGAAGGATTAATCGAAGTATATGCTAAGCATGACTTAATTGCTCAAACTCTTGAAAGGTTTCTTAAATTTTTGTTGATCTTCGGCACATTCTTATGGAGTTATTGATACCTATTCATGTAAAAGATTTCTGCAGTTCTTAAGATGTTTCTTGCAAAGAAGAATGTATGTTTTATTAGAGGTTTCTTGTAAAAATTAATCCATACTTACGCGTCAGAGTAAAAACCCTTTCCGCATTCCACCGAACCCGGTTTCAATTTTCTTCCCGGGCTTCTTTGGCGAATTTTTATCTTCTTTCTTTGAGCATACTGGCTTTGGTTTGTCTTCTTTCGTACCGGCGCCAGACGTCTGTTTCTTTGCAGTTTTCACTTCTTCCTGCAAATGGAGATGGCATGGTCTTGAGTAAAACTTCGAATTTATGCAAGTGAATTTGAAAATGATATTGGGAGAACCTAGATCCCCCTGTCTCATCCTACTATCTCTTTGCTCTCTATTTCATTCTCCTCCTGTTACTTGTTATATGAAATTGTTATTGTCGTTGTTTTTGTTGTTGTTGTTGTTGTTGTTACTTTGTTTACAAGACGTTCACAATACACCTTTTCAAATAAGAGCCTCGTTTTCAAAATTTACGAAAATTTGTTCGCACGAAAATTTTGACCCCAGATTCAGATTCAGCACCTTCATTTTAGTGCTGACACAAATTTTTACGCTTCTGGTCCTTACAATGTTGATTTTATAGCGACGAAAAGTTTGAAAATCTATGAAGGATTTGACCGTGAAAAATCGCTCGGGTGAAATTTTGCACCTTCAGTCATTTTTCACGGTCAAATCCCTTATAACGTTTCTAACTTTTAATCGCTATAAAATCAACATCGTATGAGGGCTAGAAGCGTAAAAATTTGCCCAAACGCTAAAACGAAGGTGTTGAATTCGAATCTGATGTCGAAATGCTTCTGTGACACAATTTTAAAATTTTTTGAAAACGAGGCCCTTAATTGAAAAGGTTTATTTGTCGACTCTTTTTAAACAAAAAAATGTTTTCGGTTCATTTCACCAGCAGAGTAGTTATATATTCATATCTTGATTAAAAAAGGGATGAATACTTGGGTTTGTTAAGGTTGTGGGGGGGGGGGAGTAATGAGAAGAGAAAAGTCACGCTTAGAAGAGAGGAGCCAGAGAGAAATGAGTGGGGCAAAGTCGACAGGATGGGTAAAGGTATGGAGCTGGTAGTTATGGAAAGTAGGTTAGAAAGGCGCTTAATAGAAGTGAGAAAATAGAAGGGTATCAGAGAAGACCAGGGGTCAGATTGTGGGACATCATACAGCATAACAAGTCAAGAGGAGTATGAAATAAACAGCAAAGAGATTGGAAGACGAGAGAGGGTGGATCAAGGTCCTCTGACAATCATTTACAAACTCATTTGCATAAATTCGAAGTTTTACTAAAGATAATACGATCTCAATTAGCAGGAAGAAGTCAAACCTGAAAAGAAAAAGACACAAGAAGAACTGAAGCCTGGGTGTTCAAAGACGCCAGATAAGAATGCAAAAAAGAAACACGTCAAGAAAGTTGAAACCGGGTTCGGTGGAATGCGGAAAGGGTTTTTACTCTGACGCGTAAGCATAGATTCATTTTTACAAGAAACCTCTTATAAGACAGACAATCACTTTTTAAAAGATTTCTGCAGCTTCTTAAAAGTGGTTTTTTGCAAAAAGTGATTGTCTGTCTTATAAGAGGTTTCTTGTAAAAAACAACCTTAACATCCACAAGTATTCATCACTTTTTTGATCAAGATATGAATAGATAACTCATAGGATTCTTCAAACAAATACCATTTTCTATTTCTGAGTTCAAGTTAGTCTAACTTAAGATATTTTTATTTTGTGAATAACAAACAAGTTAATAAATTTTAAGCATTCTTCATTGCAACTGAACCGTGTTTGTATTTCATCCTGAGATTCTTCAAACTATTTCTAATTCTAGACTTAAGTTAGTCTAACCTAAGACCGTTTTATTGCTTGAATAACAAACATACTAACTTAAACTCAAACATTCTTCATTGTAACTTAAGCGTGTTTATTTGTGTTTCATTCTAAGTTGCTTAAAGCAATTACTATACTTCTAATTCGAAGTTAGAGTTATTCCAACCTAAGACCGTTTCGTTGCAAAAGTAAAAGCAAGGTTTCTTAAGCTCAAACGTGTCTACGTTTGTTGTTAAGGTTCTTATAACAAAGATCCTACTTGTTATTACTCTAGGTTAAAGTTTATTTAACCTGAGACCGGTTTGCAACCAAACTAATCAAAACAGAAACAATCTTCTTTGAACCAAATACCGGTTTGTATTTACCTTCATGTCAGGCTCTTCTTCGCCGAAGAGTTTATTAAAGCATAAGTAGCTGGCATATGCTCCGATGCCGAGAACCGCTGTGACTTTAAGGACTTTGTAGAAAGTTTCCATCATGAACGAGAGATGATCAAATTGAAATGTTTACTAAACTGAGCTCTGAAATGTTTGTTCGTCTGAACTCAATCGAAGATAGTGAGCATCTGATAAAAATCGAGTTGTTCGCGATTGAAAATACGACTAAGCTGACGTCAGATCAATGCACTGAATCACGTGATATATCTACCCCGCGTGATTAGCAGAAATGACGCTTCATCGAGCGTAGTAGCTATTTCTTCACGTGATTTAAAAGATTAAAACGGCTTTCAGACTTCCATAACCAGCTATATTCAAGCCAGCTGAATTCCCACCAATCAAGTCAATTCGATTTTTTGGATTGCCCAATCAGAACGCTGCATTTATTATAACTTCAACTTAAACTGATTTAACTTTCAGTGTAAACGCACTATAATTTTAAGAAATGTTTGGATCAGAGGGAATAAGATAGGAGAAGATCTGCAGAGAGAGATGCAATTACTGGGGGAGGACGAATGGAAAGAAATGAATGACGAATGGAAAGAAGGGGTTAAAAACTGGGTGTCTGAAACCAAAAAAGAAATATGGAGTGGCTAGGAGAGTGCAAGAATATCAAATAAGGGGAGATAAGAGGGAAGGGCAGTAAGACGGTAAGGTAGAGAAGATAAGGTTGAAGTGGAATGGGGTTGATAGAGAGTGCCAAAGGGAACTGATACGATGGTTTAAGACAAGGATGTGAGGTTAGCAGCGGATGAAAAGGTGCCTTAAGAGCAGATAGAGGGCTTTAGAAATAAAGGAAAAGGACTACTAATGGATCTCAATTTATGAAAAGGTGTTAAGGCCTGCCAGAGACCAGAAAAGTGTGTAACCTTCTATCTCCATTCGCAGGATGAGGAAAGCAAAAGTGCTCAAAAAGAGAACTCTATTTCCAGAACGAATGAAGGTGAGCCAAAATCTTGATGCTCAAAGACGCTTCACAAAAATGCGCTGAAGAAACCGGGAACGTAGGTTGAAACCGACCTCGACGGATTGATTGCTTTCAGGATTTTCACTATGACAAGTAAGCAGTGAAATTAATTATCTGTCTTGTACCCTATCCATTTTACAATACGATTTTCCGTTTTTTGACTCCTACTAGTCCCCCTTACCCTTCTACTCTCTCTCTTTCCTTTACCCTTTTTGTCTCACCTTCCACTGCTTCTCACAATAGATATTAGCCCATTTGCACCCCCTTGCCCCTCTTTTTTCTCTTCACTCTTCCTCCTGTCACCCACATGAGTAAAAGCGTTGCAAAAAGCATGGAGTTATATAGGAGACCAAAAATGAGGAGTGGCAAGGTGAGCGCAAAGAAAACAAGCAAGGGGAGATAAAAGGGAAGGGCAGGAAGACAATAAGGTGGAGAAGATAAGGTTGAAGTGGAATGGTGTTGGTAGAGAGAACAAAAGGGAACTGAGATCATGGCTAAAGGTTAAGATGTGAGGTTAGCAGTGGATGAGAAAGAGATGCAAGAAGCAATAGCCGTTATTAAGTAAGTTTTGAAGTGCAGGGGAGCGGTATGGGTTACTAAGAGTCCGGAGAGGTGTTCACTCCTCCAGTAGACAAAAAGACGCCTTCCTGCAAAACTTCATTACTTAACAATGAAAAACAGGCGTGGCTTGGGTTTTGCATAAGATTCTCTTTTATTCTTATTGATCTTCCTCTGGTCAATGTCAATTTGACGGTAATTTTTATCTGACTCTTGTACCAATGGCAAAAGAACAGAGGAAAGAGAAAAGTGGTAATCGACTTGAATGTCAGAGCGACGAAGTTCGGAAGAAAGAGTATGGATTATGATGAACGGGACAGGGGAAAGAAACTGAAAAGAGGGGTCAAGGAAAGTACAAAAGAGAGGGATAAAGGTATGTGGAGTAAGAAGACTTTGCAAGACATTGATCATTAATGGAACTGGGATCAGCTTGCAATCAGATCTAAATCAGCGTACTGATTAAGCTCAAGGTTAACGATTTTTGATGATCACAACATCACTTATCGATGTTCACCTCGATCTTTGAGTCACGTGATGCATTATTGCGCAGTACGAAGCACCTTCTGTTCACTCGATTCAATACATTGATCTGACGTCATCTTAGTTCATTCAATCGCGAGCAACTGGATTTTGATCAGATGCGCACTATCTTCGACTGAGTTAAGACGATCGAAAATTTGAAAGCTTAGTTTTCTAAACATTTCAATTTGATTATCTCTTGCTAATGATGGAAACTTTCTTCAAAGTCCTAAAAGTAACAGCAGTTGTCGGCATTGGTGCATATGCGAGTTGCATATGCTATAACAAACTATTCGGCGAAGAAGAGCGTGAAAAGACTGTTATTCAATCATAGGTATTTGTTTGACAGAAGATTATTCTTGTCTTTGGTTAGATTGTTTTGATTACACATCAAACCGTTCTCTGGTTTGATATTCTACAAGTCAAATCTAGTCGAACCTGAGATCGGTTTGATGCGTAAATCAAAATCCAGTCGCTCGCAGTTGAATAAATTAAGCTGACGTCCGATCAATGTATTGAATCACGTGAACAGAAGATGCTTCGTATTGCGTAATAATGCACCACGTGACTCAAATATATAGTTGAATATGGATCAGTGATGTTGTGATCATCAAGAATCGTTAACCTTAAGCTTAATCAGTAAGCTAGTTTCCATCTGATGGCAAGGTTATCCCTGTTCCATTAATGATCAATGTCTTGCTACGTATACTTGCCCCATATTTCTTTAACACTCTCTTTTTCTGTTTCTTTCCCCTGTATCGATATGTGATCCATTCTTCCGGTACTTCATTTCGCTTGCATCATATAATGCGTAAAACCAACCAAAAGTTTGGAATTAGCTTTCGCGAAAGGGGAAGAATTTCTACCTTCCTAGGACGATTTTTTGTGTTGGAGCAAAACGAAGATAATACTCGGCGATGAATTCGACCAAATTTGACTTTTCAATCAGTATTTCCGTGATGACAATTATGTATCCGATTCATTTTTAACATTTTACATGAAGTAGTCTCACAATCAGAGCATAGCTTCTGGTAAATCGTATTTTGCGTTATCAAGTCTTATGAATTCAATATGATACAAACATTCACAAAAATCATGTTCTAGAACCTTTTGCAGGAGTAAACTTTTGGTCACAGCTCATTTAGCTACTTCGGATCTTTGTTTGCTCTCACTGCTTCTCTTACCTTGATCGAAACTCTAATCCTAAAGCCTTAGGCCTAAAACATTAGCCCTTTCCCTCAGTCAGAGTATAGTAATGAGACAGAGAAAAGCAAAATTTTTGATAGCTCTAATTATAAGCAATAGATCATAATTACACGAACACTAACAAATTACAAATTTACACGACTAATTTTAAAAACACAACTGCTGAAACTATCCTAACAAACTTTTGGAAAAGGCAGAAATACAGCGTAAAGAGTAACCAGACTATTTGATTGCTGAATTTTTTGGCGGGCTTTTTGAAAGCATTTAGAGAAGGAACTGGTTTTTGGGTTTCTCATATTCACTTGTTCACGCGAAGCGATACGCAGAATTTTCAGATATAAAAGAAGGAAATATGTCGTTTAGAATTAGTTGTTTTGCTGTAGGCTTTGTCATTATAGTGCCAATGTAACATTGTCTAGTTTCTTGTCTTATCTGATTCGTAGCGATTTGTCAGTCGTATCGTGTCGTGTCGTGTCATATCAGGTCGTAGTGTATCATATTGTGACGGGTGGTCACATCGTGTCTTATCATATAGTGCCCTGACAAACTGTGTCATGTTATGTTGTGTCGGGTGATTATTGCTGTGTCATATCGTGTCTTATCTTTTTAGGGAGTTTTATTGTATCCGATTCCAGTTTTCCTGTCACGTTTAGCGGTGTGTGCTGTCTCATTCAGGCAAACTATGTCCTATAAATGCATTCCCACATCCTTAGGGTTGCCTTATCTAGCTGGTAAACGAAACATTCATTTGAAGGCCTGGCAGCATCAACTCAAATTGACGAACAATTCTGTGAACAAAATTTTCTTTGATAATCTGTTCACGTCATAACCTCCAGCTTTGAGGTGCAACTTACGACGCTGTCACGACAAGTCGTCCTTGACAACCAAGAAAAGAAGGCTGACATGAAGTCGAAAAGGCTACATGTGAAAGGGAAATTAATAACATGTTTTACAAGTACCCCCTCACCTATTTACCCTGGAAAGTAAAGAAGGAGAGTGATATCTATGGGGAAGAGGTTCACAAAAACGTTTATTTGAAAACCCCCTTCCCCTTGATGAGAGAAAGATAGCAAACAATGTTACTGGGAAGGGGTATGTGAAAGACTAACTAATGGTTGGGATAATTTTATAGGAAAAGGACCCCCTCCCCTGTTCGAAAGAAAGTTAGAGAACAAAGTCACGGGGAAGGGGTGTGTGAAATTGTAACTAGTAAGGTATCTAGTCCATTGGATAGGAACCCCCTCCCCTGTTCAAAGGAAATTTAGAGAACAATGTCACTGGGAAGGGGCGTGTGAAACAGCAACAAGTAAGGTATCTAGTCCATTGGATAGGAACCCCCTCCCCTGTTCGAAAGAAAGTTAGAGAACAATGTCACTGGGAAGGGGTATGTGAAAGAGTAACTAATGCTTAGGACAATTTTATAAGAAAAGGACCCCCTCCCCTGTTCGAAAGAAAGATAGAGAACAAATTCATGGGGAAGGGGTGTGTGAAATTGTAACTAGTAAGGTATCTAGTCCATGGATAGGAACCCCCTCCCCTGTTCGAAAGAAAGTTAGAGAACAATGTCACTGGGAAGGGGTATGTGAAAGAGCAACTTATAATTAGGACAATTTTATGAGAAAAGAACCCTCTCCCCTGTTCGAAAGAAAGATAAAAAACAATGTCACGGGGAAGGGGTTTGAGGCATTGCACCTAGTAAGATAGCTAGTCCATTAGAAAAGAACCCCCTCCCCTGTTCGAAAGAAAGTTAGAGAACAATGGTCACAGGGAAGGGGCTTGAGGAACTGCATCTAAGAAGATAGCTAGTCTTTTTGAAAAGAACCCCCTTCCCTGTTCGAAAGAAATATAGCGAAAAACTTCACGGGGAAAGGGTGTGTGAAACTGCAACTAGTAAGGTGTCTAGTTAATTGGAAAGGAACCCCCTCCCCCGTTCGAAAGAGAGTTAGTGAACAATGGTCATGGGGAAGGGGTTTGAGAAACTGCAACTAGTAAGATTGCTTGTCCATTCGAAAAGAACCTTCGCCCTTGATCAAAAGAAAGATAAAGAACAATGTCACGGGGAAGGGGTTCAATTAGACAACCCCCTCCCCTGTTCGGAAGAAATATAGAGAGCAATGCCCCGGGGAAGGGGATGAGGAAGTGCAACTAGTAAAATGTCTTTTCAATTAGAAAAGAGCCCCCTCCCCTGCTAAAATATCTTTTCAATTAGAAAAGAACCCCCTCCCCTGTGCAAAAAGTGATACAGAGAGCAATATCACGGGGAAGATGTTTGAGAAACTAACAGTTGATTAGAATGGAGCCCCTCCCCTGTTTGAAAGAAACAAAGAGAAAGATGTTACTGGGAGGGGCATGAAAAAACTATAACTTGCAAGATTAGTATTTTTTTTGAAAAATATTCCATCCTCTTTCGAAGAGAAGTAAAACGTTGCTGGGGCTGGGTATTTGAAATCAAAACAGATAATGATTGGTAATTTATTAGAAAAGCACCTCCTTTTCTGTTCGAAATGTGAAATCGCTTTTGGAAAAGAACTTATCCCTTTTTCGAAATAAAGAGCAGTGAAACATCACGGGGAAGGGGGTATTGGAATTGCAATTGAAAAGATAGTCATTAATTGGAAGAGAACATCATCTCCCGCTCGAAAGAAACAAAAAGAGAAAAGAGTGGGAGGATGAGGGGAAGGGAGTGGGGACTAATCTGGTAACACTGGTAGCATAATTTATATGGACTCCCTCCCCTCTCTCTTCTCTGCTTGAGATAGGGATTCGGGGCTGTCCTCCTAAAGGAGGGGCCAAAAAGTCAGCCCCTGATGAATCCCACGGGACCTGCCCCATGAGCATGCTTGGTAGGTTGCCCTTCCTCTTATTAGGCTTTTTATGTTCCACTTTCGTGCACATGAAAACCAAGGGCCTGCTTAATCAGCACAACGATAACACAAACAAACGACATAACAATAACGTAGAACACGACGATACATTGCAACACGCACGGGACAATACCATGACACAGTACGCTACAATGCAATGTATAATACAATACAATACAATACAATAAAATACAAGACAATAAACAATACAGTACAAGACAATAAACAATACAATACAATACAACACAATAAACAATACAATACAACACAATAAAAAATACAATAGACATAAGAAACAATACAGTACAACACAATAAACAATACAGTGCAACATAATAAACAATACAATAGAGCACATTAAACAATACCATACGACACAATAAACAATACAATAAAACACAATAAACAATACAATGCAACACAAAAAACAACACAATGCAACACAATAAAAAAGACAATACGAAACAATAAACAATACAATAAACCATAAACAACACAATAAAACACAATAAACAATACAATACGACACAATAAACAATGAACAATAAACAACACAATACAACAACATAAACAATACAATGCAACACAATTAAACACAGTACAATACAATAAAAACAGTACAATAAAGTACAACAGCATACAATATGCAATGCGATATAACGCACCTCGGTGCGACTCAATATGTGAATATCCATTGCATTGCACTCTGGCCCATTGAAGTCCAGGCTGATCTTCTTTGAGATCGCATGGATAATCTGGACTGCAACAGGCCTCTAGATAACATGTTACAAATACTGTACAACACGTAAAACACAATGTGGGATCTTGTAAAATTTGCATCAATTGAATGTGAAAACATTTCGAGACGGAGAAAAGGGAAAGTTGTGTGAAAATGCTAGAAGAAAAGATGCAAAGGTTTGCATTTTTGGCAGGGAAAGCAAGTGATTAGTAATTTAATGAGATAGATATAAGATAGAGATAGATATAGATAGATATAAGAGAGAATAAGACTTGAAAGAAATAGATAATAATGGAATATAGAATGATAATGATGGTTCTGATGCAAAATTTAGCAAGACCCCCCAAAAAGCCCGATTTTCACTGGATTAAACTTTCAAAGATTCGAAGGGAATGTAGATGGTTAATACGATTAAGACACGTCTCGAACATGCGGCTTTGGGTTTTGAACACGAATGCTCAACTAACTGAGCTCCCTAACAGCAAACTCTTGACGATGTCGCAGTCGTACCAGTCACCCACATTGCCTGATCTAAAACCTAGTCTTTCTATTCCAAGATATGACGCGAAAGAAATTTCCGAGGAATTTGACAGGTTCAGAGAAACTGTGAAATCCGAAAATTGTTTCTGTGAACTTTCCACTTGCCTTGAAAATTTCAATCGCAGTCTTCCAGTGAAAATCGAGATTAAAGCAAGGAATAATAGAGGAGCGGAAAGGGGTACCGTAAATGGGGGTATTACTCCTAGGGGTGTCTCTAAAGTTTTAGAAGGTAAAGGGTTTTCAGGGTTCTAGTTGCAATCACTATCCTCTGAGAAAACGTCTTGTCAGTTACATCTATATCCTATTTCTATCCAAAGGTCCACATCTTTCTAGTATTCCTGGCTTATATCAAACACAACAACATGGAACAACATATAGAACAACATTGAGCAATATATATGCTGATACACAAGCGTTGTTTTCTTGGCACTCTAAATGGAACATTTTCAGCCTTTCATGAGGAAGATGCACCCCCAAGTCATGCTGCCGTGCAGGCCAGACGAGAAGGGGCGATTGCCCTCTTGGCCCCTCAACGGAAAGCCCTGTTTAATACCCGAGTTGTTCCAGATTGTTCACAAATTAATAGGTCCTATGTCTTCTTTGGGGCCAGTTGTTTTCTCGTCGTGCCTGCGTTCTTGGGTTCAGGTGCGCTATGGGTTCATCCGGAGCTGCAATGTAGCCCCCTGTCAGAAAGACAGCCCCCATTACCTGTCGTTGCAAACAGACAAGATCCTGTATGAGAGGGGAGGGGGTCCTACCAGGGGGTATCTGGATATTTTGGAGAAACATGGTTGCTATTTCGATTTCAGGCAGATACCCCCGGCCAAGTAGCCACCAGCGTTACTAACTACTCCGTCCCCCACTACCCCTTCCCCCATCAATTCTGCCTCTCTCATGTATATGACAACCGGAGCCCTATCAATCAGGCGGAGGGCTAGAGATGCCATTGACCAAAACTTTTACAACGCCCTTCATCACCCTTTTCCCAACATTGATTCTTTGATGAAGGGTCAGGGACAGAAAAATCGATTATCTGCCTTTTAGTAAAAGGCTTCGTCTGTTTTGCTGCTTCATTTCGTATTTTATTGGCTGCCGAGCCTTCAAAGTTCCATGTCGTCTCCAACTGTAATGGTTCTTTCCTTTTCACGGCAAGTCATTGGCCGATTTTAGCCGTTTAAACTAGTTTTACTTTGCTGTTACTAGTCAGATCGAGTTATGTCGTGTCGTATAGTGTCATGTTCTATGACATGTCATATCGTACTTATTCGTATTATGTCACTTGGTATGAAATTTCATAAGGAATTACGTAAAAGATCATGTCATGCTGTGTCGTGTCCTCGTCCTCGTTCGACACGATATATTCTGTCGTGTCGCCTTATTGTATTGCGCACAGTTGTCATATTACATCATATAGTACTTCATCAGTTGCGTCCTTTTGTCTTATGTTGTTCAATGGTTGTCGTCTTTTCGTATCATGTATTGTCGTATCATATGTCATGTCCTGCTATGTTGTTCCTTGCTATGTCCTGTGGTACTATGTCGTATGCTGTATATTTATGTTTTTGTTTTTGTTTTTGTTATGCTTCACTTTGTTGTTTGTTTTTCCTTCTTCATATCATAAAATGATGCGTATCACTTCAACGTGAACAAGTGAGTTAGAAATAGATAAATATGAAATTAAAAATAATAGAATAAGTGAATTTTTTAGAAAGCAATATAATAGTCTGAAATGGAAATGATTTAGAAGAAGATCATGTTTTTGTGGTGATATCTGAAGGAAGTTTCGAGCAGTGAATTTTCAAAATATATAACACTAACGATACAAACAATATGTAAAATTTTCTATGCAAATAAATATAGCTACCATTTTAATTTTTTTTTGGATTTTCTTCTTTTTTCTTCTTTCTTCTTCTTTCTTCTTCTTTTTAATTTTTTTACTTCTTTTTCTTCTTTTTAAATTTTTTTTGGGTTTTTTCTTCTTTTTAATTTTTTTGTCTTTTTCTTCTTTTTATAATTTTTTTTGTTTTTTTATTATTTTTTTTTATTTTTTCTTTTAATATCTGAAACGAAATAAAAATATTTTATCAGGACTGTATTATGGATGCAGAAAAAAACACTTAAAAGTATACAGGGAATAAGTAGAGGGGAACCTCGCTGTAATGGACATATTGTATGTGGGGCCAAGTATAGGAAGTTTGTTTTTCACAAAAAATGAATCTTCGGACGAAAACTTTTATAAAGCAGGGAAGCAAGCAAGTCAGGGCTTCTGGCAGCTATACAGCTGATGTGGACCTGCAGCCTATTCCTTTGATTGATATTCTAGACCGGATTGCTCGGAAAGATTGATTGATTAAGAGGCACATAAAATTGCTATCTTCGCAAAGTTTGAGCTTGGATGGGACCACTAAATAGCCCAAGCCTAATCCTAACAGTACGACCCCAGTTCTTTCTCTAGATGGACCATACGTCATGATTCCTTTCCCTAGAATTACATAGAGCTAGCGACTTTCCTTAATCCTCGTGGCAATTTGTAGTTAGAGTGAATCGAACCTCTAGCCATAGATTGCGAGTCACGCTCATTCACAACTGAGTTGACTGTAGGCTTGAGGATAGTTGTCCCAAGAAGATTCATCGGACCCACGACCTCACGATCCTAAGAAGAGCGCCTTGACCACTCGGCCACACCATCTCTCGGCCACACCACCTTTGTCTTTCGTAGCTGCCCATCATGTTGGGGGTTGCGTTAAAGGAGGATCCACTTTATCTGACCTCTCTTACTATTATAGGCTCGGAATTGGAAGAAATTTCTCTAACTGGGAAAAAATCTAAATAAGTATATGCTAAGCATGTCTTAATTACTCAAGCCCTTGAAAAGGTTTCTTAAATTTTTGTTGATCTTCTTCACATTCTTATAGAGTTCTTGATATTCATTTAAAAGATTTCTGCAGTTCTTAAATGATGTTTCTTGCAAAGAAGAATGTATGTTTTATTAGAAGTTTCTTGTGAAAATTAATCCATGCTTACGCGTCAGAGTAAAAACCCTTTCCGCATTCCACCGAACCCGGTTTCAATTTTCTTCCCGGGCTTCTTTGGCGAATTTTTTGTTTCTTTCTTTGCGCATCCTGGCTTTGGTTCGTCTTCTTTCGTACCGGCGCCAGATGTCTGTTTCTTTGCAGTTCTCACTTCTTCCTGCAAATGGAGATGGCATGGTCTTTAGTAAAACTTCGAATTTATGCAAGTGAATTTGAAAATGACAGTGGGAGGACCTTGATCCCCCTGTCTCATCTTACTATCTCTTTGCTGTCTATTTCATTCTCCTCCTGTTTCTTGTTATATGAAGTTGTTGTTATTATCGTTGTTGTTGTTGTTGTTGTTGTTGTTGTTGTTACTTTGTTTACAAGACGTTCACAACTTTTCGACTATTTTTATATTTTTAAACATGAAAATGTTTTCGGTTCATTTCATCAGCAGAGTAGTTATATATTCATATCTTGATTAAAAAAGGGATGAATACTTGGGGTTGTTAAGGTTGTGGGGGGGGGGGAGTAATGAGAAGAGAAGAGTCACGCTTTGAAAGAGGAGCAAGAAAGAAATAGGTTGGGCAAAGTCGACAGGATGGATAAAGGTATGGAGCTCGTAGTTATGGAAAGTAGGTTAGAAAGGCGCTTAATAGAAGTGAGAAAATAGAAGGGTATCAGAGAAGACCAGGGGTCAGATTGTGGGACATCATACAGAATAACAAGTCAAAGTAGGAGTATGAAATAAACAGCAAAGAGATTGGAAGACGAGAGAGGGTGGATCAAGGTCCTCTGACAATCATTTACAAACTCATTTGCATAAATTCGAAGTTTTAGTAAAGATAATACGATCTCAATTAGCAGGAAGAAGTCAAACCTGAAAAGAAAAAGACACAAGAAGAACTGAAGCCTGGGTGTTCAAAGACGCCAGATAAGAATGCAAAAAAGAAACCCGTCAAGAAAGTTGAAACCGGGTTCGGTGGAATGCGGAAAGGGTTTTTACTCTGACGCGTAAGCATTGATTCATTATTTTTCAAGAAACCTGTAATAAGACAGACAATCACTTTTTGCAAAAAACCACTTTTAAGAAACTGCAGAAATCTTTTAAAAAGTGATTGTCTGTCTTATAAGAGGTTTCTTGTAAAAATGAATCTATGCTTACGCGTCAGAGTAAAAACCCTTTCCACATTCCACCGAACCCGGCTTCAATTTTCTTCCCGGGTTTCTTTGGTGAATTTTTTGCTTCTGTCTTTGCGCATCCTGGCTTTGGTTCGTCTTCTTTCGTTCCGGCGCCAGATGTCTTTTTCTTTGCGGTTTTCACTTCTTCCTGCAAATGGAGATGGTATTATCTTTAGTAAAACTTAGAATTTATGCAAATGAGTTTGTAAATGATTGTCTGAGGACCTTGATCCACCCTCTCTCGTCTTCCAATCTCTTTGCTGTTTATTTCATACTCCTCCTTTGACTTGTTATGCTGTATGATGTCCCACCATCTGACCCCTGGTCTTCTCTGATACCCTTCTATTTTCTCACTTCTGTTATACGCCTTTCTAACCCAATTTCCATAACTACGAGCTCCGTACCTTTACCCATCCTCCCCACTTTGCCCCACTGATTTTTTCAGGCTCCTCTCTGCAAAGCGTGACTTTTCTCTTCTCATAACTTCTCCCTCCCTCCCCCACAACCTTAACAGTCCCAAGTATTCATCCCTTTTTTAATCAAGGTATCAATAGATAACTACTCTGCTGGTGAAGTAAAACGAAAACATGTCTATGTTTACAAAGAGTGAAACTTTGTTTACAAAGAGTGAAACTTTGAACGTCTAGTAAAAGAGAGTAAAACTCAAACGTATTTTTGTTAAATCTCATAGGATTCTTCAAACAGATACCATCTTCTAATTCTAAGTTAAATTTGGTCTAACATATGACAATTTTATTGCGTGACTAACAAACAAGCTAAGTTAAACTCGAACGTGTTTGTGTTTGATCCTAAGATTCTTCAAACAAATATTTTACTTCTAATTCCAAGGTAAAGTAAATCTAACATAAAACATTTTTATTGCGTGAATAACAAACAAGCTTACTTAAACTTAAACATTCTTCATTGCAACTGAAACGTGTTTGTGTTTGATCCTATGATCCTTCAAACTAATTCTAATTCTGGGCTTAAGTTAGTTAGTAACCTAAGACCGTTTTATTGCAAAAATAATGACAAGGCTACTTAAACTCAAAAGTGTTAAGGTTTTTTTCTAAGATTCTTAAAACAAAGATAGTTCTTGTTATTATTCTAAGTTAAAGTTTATTTAACGTGAGACCGGTTTGCAACCAAACTAATCAAAACAGAAACAATCTTCTTTGAACCAAATACCGGTTTGTATTTACCTTCATGTCAGGCTCTTCTTCACCGAAGAGTTTATTAAAGCATAAGTAGCTGGCATATGCTCCGATGCCGAGAACCGCTGTGACTTTAAGGACTTTGTAGAAAGTTTCCATCATGAAGGAGAGATGATCAGATTGAAATGTTTACTAAACTAAGCTCTGAAATGTTCGATCGTCTGAACTCAATCGATGATAGTTCGCATCTGATAAAAATCGAGTCGTTCGCGATTGAAAATACGACTAAGCTGACGTCAGATCAATGCACTGAATCACGTGATATATCTACCCCGCGTGATTAGCAGAGAAGACACTTCATCGAGTGTAGCATTTCTTCACGTGACTTAGAAGATTAATACGGCTTTCAGACTTCCATAACCAGCTATATTCAAGCCAGCTGAATTCCCACGAATCAAGTCAATTCGATTTTTTGGATTGCCCAATCAGAGCGCTGCATTTATTGTAACTTCAACTTAAACTGATTTAACTTTCATTGTAAACGCACTATAGTTTAAAGAAAAATTTAGATCAGAGGGAATAAGACAGGAGAAGATCTGCGGAAAGAGATAGAAGGACGGGGAGAGGACAGAATGACGAAAGGAAAGAACGGGTTAAGAACTGGGGATCTGAAATATAAAAAAGAAATGTGGTATGCCTAGGAGAGTGCAAGAAAATCAAATAGGGGGAGATAAAAGGGAAGGGCTGTAAGACAGTAAGGTGGAGAAGATAAGGTTGAAGTGGAATGAGGTTGATAGAGAATGCAAAAGGGAACTGATACGATGGTTCAATATAAGGATGTGAGGTTAGCAGCGAATGAAAAGGTGGCTTAAGAGCAGATAGAGGGCTTTAGAAGTAAATGGAAAGGGCTACTAATGGATCTCAATTTATGAAAAGGTGTTAAGGCCTGCCAGAGACCAGAAAAGTGTGTAACCTTCTATCTCCATTCGCAGGATGAGGAAAGCAAAAGTGCTCAAAAAGAGAACTCTAGTTCCAGTACGAAAGAAGGTGAACCAAAATCTTGATGCTTAAAGACGCCTGACAAAAATGCGTTGAAGAAACCGGGAACGTAGGTTGAAACCGACCTCGACGGATTGCTCTAAGGATTTTCACTTTGACAAGTAAGCAGTGTAATTAATTATCTGTCTTGTACCATATCCTTCTAATTATATGATTTTCCGTTATCTGACTCCTACTAGTCCCCCATACCCTTCTGCTCTCTCTCTTTCCTTTACCCTTTTTGTGTCACCTTCTACTGCTTCTCACAATAGATATTAGCCCATTTGCACCCCCTTGCCCCTCTTTTTTCTCTACACTCTTCCTCCTGTCACCCGCAGGAGTGAAAAGCGTTGCAAAAAGCATGGAGTTATATAGGAGACCAAAAATGAGGATTGGAAAGGTGAGCGCAAAGAAAACAAATAAGGGGAGATAAAAGGGAAGGGCAGGAAGACAATAAGGTAGAGAAGATAAGGTTGAAGTGGAATGGTGTTGGTAGAGAGAGCAAAAGGGAACTGAGATCATGGCTAAAGGTTAAGATGTGAGATTAGCAGTGGATGAGAAAGAGATGCAAGAAGCGATAGCCGTTATTAAGTAAGTTTTGAACTGCAGAGGAGCTTTATGGGTTACTAAGAGTCCGGAAAGGTGTTCACTCCTCCAGTAGACAAAAAGACGCCTTCCTGCAAACCTTCATCACTTAACAATGAAAAACAGACGTGTCTTGGGTGTGGCATAAGATTCTCTTTTATTCTTATTGATCTTCCTCTGGTCAATGGCAATGTGACGGTAATTTTTATCTGACTCTTGTACCAATGGTCAAAAGAACAGAGGGAAGAGAAATGGGGTAATCGACTTGGATGTCAGAGCGACGAAGTTCGGAAGAAAGAATATGGATCATGAACGTGTACAGGGAAAGAAACTGAAAAGAGGGGTCAAGGAAAGTACAAAAGAGAGGGATAAAGGAATGTGGAGTAGGAAGACTTGATCAAGACATTGATCATTAATGGAACTTGAATCAGCTTGCAATCAGATCTAAATCAGCGTACTGATTAAGCTCAAGGTTGACGATTCTTGATGATCACAACATCACTTATCGATGTTCACCTCGATCTTTGAGTCACGTGATGCATTATTACGCAGTACGAAGCACCTTCTGTTCACGTGATTCAATACATTGATCTGACGTCAGCTTAATTTATTCAATTGCGAGGGACTGGATTTTGATCAGATGCGCACTATCTTCGACTGAGTTCAGACGATCGAAAATTTGAAAGCTCAGTTTTCTAAACATTTCAATTTGATTATCTCTTGTTAATGATGGAAACTTTCTTCAAAGTCCTAAAAGTAACAGCAGTTATCGGCATTGGCGCATATGCGAGTTGCATATGCTATAACAAGCTATTCGGCGAAGAAGAGCGTGAAAAGACGGTTATTCGAGCTTAGGTATTTGGTTGACAGAAGATTATTCTTGTCTTTGGTTAGGTTTAATGCGTAAACAAAACAATCTAATCAAAACAAAAACAAACTTCTTTGAAGCAAATATCGGTTTGAATAACATAGTGCGCATCTGATCAAAATCCAGTCGCTCGCAGTTGAATAAATTAAGCTGACGTCCGATCAATGTATTGAATCACGTGAACAGAAGATGCTTCGTATTGCGTAATAATGCACCACGTGACTCAAATATATAGTTGAATATGGATCAGTGATGTTGTGATCATCAAGAATCGTTAACCTTAAGCTTAATCAGTAAGCTAGTTTCCATCTGATTGCAAGGTTATCCCTGTTCCATTAATGATCAATGTCTTGCTACGTATACTTGCCCCATATTTCTTTATCACCCTCTTTTTCTGTTTCTTTCCCCTGTATCGATATGTGATCCATGCTTCCGGTACTTCGTTTCGCTTGCATCATATAATGCGTAAAACCAACCAAAAGTTTGGAATTAGCTTTCGCGAAAGGGGAAGAATTTCTACCTTCCTAGGACGATTTTTTGTGTTGGAGCAAAACGAAGATAATACTCGGTGATGAATTCGACCAAATTTGACTTTTCAATCAGCATTTCCGTGATGACAATTATGTATCCGATTCATTTTTAGCTTCTGGTAAATCGTATTTTGCGTTATCAAGTCTTATGAATTCAATATGATACAAACATTCACAAAAATCATGTTCTAGAACCTTTTGCAGGAGTAAACTTTTGGTCACAGCTCATTTAGCTACTTCGGATCTTTGTTTGCTCTCACTGCTTCTCTTACCTTGATCGAAACTCTAATCCTAAAGCCTTAGGCCTAAAACATTAGCCCTTTCCCTCAGTCAGAGTATAGTAATGAGACAGAGAAAAGCAAAATTTTTGATAGCTCTAATTATAAGCAATAGATCATAATTACACGAACACTAACAAATTACAAATTTACACGACTAATTTTAAAAACACAACTGCTGAAACTATCCTAACAAACTTTTGGAAAAGGCAGAAATACAGCGTAAAGAGTAACCAGACTATTTGATTGCTGAATTTTTTGGCGGGCTTTTTGAAAGCATTTAGAGAAGGAACTGGTTTTTGGGTTTCTCATATTCACTTGTTCACGCGAAGCGATACGCAGAATTTTCAGATATAAAAGAAGGAAATATGTCGTTTAGAATTAGTTGTTTTGCTGTAGGCTTTGTCATTATAGTGCCAATGTAACATTGTCTAGTTTCTTGTCTTATCTGATTCGTAGCGATTTGTCAGTCGTATCGTGTCGTGTCGTGTCATATCAGGTCGTAGTGTATCATATTGTGACGGGTGGTCACATCGTGTCTTATCATATAGTGCCCTGACAAACTGTGTCATGTTATGTCGTGTCGGGTGATTATTGCTGTGTCATATCGTGTCTTATCTTTTTAGGGAGTTTTATTGTATCCGATTCCAGTTTTCCTGTCACGTTTAGCGGTGTGTGCTGTCTCATTCAGGCAAACTATGTCCTATAAATGCATTCCCACATCCTTAGGGTTTCCTTATCTAGCTGGTAAACGAAACATTCATTTGAAGGCCTGGCAGCATCAACTCAAATTGACGAACAATTCTGTGAACAAAATTTTCTTTGATAATCTGTTCACGTCATAACCTCCAGCTTTGAGGTGCAACTTACGACGCTGTCACGACAAGTCGTCCTTGACAACCAAGAAAAGAAGGCTGACATGAAGTCGAAAAGGCTACATGTGAAAGGGAAATTAATAACATGTTTTACAAGTACCCCCTCACCTATTTACCCTGGAAAGTAAAGAAGGAGAGTGATATCTATGGGGAAGAGGTTCACAAAAACGTTTATTTGAAAACCCCCCTCCCCTTGATGAGAGAAAGATAGCAAACAATGTTACTGGGAAGGGGTATGTGAAAGACTAACTAATGGTTGGGATAATTTTATAGGAAAAGGACCCCCTCCCCTGTTCGAAAGAAAGTTAGAGAACAAAGTCACGGGGAAGGGGTGTGTGAAATTGTAACTAGTAAGGTATCTAGTCCATTGGATAGGAACCCCCTCCCCTGTTCAAAGGAAATTTAGAGAACAATGTCACTGGGAAGGGGCGTGTGAAACAGCAACAAGTAAGGTATCTAGTCCATTGGATAGGAACCCCCTCCCCTGTTCGAAAAAAAGTTAGAGAACAATGTCACTGGGAAGGGGTATGTGAAAGAGTAACTAATGCTTATGACAATTTTATAAGAAAAGGACCCCCTCCCCTGTTCGAAAGAAAGATAGAGAACAAAGTCATGGGGAAGGGGTGTGTGAAATTGTAACTAGTAAGGTATCTAGTCCATGGATAGGAACCCCCTCCCCTGTTCGAAAGAAAGTTAGAGAACAATGTCACTGGGAAGGGGTATGTGAAAGAGCAACTTATAATTAGGACAATTTTATGAGAAAAGAACCCTCTCCCCTGTTCGAAAGAAAGATAAAAAACAATGTCACGGGGAAGGGGTTTGAGGCAGTGCACCTAGTAAGATAGCTAGTCCATTAGAAAAGAACCCCCTCCCCTGTTCGAAGAAAAGTTGGAGAACAATGGTCACAGGGAAGGGGCTTGAGGAACTGCATCTAAGAAGATAGCTAGTCTTTTTGAAAAGAGCCCCCTTCCCTGTTCGAAAGAAATATAGCGAAAAACTTCACGGGGAAAGGGTGTGTGAAACTGCAACTAGTAAGGTGTCTAGTTAATTGGAAAGGAACCCCCTCCCCCGTTCGAAAGAGAGTTAGTGAACAATGGTCATGGGGAAGGGGTTTGAGAAACTGCAACTAGTAAGATTGCTTGTCCATTCGAAAAGAACCTTCTCCCTTGATCAAAAGAAAGATAAAGAACAATGTCACGGGGAAGGGGTTCAATTAGACAACCCCCTCCCCTGTTCGGAAGAAATATAGAGAGCAATGCCCCGGGGAAGGGGATGAGGAAGTGCAACTAGTAAAATGTCTTTTCAATTAGAAAAGAGCCCCCTCCCCTGTTAAAATATCTTTTCAATTAGAAAAGAGCCCCCTCCCCTGTGCAAAAAATGATACAGAGAGCAATATCACGGGGAAGATGTTTGAGAAACTAACAATTGATTAGAACAGAGCCCCTCCCCTGTTTGAAGGAAACACAGAGAAAAATGTTACTGGGAGGGCATGAAAAAACTATAACTTGCAAGAAAAGTGGAGGTGGGTATTTGAAATCAAAACAGATAATGATTGGTAATTTAGTAGAAAAGCACCTCCTTTTCTGTTCGAAATGTGAAATCGCTTTTGGAAAAGAACTTATCCCTTTTACGAAATAAAGAGCAGTGAAGCATCACGGGGAAGGGGGTATTGGAACTGCAACCGAGGAGATAGTCATTAGTTGGAAAAGAACCTCCTCTCCCTCTCGAAAGAAACAAAAAGAGAAAAAGAGTGGGAGGATGAGGGGAAGGGAGTAAGGACTTAACTAGTAACACTGGTAGCATATATTATATGGACCCCCTCCCCTCTATCTTGTCTGCTTGAAATAGGGATTCGGGGCTGTCCTCCTAAAGGAGGGGCCAAATAGTCAGCCCCTTATGAATCCCACGGGACCTGCCCCATGAGCATGCTTGGTAGGTTGCTCTTCCTCTTATTAGGCTTTTTATGTTCCACTGTAGTGCATATGAAAACTAAGGGCCTGCTTAATCAGCACAACGATAACACAAACATACGACATAACAATAACATACAACACGACGATACAATACAACACGCACGGGACAATACGATAACACAGTACGCTACAATTCAATAATGTGGAATACAATACAGTACAATACAACACAATACGACACAATACAATACAACACAATACAACGCACAGTAAATATTACAATACAAAACAATAAGCAATACAATACAACACAATGAACAAGACAATGCAACGCAATAACCAATATAATACAACACAAAAAACAACCCAATGCAAGACAATAAGCAATACAATACAACACAATAGGCAAAACAGTACAACACAGTAAACAACACAATACAACACAATAGACAAAACGGTACAACACTATAAACAATACAATACAACACAATAAACAAAACAGTACAACACAATAAACAACACAATACAAAACAATAGTCAAAACAGTACAACACAATAAACAACACAATACAACACAATAGACAAAACAGTACAACACAACAAACAATACAATACAACACAATAAACAAAGCAGTACAACACAATAAACAACACAATACAAAACAATAGACAAAACAGTACAACACAATAAACAACACAATACAATACAATTAATTACAATAAATACAATATAGTGCAACACAATGCAATACAACAGAATAAAATACAACAGCATATAATATACAATGCAACACGATACAACACGAACACAACACAGCAAAAACACATCTATCCCTGTAATGCAATGCGATATAACGCACCTCAATCGCATTAAACTCTGGCCCGTTGAAGTCCAGGCTGATCTTCTTTGAGATCTAGACTACAACAAGCCTTTATGTAACATGTTACAAATACTGTACAACACGTAAAACACAATGTGGGATCTTGTAAATTTTGCATCAATTGAATGGGAAAACAGATTTAGGCGGAGAAAAGGGAAAGTTGTTGTGGAATTGGAAATGTATTCAGGTTGTGAAAATGCAAGGAGAAAAGATGCAAAGATGTAAAGTTGTGGCAGAGAAAGCAAGTGATCAACAATTTGAACAGAGAAATAGAAAACAAAGAAATACAGAATGACAATGATGGTTTTGATGCAAGATGAAGCAAAACCCCAAGAAAGCCCGATTTTCACTGGACTAAACTTTGAAGGATTCGGAGGGAATGTAGGTAGTTGATACGATTAAGACACGTCTCGAGCCTGCAACCATTGGTTTTGAACACCAGTGCTCTACCAACTAGGCTCCCTGAAAGCAAGCTCTTCACAATGTCCCAGTCGTATCCTCCATCCACATTGCCTGATCTGAAGCCTAATCCTTCCATCTAAAACTTTACAGCGAAAGCAATTTCAAAGGAATTTGACAATTTCAGAGAAACAGGGAATTTCCAAAATTGTTTCTATGAACTTTTAACTTTCCTTGAAAATTTCAAACGCTATGTAGTCATCCTGTGGAAATCGACCTTGTAGCCAGGAATACCAGAGGAAAGAAATGGGGTAGCTTAAAGGGAATTGCCTATGCCTAGAGGAAACCCCAAGCTTTAGGATCTAAGAGGGCTCGTTAGGGGCATTGATACAATCACTATCGTCTCAGAAAACGTCTTGTCAGTTACATCTATATCCTAACTCTATCCAAAGGCTCACGTCTCTCTAGTATTCCTGGCTTATGTCACACATTACAACATGGAACAACACAGAACAACATAGAACAATATATATGCTGATACACAAGCGTTGTTTTCTTGGCACTCTTAATGGAACATTTTCAGCCTTTCATGAGGAAGATGCACCCCCAAGTCATGCTGCCGTGCAGGCCAGACGAGAAGGGGCGATTGCCCCCTTGGCCCCACAACGAAAACCCCTGTCTTTACCCGAGTTGTTCCAGATTGTTCACAATTAATAGGTCCTATGTCTTCTTTGGGGCCAGTTGTTTTCTCGTCTTGCCTGCATTCCTGGGTGCAGATCCACTATGGGTTCATCCTGAGCTGCAATGTAGCCCCCCTGTCAGAAAGACAGCCCCCATCACCTGTCATTGCAAACAGACAAGATCCTGTATGAGAGGGGAGGGGATCTTACCAGGGGGTATCTGGATATTTTGGAAAGCCATGATTGCGGCTTCGGTCTCAGGCAGATACCCCCGGCCCAGTAGCCACCAGCGTTACCAACTACTCCGTCCCCAAATACCCCTTCCCGCATCACTTCTGCCTCTCTCATGTATAAGACAACCGGAGCCCTATCAATCAGGCGGAGGGCTAGATATGCCATTGACCAAAACTTTTACAACCCCCTTCATCACCCTTTTCCCAACATTGATTCTTTGATGAAGGGTCGGGGACAGAAAAGGCCCTATTTACGAGGGTCAAAGCTCAGATTTGCCTCTTGCCAAAACCTTGCAGCACTCTCTTCATCATCCCCTTCTTCCCCACATCGATTATCTGCCTTTTAGTAGAAGGCTTCCGAAGCCGTATCTGGACAGAATAGGGACTAGAAAGCCCAATTGCGAACATTTTACTTTCTACAGTAGAATATCCTCATCTGTTTTTGTGGGCTTGAAGACTTGAAAAGTTACGTATCTTCAACACTTCTCTTTCCTATTCTTCCCCCCTTTTGTGCTAAATGTCATACGCAAATCCTTTTGCGTATTCGACCCACATTGCTTTCTTTGGTCTCAAAAGGACAACAACCGCATCGTCTGTTTTGCTGCTTCATTTCGTACTCTATTGGCTGCCAAGCCTTCAAAGTCCCAAGTCTCCAACTGTAATTGCTCTTTGCTTGTCATGGCAAGTCATGGCAAATTTTGTCCAGTAGTTTGGACTAGTATTGCTTTGCTTTTACTAGTCAGGCCGTATTATGTCGTGTTGTATTGTCTCATATCGTATGAGACATCATATCGGGCCAATTGTATGATGCCCTGTGGTATAAAATGTCGATTTTTATTACGTCAGATTTTGTCACGTTGGATCGTGTTTTGTCATTTCTTGTCGTACGACACAAATTATTCTGTCGGGACGTATTAACGTATGGCATATATTGTGATATCAAGTCATATGATCTTGTCGTGTCTTTTGGTTTTATGTTGTTCATTGTCATGTCGTATCCTGTCATGTTGTATCCTGTCATGTCGTATCCTGTCGTGTAAGATAATATCGTATCCTGCTGTGTCGTGTCATACTACGTCGTATGCTATGTATTTATGTTATTGTTTATGTTATGCTTCACATTGTTTTTTGTTTTCCATTCTTCATATCTGAAAATAATGCGTATCACTTCAACGTGAACAAGTGAATAATATATAAAAATATATGGAATAAAAATATTAGAATATATAGATGAATAGAATAAATTTTGGAAAGCAATAAAATAGTCTGAAATGGAAATGATTTCTCAGAAGATCATGTTTTTGTGGTGATATCTGAAAGGGAGTTTCGAGCAGTGAATTTTCAAAATATATATAACACTAACGATACAAACAATATGTAAAATTTTCTATGCAAATAAATATAGCTACCATTTTAATTTTTTTTTGGATTTTCTTCTTTTTTCTTCATTCTTCTTCTTTTAAATTTTTGTCTTCTTTTTCTTCTTTTTCTTCTTTTTAATTTTTTTTGGGTTTTTTCTTTTTATAATTTTTTTTTGTTTTTTTTTGTTTTTTTTTTATTTTTTTGTTGTATTTTAATATCTGAAACGAAATAAAAAATATTTTATCAGGACTGTATTATGGATGCAGAAAAAAAACATTTAGGAGTGTACAGGAAATAAGTAGGCTGTAACCTCAATATAATGGAAATACTTGGGGCCCGTGTTACATTGTCCGTTATAGAGAGGTGTCCGCTGGATGGAAGTTTGTTTTTTGCAAAGAAATGGTCTTTCGGACAAAAAACATTTATACGTTGTTCTGAGGTGTCCGTTGCGTTGAGGTTTTCATAAATGAGGTTCCACTTTATCTGATATCTCATACTAAACGGACCTAAATTTTTAGAATTTGACAGTAATGGCGACAGAATGTAATAAGTCTATGTTTAGTGACAGATTAATCAAAATTGGCAAACTATAACTGACGCAGCATCTTCTTCTCGCTCAAGCCATGGCTTTAATCACTAAATGCTCAACTCAGAGGCCTCTTTGGCAGGGTTTGTACTGCGGCAAATCATTCAGGTAATCAGTCTGATCGCAACTGATTGATAATTGCGATTAAATGCCCCGCAAAATATACATTAGATCCAATATTCACTATTCAATATACATTTTGGTATATTATGGTAGGGTTACTTAATTGAGTTCTGCAAAATTTTCATAGTAAAGTTTTCTTACACAGTTTTCTTCACATTCAAAAAATGAAACTTTCCTCAGAAATTGTACCTTACAGAGAATATGTTTTTCTATAGACTGTGATGTATCATAAGATACGAGATCGTAGGAAAAAGTATCTTTTGCTTATTACTATTTGAAATACGTATAAGAAATGGAATGTTGAGTTTTCAAACCGGTCTTTGCTTAACGGCAATAGTCTGCTTTAATTTTAGTTGATCTTCGGTGCATTTTAATAGAGTCCCTTGATTTTCAGGCTAAGGATTTCTGTAGTTTCTTATTATAGGTTTCTTGAAGAATAATGAATCTATGCTTACGCGTCAGAGTAAAAACCCTTTCCGCATTCCACCAAACCCGGTTTCAACTTTCTTGACCGGTTTCTTTGGCCCGGTACCATCTGGCATCTTTGAGCAACCGGGCTTCGGTTCTTGTGTCTTTTTCTTTTCAGGTTTTACTTCTTCCTGCTGATTGAGATGGTATTATCGTTAGTAAAACTTCGAATTTATGGAAGTGAATTTTTAAGTGATAGTGGGAGAACCTTATTTCACCCTCTCTCATCTTCCCCTGCCTTTGCTGTCTATTTCTTGTCTCTCGCGTGACTTTCAAAATGACGTCCTCTCATTGGACACTTTGTCTTTCCGATACCCTTCTATTTTCTCAAAAAGAGTCTTCTATTTATACGCTGTTCTGACCAACTTTCCATAACTATGAACCATATTCCTTTGCCCATCCTCTCATCTTTGCCCCCTTTGTGGTTCTTCGGTTCTCTCGACGTCCCCTCTGCTAGCTCTCGCTGAGCAGGCACATCAGAACAAGTTCTGAGTGCAAGACGTTTCTTTGCGTCGTACTTTCTTTTACTGTTGTTGTTGTTGTTGTTGTTGTTGTTGTTGTTGTTGTTGTTTAAGAAGGGCTTCTTCCAGCCGATTAAATCTTCGAATAACCTTTAACGTATCTTGATGATCTGCCTTTATTTTCATTTCGGTCACCATTTCCTCACTGATTTCTTCGCACTCCGCTAAGTTTTCTGTTGTTTTGTTCCCTGTATTACAAAGTCTACATTCTTTTCCATTCTCTCCAGTGTTGCCTCTAGCTTGAAGCATGTTTAATCTAACTTGCAGAACTTTTTCTCTCTAGCTCCTCTCTCCAAAGCTTGCCTCCTCTCTTCTCATTAATTCTCTCTCCCCCCACCCCCACAACCATCACAATCAGAAGTATTCACCTCTTTCTAATCACGATACCAATTGATAACTACTCTACTGGTGAAATAAAACAAAAGCTTATCTATGTTTAATAAGAGTCGAGAGTTTGAATGTCTTGTAAAGAGGGTTGAAACTCGAATGTGTTTACGTTTAAACTCAAACAGCTTTCATTGTAAGTCAAAAATGTTTGTATTCGATTCTAAGATTTTTTAAAAATATTCTTTCCTAAGACAGGTTTATTGCGCAAACAAATGCATGCTAACTTAAACTCAAACATTCTTAATTGTAGCTTAAACGTGTTTGCGTTTGTTTGAGTCTAAGATGCTTCAAACAACTATCCTATTTGTAATTCTAAGTTAAAGTTAGTCTAACATGAGACAGTTTTATTGATGGAATAACAAACACACTAACATATACTCAAACATTCTTAATTGTAACTTAAACGTGTTCACGTTTGTTTGATGCTAATGTTCTTCGAACGACAATAATACTTGTTATTCTAAGTTAAAGTTACTCTAACATGAGACAGTTTTTTTGCTTGAATAACAAACACACTAACATAAACTCAAACATTCTTAATTGTAACTTAAACGTGTTCACGTTTGTTTGATGCTAATGTTCTTCGAACGACAATAATACTTGTTATTCTAAGTTAAAGTTACTCTAACATGAGACAGTTTTATTGCTTGAATAACAAACACACTAACATAAACTCAAACATTCTTAATTGTAACTTAAACGTGTTCACGTTTGTTTGATGCTAATGTTCTTCGAACGACAATAATACTTGTTATTCTAAGTTAAAGTTACCCTAACATGAGACAGTTTTTTTGCTTGAATAACAAACACACTAACATAAACTCAAACATTCTTAATTGTAACTTAAACGTGTTCACGTTTGTTTGATGCTAATGTTCTTCGAACGACAATAATACTTGTTATTCTAAGTTAAAGTTACTCTAACATGAGACAGTTTTATTGCTTGAATAACAAACACACTAACATAAACTCAAACATTCTTAATTGTAACTTAAACGTGTTCACGTTTGTTTGATGCTAATGTTCTTCGAACGACAATAATACTTGTTATTCTAAGTTAAAGTTACTCTAACATAACACCGTTTCACTTTGAAAACAAAGACAAGCTAACTTCAACATTCTTAATTGTAACATAAACGTGTTTGTGTTTGATCCTTAGATTCTGCAGACAGATGTTATACTTCTAATTCTAAGTCAAAGTTAGTCTACGTAACACAGTTTTATTGCGCAAGCAAGCTAACTTAGCTCAAACATTCTAAATTGTAACTGAAAATTGTTTACGTTTGTTTGAGTCTGGGATGCTTCAAACAACTATCCTACTTCTAATTCTGAGTTTAAGTTAGTCCAACATAACACCGTTTTATTGCTTGAATAACAAACATACTAACTTAAACTTAAACATTCTTCATTGTAACTTAAGCGTGTTTATTTGTGTTTCATTCTAAGTTGCTTAAAGCAATTACTATACTTCTAATTCGAAGTTAAAGTTATTCCAACCTAAGACCGTTTCGTTGCAAAAGTAAAAGCAAGGTTTCTTAAGCTCAAACGTGTCTACGTTTGTTGTTAAGGTTCTTATAACAAAGATCCTACTTGTTATTACTCTAGGTTAAAGTTTATTTAACCTGAGACCGGTTTGCAACCAAACTAATCAAAACAGAAACAATCTTCTTTGAACCAAATACCGGTTTGTATTTACCTTCATGTCAGGCTCTTCTTCGCCGAAGAGTTTATTAAAGCATAAGTAGCTGGCATATGCTCCGATGCCGAGAACCGCTGTGACTTTAAGGACTTTAAAGAAAGTTTCCATCATGAAGGAGAGGTGATCAAATTGAAATGTTTACTAAACTGAGCTCTGAAATGTTCGATCGTCTGAACTCAATCGAAGATAGTGCGCATCTGATAAAAATCGATTCGTTCGCGATTGAAAATACGACTAAGCAGACGTCAGATTAATGAATTGAATCACGTGACATATCTACCCCACGTGATTAGCAAAGAAGACTCTTCATCGAATGTAGTATTCCCTCACGTGACTTTAAAGATTTATACTTATTTAAAATTTATACTTATTTAAAATTTTCAGTGCTAAGCAACCACCATCCCCTTACGTAAATGTTCCTTTTCCTTTGCAATTTCTGTTTCCCATTAGATGTCAGGCATTTGCATCTACCCATCCAACTAATTTACCCGAGTGACCTGCACTCATGATTATTATCTCAAATTCTTCCCAATGCTAGCCCGACATCTAATGTCAAACAGAATCTAGTTTAGTATCCATTAGTTTTTTTTTATTGCTCGTAGTGTAGTTGTTAGTCCAGCTGCATGTCTTTATGTTATGGCCATGAGGTAGTCATTGTTTTTGCTCCTCATGGCATCGTCACTGTAGTGTCGTATTGTAATTAAGAAGTATAGTAGAACGTAGCCTATGTCGTAAATATTTTATATGAATAAAAAAAAAGATTTATACTTCTTTCACACATGCATAACCAGTTATATTCAACCCAACTAATTTTCCACCAATCAAATCAATTCGACTTTTTGTATTGCCCAATCAGAACGTAGCGTTTATTAAACTTCTTTAACTTAAACTGATTTAACCTTCAGTGTAAACGCACTAGAATTCTAAGAAAAAATTGGGATCTGAGGGAATAAGACAGGAGACGATGTGCTATAGACGGGGAATAAATCAGGAGACTGGGGGTAGAAAAATGAATGCCTAAAGGATAGAACCGATGAAGAACAGATTGACTGATAAAGACGATCAGAAATGAGGAGTAGCTAGGACAGTGCAAAGTAAACAATTTAGGGAGGTGAAAGCAAAAGGAAAGAGGGACAGTTAAAGAATGAGGATATGTTTGTAGTAGGGATCGTGTTGATAGGAAGAGCAAAAGGAAACTTGAGATGATGGTTGAAGATTGAGATGCGAGGTTAGCAGTTGATTAAAAAGGGATGTAAGGGAATATAGAGAGTTTTAGAAATGGAGGGAAACGCCTACTAATGGATCTCAATTTAAGAAAAGGTGATAAGGGCAGTTTTGTCTCTAAACTCTACTCTAAAACCCATGAAAATTCTACGAAGAAAACAAAGTTTTATCTAAGATAATCTCTATTTGCAGGATAAAAAAAAGCAAAACTGCTCAGAAAGAGAACTCTAGTTCCAGTACGAAAGAAGATGAGCCAAAATCTGAATGCCTAAAGACACTCGACAAAAAGACGCAGAAGATATCCGGAAGAAAACTTGAAACCGAGTTTGAAAGACTGCACCATTGGTTTTCAGGTAAGAAATGACATCAAGCCTTTTATCTGTCTTATGCCCTATCCATCAATTTATTTGATATTCCTTATCTGACCCCCACTAGTTTCTAGTGCCTTTCTGATTCCTGGCTTCAAAGTTCCAGTACTGCTCACAAATTATTCTATTCTGTTTCCTCCCCTTTTGCCCCTCTCTCTTCTCTGTCACTCGCCTCCTTTGACTTTTAACTCCCTAATTACTTCTTACTTTACCCTACCTTTAGTTTTATCTAACTGCACCCCCCTGACTTATAGGAACCATAATGGTTTTTCAGCCTAGAACCTATTTTTCATTTTTCAATTCATATCATAGTGAATTCGAGATTTTAGGCAAAGACCACTCATCCAACTTTACACTTTTACCGCGAAACTTAAACGTGTTTACGTTTAAACATAGGCCAGATTTCTCTGTAACCCAAACGTGTTTGTGTTTCGTTCCGAGATTACACTCAAGAGCAAAAATCATGCTTATTATTCTAAGTCAGAACTCATATGTTATGTAAGTTTAATATAAGCTTTTGCTTACGCCATTTTATAGCACATACAAAAACAAGCAAACTATACTTCAAACAAAGATCACACTTGTTATTCTAAGTTTAAATTACTCTAACCTAAGACCGGTTTGTTGTAAAGACAAAAACAAGCTAACTTAAACTCAAACGTGTTTGTGTTTGATTCTTAGGTTCTTCAAACAAAGATCATACTTGTTATTCCAAGTTAAAGTTACTCTAACCTAAGACCGGTTCGTTGCACAAACAAAGCAAGCTAACTTAAACTCAAACGTGTTTGTGTTTACTCTTAGGTTCTTGAAACAAAGATCATACTTGTTATTCTATGTTAATGTTACTCTAACCTAAGACCGGTTTGTAGCAAAAACAAAGCAAGCTAACTTAAACTAAACGTGTTTGTGTTTGATTCTTAGGTCCTTCAAACAAAGATCATACTTGTTATTCTAAGTTAAAGTTACTCTAACCTAAGACCGGTTCGTTGCAAAAACAAAGCAAGCTAACTTAAACTCAAACGTGTTTGTGTTTACTCTTAGGTTCTTGAAACAAAGATCATACTTGTTATTCTAAGTTAAAGTTACTCTAACCTAAGACCGGTTCGTTGCAAAAACAAAGCAAGCTAACTTAAACTCAAACGTGTTTGTGTTTCACTCTTAGGTTCTTGAATCAAAGATCATACTTATTATCCTAAGTGAAAGTTACTCTAACCTAAGACCGGTTCGTTGCAAAAACAAAGCAAGCTAACTTAAACTCAAACGTGTTTGTGTTTCACTCTTAGGTTCTTGAATCAAAGATCATACTTATTATCCTAAGTGAAAGTTACTCTAACCTAAGACCGGTTCGTTGCAAAAACAAAGCAAGCTAACTTAAACTCAAACGTGTTTGTGTTTCACTCTTAGGTTCTTGAATCAAAGATCATACTTATTATCCTAAGTGAAAGTTACTCTAACCTAAGACCGGTGTGTAGCAAAAACAAAGCAAGCTAATTTAAACTCAAACGTGTTTGTGTTTGATTCTTAGGTTCTTGAAACAAAGATCATACTTGTTATTCTAAGTTAAAGTTACTCTAACCCAAGACCGGTTTGTTGCAAAACAAAAACACGCCAACTTAAACTCAAACGTGTTTGTGTTTCATTCTTAGGTTCTTCAAACAAAGATCATACTTGTTATTCTAAGTTAAAGTTACTCTAACCTAAGACCGGTTTGTTGCAGAAACAAAACAAGCTAACTAAGACCTTTGAACCAAATACCGCTTTGAATTACCTTCTTATGAGGCTCTTCTTCACAAAATAGTTTGTTAAAGCAGTAATAAGTTGCATACGCCCCAATCCCCACTACTGCTGTGACTTTCAAAACTTTGTAAAGGGTTTCCATTGTTTCAGGAATTAATCAACTTGAATAATGTTCGAGTCTTGAGTTTTCGATCGCCTGAACTCAATCAAACTAAGTGCGCATCTCATAAAAATCCAGCCACTCGCGATTGAATAAACTAAGTTGACGTCAGATCAATGTCTTAAATCACGTGATACCCATGTCCCACGTGAACTGAACAGAAGAAGCTTCATTTTACGTATTAAGGCTTCACGTGACACAAAGATTAAATTGAGCATCTATGAATGATGTTGTGATGATTAGGAATCGTAAGTTTGATCAGTGTGCTGATTTATAGTTGATTCCTATCTCATTGCTGTTCCATTATATAAACGATGTCTTGTAACGCCCTTTTTACCCCACAGTTTCTTTATCCATATCTTCTGTGCCTTCATTTAGCCCTCTTTTTCTTCCTCTTTTCCCCTGTGCACATTCATGACCCATAGCTTTTATTCTGAAATTCTTAGCTCTAGCACCCTATTTGGTTACCCCTTGTATTTTTCTGGTTTGCCCACACTCTAAAAAATAAAGGTGCTTTGAATAACCCTAAGGGTTGTTTAGCCGGATACAAATACGTCACCCCTGGAGGTGCTATGAAAAACCCTTAGAAGGGATTTTCTGAAAAACCCGCATTTTGGAATTTTTCGAAAAACCCCTGGCTAAGGTTTTCTAAAATACCCCAAAGTTGAAACCTTTAAGGGTTTTTCCATAAAACCCCTATGTGTTCGTCGTAAAACCTCAAAAGGTTTTTTAGCTTGATACAAATACGTCACCAGTAGCACCTTTATTTTTTAGAGTGCACTGTCTTGTAAAATTGTCTAATTTTCCCTTATCGTTTCTTTTCTTTTGCCACTCTTTTGCTGTTCTTCTTCTCTTGTACCCATCGATTACCCATACTTTTCATCTGCAACATCGTGCGTTCATCACCTTTCCTGTTCCCATTTTGCTCTTTGCTACCAGACTTTCCCCACTGTCCCTAAACGTTTTTGCAGTAAGAGAATGGGTCACCATCCATCGTATGAAAGAGCGAAAGGGGTAAAGGAAAGAGGGCAAAATTAAAAAGAACAAGACTATACAAAGCAGAAGATTGAGAAAAGGTTGGGTACTAGAAAGAAGGAAAAAGAAAATGCATTTGGAAACTTTACAGGGAAGTGGGAGCTGAAGAGAGAGAGAGAGAGATAAGGGGTAACCGAAATAGATACAAGAGTCACGGAGCTCAGAGAGAAGAGTAGGGATCATAGTTGGTTACAGGGGAAAGAGCAAAAGAGGGGCAAAGGAAGATACAGATAAAGGGATAAAGAAAATCTTCTTTCCCCATGTTCCTCTTTTTCAATTCACTTAATTCTTATCCTGTTTCATTTGCCCCCTTTTCTAACCCTGTCTTCTGAACCCATGTGTGGCCATGTCCTTTCTACTAACCTCTGATCTTCGTATATTCCCAATTCTGTGCTGTATCCTCTTGTCTCTGTTCTTCCTCTAAACTTGTTTAATTCGCCTTCAATTAGTGCTAATCTTTTTGCCCTGTTTTCTCGGACACTCTTCTGTACCCACTTTCTCCCTCGATCTTCCTCTACACATTTATCTCCACCATTCTGTCCTGTCCCCAGTTTTCTCCCTTTCTACACCTTTCTGCCTTATTTGCCCAAATCACTTTATTTAGCGTAAGCGTACTTTACTCGCCCCCTTTTCTTGATCCCTCTCTCCTTTTCACAACTATTGTCCTAGCTCTTTTTCTCTGACATTCTCTCCTGTTCCCTGTTTTCTCTCTCTTTAGTCCTCTTTTTCCTAATTGTGTTTCCAGTTCAGATTATTCGTATCCACTTTGCGTCTACCCCCTTTCTCTATCCTTTTCTCCTGAACACATTTGCGACCAATTCTTTCTACTTCACTCTTTGTATCCTCCTCTATTTTATTCAATATTGTTTGTTTATCTCTTTTTCTGTAGTTTCACTTTCCTCTAGACTTTTTATATAACTTAATTCGTATCCTCTTTCGTTTCCCCTCTTGTTCCATTTTCTGTTTCGTGTCTGTGACCCATGTCTCTCCCCTTAGTCCTGTCTGTTGAATCGTTTCTGCTCATCCTTCTTGTCTGCCCGCAGCTGAAACTCGCACCTATCCTTGCAGGGGCAATTCACTCCTTGCAATCTCATACATTCTTTGCTTTTATTTATATTGTTTTCATGGAAATCAGTTAGAAATGCGGAGGAGAGCCTTGGGTTGTATGACTCGGAGAGTTACTCGGCGATTTCATTGAGCTCTATAGCTCAGTTGAAACGTCGTTGGCTCTCTGATCATGCAGTCCAGGTTCGAATCCCATCTATTGTGGTATGCCACTTGTGGAAAAATCTATCCTAGTGTTCGCCATTCATGAAAAATATGTACAAATATGTATGGTGCTGAAGAAGGCTCAACATAGCCGAAACACAAAAAGTCAAACGGAGGAGAGCCTTGGGTTGTATGACTCAGAGAGTTACTCGGCGATTTCATTGAGCTCTATAGCTCAGTGGAAACGTCGTTGGCTCTCTGATCATGCAGTCCAGGTTCGAATCCCATCTATTTTTGTATGCCACTTGTGGAAAAATCTATCCTAGTGTTCGCCATTCATAAAAAATAAGTTAGAAATTCATTTATTCCAACGGGGATCTCGGACGTTTGTTTTTGTATCATTTGCCCCCGCCTCCCTGCACTAATACATTCTCATCAGCTTTTTCTTTACCCAATCTTTCTGCACACGTCTCTCTCTATCAAATATCAAAAGCCATTTCTACATTTCCCTTTTCTACGAATAGTTAGCTACATTGCTGCTGAAGTTATCTAAAATGAAACTCAGTCGAGTTTGCGTTTAGCAAAGGTGGAAACGCGGAAGACCTGATCTGTTCTTACACATTGAAACTCCACTTTATTTGAATTTGATTTCGAACGTAGAACTCAAACGTGTTTGTGTTTTACATGTATGAAAACAATAAATGTCTGGTTAAATACTTTTTTTTATAATGAGGTATCTGGGCCAAAATGGCCTTAAACCTAACATAACAATACATACTATTTTATATAACAGCAAATGTAATAATAACAGCATATACAAAAAATACGTTATATAGAAAATTAGTCTTAACACGGAAGTAGAAATAGAGTCTGAATTACTTTCCAAAAAAAAGAAACTAGTAGATACAATAAGTTTGACTTGAACAGAAACAAAGGAAGATTAGCAACATAGCTACCTATTTTACTTTTCATCTTACGTTTGAAATTCTGTTTTCATTTTGAAACATTTCGCAACGAAAGAAGATAAAAGGTTGAGACAATTTGTATCTTCCTGACTCAACAACCAATACATGGCTCCCAAACGTTTTTAAGGTTTAATCTGAACGAATAAAGAACTCAAACGTGTTTACGTTTCACATGGATCAAAACATTTATTGAAGGTTTAGTTAAATACACGGAAACTCGAATGTTTAGCGTTATGTTTGAACTTTCATAGAACTCAAACGTGTTTGTGTTTTACATGTATGAAAACAATAAATGTCTGGTTAAATACATGGGTCCCAAACGTTTTTAAGGTTTAATCTGATCGAACATAGAACTCAAACGTGTTTACGTTTCACATGGATCAAAACATTTATTGAAGGTTAAGTTAAATACACGGAAACTCGAACGTTTAGCGTTATGTTTGAACTTACATTGAACTCAAACGTGTTTATATTTAACATGGATCAAAACATTGATTGAGGGTCTAGTTAAATACACGTTATGTTTGAACTAACATGGAACTCAAACGTGTTTATGTTCGACATGGATCAAAACATTTATTGAAGGTCTATTTAAATGCATGGGAATTTGAACTAATGTAGAGCTCAAACGTGTTTCGGTTTGATTCTTACGTTCTTATAGTTCGTCTTAAGTACAATAGGATTGTTGCAGAAGAACATAGGCTACACAAACAATTAACTACTTCTTCAAAACAAAAACAAATTTTTTGTACTTACCTCTTGTTTAGGCTGGTCGTCACCGAAAAGTTTATTGAAACACCAATAGCTGGCGTAGGCGCCAATCCCGACAACAGCGGTTACTTTGAGAACTTTATAAAATGTTTCCATTATTCTCAAGATTATTTAACTTCAATATTTAATAAGACAGAGCTGCGAATTTTCGGTCGTGCGAGTTACAGCGAGGCAAAGTGCGCATCTGCGAAAGCCTGTGTTGACCGCGATTAAATACAAAAATGTGACGTCAAGTTAATGCTGTAAATCACATGACACCCTTATTCGACGTGAAATGAGCAAGGACTCCTTGATTTTGTGTAGTAATGAATCAGAAGATAGATTCAACTTTTACGGTTTCGGCTACGGTTACGGCTTTTACGTTCAAGGTTTGGCCAAGGCCAAACGACCAAACATTTTTTGTAAAACATTTTTCAAATTTTCTTATCAAGCATAATGTTTTACCGTTTGGCCACGTCACTAAACATTGCTCATCAAAAATTTTGCTTGCGTCAAATGAAAAATGTTTTTGAACATTTTCAAAAGCATGGCGCGACGAATATTGCTGATTTTGCCAGTCAATGAATGTTTTGTGACATTGCCAAACGTTCAAACATTGCTTGATAAGCAAATTTCAGATGTTTGACTAAAAAAAGTGTGATTTGGCCAGGGCCTTAGATTGCTGACAAATTAGTCGTGGGACAATCTTACCCGTCCGTGTCCGTTATTGTCTCATGGACTGGAGCCAGAGGCAAATGCGCTCTCGATGTTAACGTGCTTTTTACAATAAAAGTATCGGTAAGAAATGATTCAAAAGACAATGATTAATCGTGGATGAATAATAACTCTTTAAATAAACGAAATAAAATTTTTTAAAAGCATTTAATATACTAGAAAACTGCTGACAAAAATTTGCAGAATAAATGTGCATAACGTTTTTAGAAGAACTGTAAATAGATGATTAATCAAAATGTCGATGTTAGCAATCTGGTATTGTGCATTCTGAAAATACTTAGTTAGTGATTAAAGGCTAAATGCAGCAAAGATTTTGGCTATTTACTTGAGTACAGCGGCGGAAAGTGTTGGACACCCTTCCTAAAATTTAATTTCATTGTGCACTACTCCAAACGCCTCCCCCCCCCTTTCTAACACAAAGTTGACTGAGAACTTGAGAAGAAAATTCTGCGTGAGAAGAGAATCGAAATTAGCTTCTCAAGGAAAATGTTTGGCTGTTTTGTCACGTAGCATAATATTACTTGTGAAACATTATTTTGCTTGCGTCAAGCAAAGAATGTTTTTGAACTGTTTCATTAACATTCCGCAGCAAACTTTGCGTATTACTGCTTTTCAAGCAATGCTTCGTTACTTGTCGAAACGTTACACGTTTTTTTTATAAGAAACCGGTTTATAAGAAACCTAGAACTAGACACCCTAAAAGTTAGGAAACTTTTAGAACTAGGAGGAAGGAGTTAAGAAACTTAAGAATTTTTTGTGACAGCTTTCCAACATACTAATTTCACATTTGTGGACGTAGTAATCAATTCTCAAGCATTTCCGTGCGATTTCTCGCACCCAGCATGGCTAATTCTTTGTAATACAATAATATTAATAATTTGCTTGCTATATTTTTTTTTTATCGTTTTTACTGCAATTTATTTCCATTAAGTTAAGAAACTGTTAAGAAACTTTTAGAACTAAAATTGGGCCAAAAATTAAGAAACTTTTAGAACTAGGCCTCGAGCTAGGTTTCTTATAAAAAAAACGTGTAAAACATTGCATGAAAAGGCAAATGTCAAATGTGCGACAAATAGTCTTTTCCCAGGGCCGTCAGGGCCTTGATGCTACACCGCAGAAACTAATCTTACAATAAACATCAAAACATGCAAAATTCGTGTGGAAACGTTAAAACATTGCTTGTAGAAGCGAATTTCAAATGTGCGACAAAGAATGTTTGATCGTGTGTCCAGGGCCTTGATGCTATGCCGCAGAAAATCATCTTCCAATAAACATAAAAACTCGAATAAACATGAATAAAAAATACTAATGTCCTTTCAACTCCAAACCACTTCTTTGTTCTTTGACCGACTCAATCTTCCTTTTTTCTTTTTCATTAATACGAATCCTCTTTAATTCTTCTTCCAGGTACAACGTGACTTGCCGATGATCGAATGACTTAGCGAAATCCAATGCCGTTTTGCCATGCTCCGATCGCTTAGAGATATTTGCTCCTTTACTGATCAACAATTTAACGAGGCCGATATGCCCATTCAACGCTGCCATCATAAGGACAGATTTACCATCACAGTCCACGGTGTTGACGTTAGATCCATGATGAATTAAGATTCTGCCGATGTTTTCGTCTCCGCTTGTTGCAGCTAGTCGCATCAATGGTGTCCAGTGTGAGGTGTAATCTTTTGTGTCAAGCTAGAGGTAAGAATTTCGCATCGTATGATAAATAGTCTTTGAGCAGTTTTGTGATAAACAGCGGAACAATTTTGGTCATGCTTGTGAGCTTTTTTCGTCCGGCACTCCTCAGGGTAGAAACAAGGGGAATTTATACCCAGGTGCGGATCGAAAATCATCTGTCAGAAAGTAGAGCTGTATTCGCACTGTGTTTTAAACACCAACCAGCTTGCGGGATACAGCGGGAAGACTGAAAGGAATGATTGAAGAGTCCTAGTGAGAGGTGTATAGTTTCGGTGTAGTGTAGACAGAAAGAGCTCGTTTTCTCACTTGCCAACTCGGTGCTAATTTCTGATTAGCTTTAAGATCCCAATTTATGTATGTATCAATTCCGCATTTTCAACTGTTTGCGCCTGTTTCTGATGTTTATACTCTGAGGAGTGTCAGACGAAAAAAGCTTTGAAGCATGACCAAAAACGTTTTTGCTGTTTCTTGCATTATCAAATCTTTCCGAATAGCTGATATACACGCTTTTTTGATAAGGAACCACTTTATAAGGAACCTACATGTAGAAGGCCCAAAAATTTAAAGAACTTGTACTACTAAAGAGAAAATCACTAAGGAACTTTTCATTGTTGAATATTTTTATCACTGCAAACAATCCAGAATTAGAAAGCCCGTTCCATTCATTTGCAGTTGCAAATCACATAAATTGTACTTTACGCATGTATCAAATGTTTCCTTGAGTAGTTTTGAGCTTTGATTATATGCAAATGTCTCTGTACAGTTGTCATTAAACTGTATGTGCAGTTAAAATTAAGGAACTATTAAGGAACTTTTGGAACTACAATCGTCTAAAAGAGGTAAAAAAGATAAGGAACTTTTAGAACTGGGCCTTGAGCTAGGTTCTTTATACAAAAAAGCATGTATTACGTTTCAGTTTCATGCTATACCAGATAGCTTTCAGAGTGCCATGCTTTTCACTCTGTTGTGGACTTCAAATGCCGCATTTACACTATACCTGAAATTGCTGCATTATTTTTTTGTCGCGTAGGCCCATAGTAAAGAATAGAAAGAAAATTTCAATGGTTTATCCCACGTGCAGAAGAACATCTGAACGGAGCGTTTTGTATCGGATCGCTATTACACTGTATAAATGCCACCTCTATCCTATTCTAAAAGGAGAGGCCATGTAAGCTCTTTTGTAAAGTGTGAACAAGGTCATTTCCCAAATAAACCTGGTTTATGTGTGCAAAGAACTTTGTTTTTTGAGAAGACCTCTTTCAATGCTTAAAACGGAAGGTGTTAACAAGTCACAGAACAGAATAGAAATAACTGGATACCTGCACACCCTTGTTGACCATCCAACGTATGACTTCAAAACTCTTTCCATCAACGGCCCAATGAAGAGCTACAGAGCCTGTCTTGTCTCTCATTTCAAAATCAGCCTTGTGCTTATCAAGCATATCAATTGCATCAACATTCCCTGCAAAGTAGGAATAAATGGCAATTAAAGTTGAAAAGCTTTCTCTATAAGCAGACCTGGCATGAAAGTACCTCAGTTGCTACAAGAAATATAGCTTTTGCGGATTGCTTTTTGCTATTTTAGCAGCTAGGCCTGACCCCAAAATTTACTGTACCTTTTTGCATCTGAGTGTTGATCTCTACAGATGCATTACCAAAAGATAATTAGCATGAAAAAAACAGCTACCTGCATATGCTGCAACCATAACAGCATTCTTGCCACTGCTACTTTGGTAATTCACATCAGCATGGTGTGCTAAAAGTATTTCTGCAATGCCAATAAAGCCTTTCTGAACTGTAAGACAAAAGAGGATTATATTAACATTCATTTGGTACCAGTTAGATACCACACCTTTGCTGCTCTGATACAAGTCTACATTCAAGGCAGTGTGTCCCTTACTGATTGAAGAGAAAAAAAAATCTTTATTTTTAACACAAATGCTCGTAAAATGGTCTTCTGTAAGCTTCATGCATGATTCCAACAGACTTCAACTGACTTTTAGTCAGTGAACATTTCAAGCCTCATTAACAAAGATCTGAACCAATACAAAGATCTGATACAAGCTCTTTGATACAACAAATGAAAGCTCAAAGCACTTGGTTACCGCAAGACGTTTTTAGCTCTATAATAATTGAGATACACATTTTTTTTATAAGGAACCTTTGGTCTAAGTTGAGGCTGGAGTTCCTTAATTTTTCAACAAAATGAGGCTGAAAGTTCCTTTGTTCCTTGTCGTGGGATATGTATAAATACTAATTTTTATAGCAAATTCATAGAAACTATTCTTTATTTCTAACTTTAAGTATAAATGGAGCCTTTTGGAGAAGAACGATGGGAAATATATTGTACTTCTGTTTCTTTACATACAAACCGTCTTGTTCTTTAAAAAAGAGTTTCTTACTTTTTCATCCGAGCCTTGACAGTTCCTTAAAGTTCCTTAATTTTTTGGGAATTTTCAGCCTCAAGTTCCTTATAAAGGTGTTCCTTATAAAAAAAATTTGTAAGTAACAGAGATCCTTACTTACCAGCAATCATAAGTGGAGAATAACCATACTTGTCTGGTGCATTGATCAGGTCCTTGTTTAGTACTAGAAATCAAATGTATGTGAGTCATTAAAAATGAATAATACAAAACATGGTCTTAGTTATTACCTTACTCTACAAATATTAATCTGGGAAGAAATACCTTTCTGTGTGGGGGAGTGCTGCTATAGAAAACAGATTTTGATCAAAGTAGAGGTGTCTGGAAATGAATTTGGATAAACGTTTGACATCACAAAAACCATGTTTGAAGAAGCTATTTGATGCCATGGAATCTAGGAATCAATGGCATACATGCCAGTAACTTCTAGCAGATAGATAGTGGATGCAAGGGATGCAAGAACTACGGCTGGGCAAAGGGGGCCGAACCCTGGACCCTGGCAGAACAAAGAGGGCAGATTACGTCACTCTAGCAATGACCCAAGACATAAGGGCCTGGCCAAACCAAGCCAAACAATCAAACATTGTTTGTCAAACATTTGAGATTTGCGTAACAAACAATGTTTGACTGGCCATGTTCCAAAACATTGCTTGACAGGCAGAACTTGCCTGGCAGTGTTTACAGAAGCTTCAAAAACATTTTCTGCTTGTGTTAAGCAAAAAATGTGTGATGAGCATTGTTTTATGATATGGTCAAATGATCAAACATTTTGTTAGAAAAGGAAATTTCAGATGTTTGACCAACAATGTTTCATCATTTGGCCACAGCCTTACTCTCAATGTAATGATACTCTGAAATTCCATTGAAAAGATAAGATGAAGAAGAGCTGGACAAGGGTATGGATCAAAACAGAAGAGCCTGGTATACTGTGCTCAACTGGTTTAAACCAGCGGTTGGAAATACTTTACCTGCCAATAGATTCTTAACACCTTCAGCATCATTTCTTCCAACAAATCTGTGAAGATCTTCGCTTGATGCTGGCTTCTTAGTGGTGCTAACTTCAACTGGAGCACTCCAGGGACTTTGGCCAAAATCATTTGAGGCCCTCAGCCTGTACCTATACGTAGTTTTCGGCTCTAAGCCTTCAAATACATTTCTAGCAGCATATCCACTGTAAACAGTCCCATAGCTTCTTCTGTTAAGACCGGTTTCTTCTTCTTGAACAACAAAGTGCAGTCTTTCATCAGCTCGTGTATTTGGCAGTCCCACATGTTCAGTTGCATTTGCAGCACTGTCCCAGTACAGCTCGATTGAATTGTGAGAAACTTTGCCAACAATTGGCGGGTCAGGTCGTTCTGGTGCGGACATTTTTGTTGATTGAGTCACCTTTACCTTTTAGCAGTTTCTGACACGTTTATATCATTTACTGTTTGTTTCTTTAGTGTGTGCTGCTTGAATTTAACCCTAAATTTTGACGTGATGCAAAATGATGATGTTTATGGCTAAGGCCTGTCTGTTTGGAGTCGGAGTCTGGAGGTATTGACTTGCCCTTCTTCTTTTCCAACGAGTTTAAGGATGCCAATATCAGTGTCACCACATCTCTCTTTATCTGTAAATTGTATATAAGAACATCAGCTTTCAAGAGACTTCCAAATTGCTCGTTTGTTATCTCTGGTAATCAATTACAATCAGTTAGAAATTTGGCAGATACAAATTGTATTGTGATATGAAACAAATGGAGAATGCAAAAAGCATAATTTACCAAGCAACCGTGCAACCTCGTTCAACATTTGGCGCGAAAATTAACCTCGATTTCAAGAAGATGTGCAAAATGGAGAAAAATTTCAATACTTTTGGGGGAGATATTTTAATTTGTAAAGGTTCCAAAGCTGAAACTGTACACATAATTTAGTACCAGTAAATAATTTGATAGGATACTCCTGATGTTTATGAAACAGAAACTCAAAGCTCGACTAATTAAAGTGCTGTTCTTATGCCTTCGCCAAGCGATCAAAAATTGTTTGTCAAACATTTGAAATTTGGTTTTAAAGAAATGTTTGAACATTTTGACCACGTCCCGAAACATTGTTTGACAAGAAAAATTAATATTAATTTGTTACGCAATGTTTCTGACGAGTTCAAATACATTGTTTGCCACTATGATACAAGCAAAAATGTAGGAAAAAGAATGTTTCGTGACGTGGCCAAACAGTAAAACATTTTGCTTGACAAGCAAGTTTTCAATTGATCAACAATGATCAACAATGTTTGATCGTTTGGACAGGTCTTATGCCCAGACAAGCAGTTGCAAAATCCCAAATTTTCGTCAACCCACATTACGAGGTTTTTCCTTTGGTGGAAATTCGACAGACGAGGTCTCGAGTTAAAATTTATCCAGCATTCTCCAGCATCTTAAACTTGACCTGTTATGCTGTTATAAGCCTAGACAAAATTAATAGCTTTTTGAAAAATAGATTAAATATATAACGATGTTATATACTAAAAAAACATGGTACCAGATTTACCTTCTTTTCTGTAGCCAAAAAAGTAAAGACCAAAAAACTTGTCGTAGCAAACCCAAACCTGAAATGAATCCACAGAACGCATACAATAGTCCACGATTCTGACAGAAATTTGAATTTCTGCAATGAATATTAGCCGAATGATACAATGTAATAATACAATATCTCCCTGTATCTTACCGACTGTCCAATTAAAACGTTCTTTTTGATTATTTTCAGCTGCTTTCAAATAATTTATTTAAATTTGATTTATTCGACAAGACAAAGGATTTTTAAACATCACCTAATCTCTCTCTCGGTTTACCAATGGGAAATGTTTTCTGTCCAGGATCAAATTTAAGAACTCTTACAGAATCAATGGTTTAATAACTTATACCAGTAGTTAAGCTTGAGATTGCTAAATATGAACTTTGAGGTCATTCAGTATTATTGTAGATGAAAATTTTTATCGTGTTGAATTAATTTGAGGTCTTTAGTTAATTAACTGATCAAAACCTTAGGATTATAAATCTAAATGATGCAACACGACGTTCAACATTTGCAGCGTCCAGAAAGTATCATGGTGCCACTGTCGTTTGCCACTTTTTGGCTCTATATTTTAGTTTATTCCGAAAATTAACGCAGTTTTTCGGTTTTGAAATTTACGTTGGTTAGCTAAATGTTTTATCACATGTTTGGAGCAATTTTCTGGTTTTGCATTTTTCGGTACCTAAATATGATTCAAAGCAAAATGATGACTGATTAACTAAATTGATTGACTGATTGACTAAATAGGTAACTTATAAACAGACTAACTAACTAACTTACTGGCTAACAAACTGACTAACTAACTGACTAACTAACTGACTAACTAACTAACTAACTAACTAACTAACTAACTAACTAACTAACTAACTAACTAACTAACTAACTTACTTACTTACTAGCTAACTCACTAACGAAGTAACTAACTAACTAACTAAGAAACTACCTAACTTACTAATTTAGTCACTAACTGACTAACTACCTAACTAACTAACTAACTAACTAAGCAACTAACTAACTACCTACTGTAACTACAAATTAACTTACTAAAAATTAACTTACCAAACTGACCCAAAACGTAACCGGCTCACTGCACACCTGCTACCAGTGCGCAACAGCAACACACTTTCCGAAACAATCTGCGGAGCAAAATGGCTGACAAACAACCTGAATTTAATTTGAAACAAAAGCTAAATGAAGCAACTTATTTTACGTCAGCCTTTTTTGTACTTCGTTATCCATATGTCTGTGCTATTTTTCTCATGTTGACAACAGGAGAGATGATGAAATCATCAGTAAAAGTGTCGACAAGTAGCTTGAATATGGCCTATGCGCATTTAGGCCTTTTCTTCTTCTCTGGAACTGCGATGGCGTTCAATTTATTTGGAACAAAAAGACTCTTCGCTTTGGTCTCTGCTGCCCAGCTTGCCTTTAGGTCATATGAGGTGTATATAACTGGTGAAAAAAGAGATGCAGCATTGGTAAATGGTTCTTTTTTATGGGAATTTGTATAGTTTAGTGGTGGCTGCGGCTGGTGGGTGGGGTGAGGGGGGGGCACTGGGTGAATAAAAGCGGAAGGGTGGTGTGGGCCGCCAAAATGCCTTTTGTGTGCACCTGGGTGCAACCCACATCTTGAACACCAGTTTGAACATTGATGTGGGGGCTAAAACTTGGTCTTTGTCATGTTTGCAAAATATGGCAGTTTTCAACAAAATTTAATTTTGGAAAACTTGCTTCCACTGGCAATGACGCTTGCCCCTCTCCTATTGTTCAACCTATTGTCATGCTAATTAGTCTATTGTTTTCTCAATCTGCTTGCAATCACGCATCAGCTAATACTTGCTTGTTTTCCAACTTGGGTGTGCAAGAGCCCCTTTCTATTGTTATAGACTATTGTTACCCTATTGTGATATTGAAAAAACTGAGGTGTGCAAATGCCCCACTGTACAGTGTGAGTCTTTTCCATCCTTGTGAAACCAATGGGATTTCATAGTGATGTAACTTATGGCTATACATCTTGAACTTTATCTGCCTGATCACTGCATTAAGGCCACTGGTGATTGTTGCCCATATCAAAGGTCACCAAATTAAGATAATTAATCTCTTCATGATATGGAATACTCACTGGTTTCTCTGTTTTGCATAGGTGAGAATTTTATCAAGAAACATTGCATTAGTTGGCTGTTACCTGATGGTTGCAGGAGGGCTTGCAGATTTTGAAAGAGGAACACAGCGCCATCGCAGACTTCTCCAATCTGGGTTACAAATGCTTGGTGTCCACTCTTTCATCAGTGCTGCTATTTTATGGAACAGTGCAAGTGAGTTCAGAGCTCATGTATCCCATCTTCCTGGTGGCATTGTCACAACGTATTTATGGGTATTCCTATATATTGTATCTGGTATGTGCCTTTATGGAAATTACAAGGTATTTCACTTTGCAAAATTATTGGCCTGGTTGTTAGTTGTTGTTACTGTATTTGTTGATATTGATCCCAAATTTTGGTGGTCATCTTCTCATATTTCATACTGGATGGTAAAGACAATAGCATCAAGGAATGTTTGTATCATCTTTACTTTACTATTAGTAAGAGGCAGCACACATTAGAAACTGAACTTCATTTTAAAAAGGTACAATTTTAAAAATATGAGTGAAGAGAACCAGGACATCTATTCAAAAAGCAGTAATATAACCTCCCCGTTTACATAGGAACATTCGGAACGGAAAAATTTGCTGTTCACAGGGGAACGGAACGATTGCATACCGGTTTTTATTGCTGTTCACACGGGAACAAAACTGTCCTATTCAGGTTTTTGCCAACGAAAATGAACAACAAGATTAACAAAGTTCTTTACAAAAACTTGATAGCTATGATATCATGCGCTTTACCACAAAAACTGTATCGTTTCTTTTTCTGGACCAGTTATTCTGTTCACACGGGAACGAAACGGAACGATAGCATGCCGTTCCATGTCGTTCCGTTCTGAAAAGTGGTATGCTCAGGGGTTGTGTTCACACAGGAGCGATTCAGATCGTATCGTTCCGTTCCAAAAATTGGAGTGCTTTTTAAAGTGATCCGAAAAGTGGAACAGTGCTCAGTGGTTCCGTTTCGTTCCCGTATGAACAGAATAACTGGTCCAGAAAACGGAACGATACAGTTTTTGTCGTAAAGCGCATGTGTTATCACTAGGAGATATTCCCTTGAGATGTCGTACTTATCATGTTTTTGTAAAGCATTTTGCCAAACTCAATGATTATTTTCGTGGGCAAAAAATTGAGTGTAACGATTTCGTTCTCGTGTAAACATCAACAAAACCAGTACGCGAGCGTTCCGTCCCCGTGTGAACAACTCATTTTTTTCTTCCATAAATTGGAACGAAAATAGAACAGTACGATTGCGTACCCGTGTCAACGGGGCCTAAGATTCTAATTAATGGGACTGTTTAATGAAAAATGTTTACTGTGTAGCAAAGCCTTAGGTCCATGTCATTTATTACAGTGATAACCTTAGTAAAGGTGCTGTGGCGTCGTGGTGTAATCCAGCTGACTCGTGGTGTCAGAAGCTCAGTGTGGTCAGGGTTCGAGCCCAGCCACGGTAGCGTCACAGCCAGGGTCGAGGTCTCGATTAGTCAACCTACTACTGAGATCCTAGCGACTGGCACTAAAACACCATACTACCTTCAGTAAAGGCGCCGCACACGGTGAGATTTATGGTGAGGAAAATGCCACGAATGGCACTTTGTTCAGCAAAATTCCCACCGTGTGCGGCGGGCGTACTTAACGTACAAATATCTGCAAGGACAATCTGATAGTTTCGATTTTTTTTACTTTTTTTGTCACTGTTATGCTCTGTCATGTAAACGTAACCTAGCTTATTATAGTTATATAAAAATGAAAGTGTTTAATAGTAAAAACATGCTGAATACTGTCACTTTTACCGATGCTACTACTGTTTGAACATGATATTCTTAGAATACTTTACGCGTAGATATTTTACGCGTTGTTCGAGCTTTTGTTGCGTGAACAGTTTCTTTGAATATCGATATTGATTGAATGGATCGAATCATACTTTTCTATCATAATTCATCGAGTAATCTTTCAGGGTCTGAATGCAGGTTAGTAGGCGTTGATGACTGCTTTTGAGATGACCTAAAATTCAAGGAAATCGCTAAAAAAAATTTCGCGAACTTTTAACGCATTGTTTGGGATACGTAGAGACTGGCCGGATCTCCACTAAGCAAAATCTTTCGCGCGAAAAGCCTCTGCTCTGGACATAGTTATTGTGTGTAACGAGGAAATCTGTCTCTTCATGCAAAGAATTTCGGCTATTGTTGATCCAGCCTTACTTTGGAGCCAACGAGCAATAATCCAAACGATTGGGTAGCTGGAACAGAACCGGCTTCCATTTGAGCGACCCGGCTTCCATTTGAGCGACCCAAAAGTTGAAAACATTATCTGACGTTCATAGTGGATCCACATGGCGATAGGATTTTTGCTTGCCGAGGTACGCGTAGATAAGTTCCTTTTTGGGAACGGAACCGTATCTCTTTGGGTAGGCTAGAAAAGCTGATCCATTTGGATCCGTTCCCGAACCGTCACCGTGTAAATTAAAAAACGGTGAAATCGTACCCATATCGTACGCGTACCAGGGCCTCTTTAAAGGGGATAAATCTAGGGAGCCAAAAAATTTAAGGGGACTTATTGTTCTATTGTTATATATTCAGCGCTTTCTTTCACAGTGCGCGTCAAGTCTTGGCAAGTTCATTTTTCTCTTACTGCAGTCTTTTTGTTAGGAATTCAGGCACAGCCAGTGGTGCAGAGCTGGTGAAATAACAAGGGGCATCTCTACTTCAGTTGAGAGTGTATACAAGTTACACTATACTACAGCTGACTGTTAATGCGCCAAAAGCGTACAACTGTTCCTAATTAGCTAATAGAGCTGTTCCTAATTAGGGTGGTCTGGGGGCATGCTCCCCCAGAAATTTTTCAAAATGCAACCTCTAGATTGGCCTAGATTGGCTTTTTTTGGCCGTTTTCTTTTGAGAGCACATTTTACTAGGGGGGACAACTTTATGAAACTAGGTGGGCAGTGATAGGGATTAGGGGAACATTTGCCCCCTAGTTTCTATGTTAAAAGAGGCCCTGAGTCGCGTACGAACACGACACTACAGACCACAAGGTGAAAAGATACCCCCATCCACTGATATGAAACTGAAGCGCTTGTTGTATCCTGAAAATCAAAACCAAAATAATCAGAAAGAAACTGAGCTGTACCTTGTGTTTCTTGAAAAGCTGTCCTGTTTTGCTGGACGCGGAAGTGATGTAGTTCTTGGAATAACTGTTGTAGATGTTGTGCCTCGTTTTCGCCTGCTGGCGGACTTTCTGGAATGGAATCGTAGAGTACTCTTCAGTCCAAAATAAAAGTGAAAATGACATTGATTTTCCGAAAATTTACCCATCCCAAAGCTTCTTAGGACCCCCAGTTAATTAACTTTCTCGGGTTTTCAATCCGAGCATTGTTTTTTTCTTGTCGAGAAGACCCCAGTCACAGCCTAAATCTAAGCTTCTACAAGATATCGTTATAGCCCACGAGTATTCGATATTGCAAAAATTTCCATCCACCTCCCCTCATCCGCTTAGAATCTCCGTTTATTTGACACCGAAGAGTAATCAAATGATTCGATTTAACAAATAAGTTCTCAGTAGATTAGTAGACAATGGAAGGGGGAGGATAGGGCATGTATAAGAAAAGAGAGTGGAAGAGTCGTAAGGCTTTTGCTCGGGGATACTTCATTGTTCAAAAGAATAGACGTGCTGCGCAGTTTCCAACCATGCCTGCCAATAACTCTGTTATAAATGTGGACCCATGTATAGAAAAACAAAGAAGTCTTTTACACATTTGTGCCAATATCTGTGGACCAAATTTCACACCTGAGCCCTTTGACTGAAAACTAAAACGCATTTACCCGATCTGCACCAAAAATTGACTTTGCATACAAAGAGCGTATCAGGCTTTTAAAAGCAATGCATGTCAGTCTAAAAGTTTTTATATATTTTACTACACATGTTGAGAGGTTCTTTACGAAAACAAGCCCAAATATAGGGAAATTTACGTGAAAAAGTTAACCATTTGGACAGCACATCTAGTATAATGAACAATTGAAGTACCCCAAGTGGGTCCTTGTGGCTTCAAAATCACGAGTTTTGGTCAGTTCTGGAAAAGCCGGAGCACATTCTTTATATCTTAGGGGCCGATTATATGATAGTTTTCAGCCCGGGCTAGAATTTCAGCTCGGTTAGTCGGGTTGAAATTGGCGTGCGATTATATGAACGTTTCCAGCCGGGCTGAAATCGAATACCTATAGACAAATGACGCCAACATTGACACGTTTTGACACGAAACTAAAACCACAGTCAAACTGGGCTTGTGCAAAGAGAATTCCTAGCCCAGGAATGTAGCCAGGGCTGGAAAAAATTTGCAATTACATGAGAAATCTCAGCCCGTTCAAGCGGGCTAGAAATCCTAGCCCGCCTAGCTGAAGGAGGGCTGGAATTCCAGCCCGGGCTGAGTTTTCAGCCCGGGCTGAAATTATCTCATGTAATCACAAAATCAATTTTGCAGAGAATTGGCCGGAGAGGAGGGCTGAGTTTGCAGCCCGTTTAACCGGGTTGAAATTCCAGCCCGGGCTGAAAACTCTCATATAATCAGCCCCTTAGTAATGTTTACCGAAACTTCTTAGAAATTTGGGCACTGAGGTACCTAAGAAAATGACTGCTTGAAAAAAATCAAGTGCAAAAAACAAGCTTGAGGAATACTTTATATTAACCTTTCAATTCATTCACTCATGCTGACGAAATGTTGGTTGGTTGAAAACCGGCGTTTTCTTTGTATTAAGAGAAAGCGGATTTGAGGAAACTAGTGAGGTTTTATTGGACAATACGGGGATCATTTCTTAAAGAAGATTACTTAAGACGACACAGCTAAACATGGCTTATCCAAATAAATCGTATGTTTTTAAACTCTTTGGTCAAGGTAGAAAATTGTGAAAAAATCGACCAAAATCACTGAAAACTCGGCTGGTTTTGAATAATAATGAAACGTTGCAAAAAATTTTTATAACTTGTCTCGTTTACAATGTACTATTTTTATACAGATGAAAGTAAGCGAAAGAATTTGAAAATAACGAGAAACAACAGAAACATCTCTGGACATACTTATAAGCTTTTTTCGCCTGATGCTCCTCAGAGTATGAACGTCAGAAACAGACGGAAAAAATTGACTTAGGCGGAATTTATACCCAGATGCGAATCGAAATGCACCAACAATTTCAATAACAGGCAAAAACGGAAAATGCACTTGAATGCGAAACAATGACCAAAAACAAGTCAACATGATCCAAAACGCCCCAAAAGGACCCGATTTTTACATTTGTTGAAAAATGTTGCTTTGCAGCCTTTTATTGGTCCAAAAAGAGTGCCAATTTTAACAGGTAAGACCCTGGCAAAACGATAAAACATTGTTGGCCCAGCATTTGAGATTTGCTTTACAAGCAATGTTTGACCGTTTGGCCACATCGCTAAACATTGCTTGACAAAAAAACTGCGAAGTTGCTTAGCAATGTTCTTGAAAAACTTCAAAAACATTTTCTGCTTTAAGTAAGAAAAAATGCTTGGCGAGCAATGTTTCGCGATGTGGCTAATTGGTCAAACATTTTGCTTAGCAAGCATATTTCAGATGTTTGGCGAACAGTGTTTGATCGTTTTGCCAGGGCCTAACTATTGTGTCTTATTTGGCCTCGTTTGCTCAACCGAGTGCTCAGCAGTTGTAACAGAAAATAAGAATAATGGAAATAGGAAAATGGTTAAGAAAAAGGGAACCTTTTTAGCGTCGGTGGTTGCCCGTCAACTTCTTCGTCACAATTTTCATCTAGAATCGCCGGCATTCTTTTCTGTCCTCGTCTTTTCCCAGTAGAAATATCTTGCTCCTAAAACATCGATGAATCCCTTAGAATATACTGTAATTCATTTCAAAATTTCGAGGGACAGCGGAAATTTTCTGGGCATACTTAAAAGTTTTTTTCGTCTGACACTTTTGAGATTTTCAGTGTTTGTGAGAGTTTTAGTGTTTCGGTCTGCTTCTGACGTTTATACTCTGAGGAGTTTCCGACGAAAAAAAGCTTACACGCTTTTTTTTTATAAGGAACCACTTTATAAGGAACCTACATGTAGAAGGCCCGAAAATTTAAAGAACTTATACTACTACAGAGAAAATCATTAAGGAACTTTTGAATGTTGAATATTTTTATCACTGCAAATAATCAAGAATTAGAAAGCCGGTTCCATTCATTTGCAGTCGAAAACCACATAAATTGTACGTTAAGCATGTATCAAATGTTTCCTTGAGTATTCTCGAGCTCTGCTTACATGCAAGTGTCTCTCTTTTATTGTTAAGACCACTGTATGTGCAGTTAAAATTAAGGAACTATTAAGGAACTTTTGGAACTACAATTACCTCAAAAGAGGCCCAAAAATAAGGAACTTTAAGAACTAGGCCTTGAGGTAGGTTCCTTATAAAAAAAAAAGCGTGTATAAGTATGTCCAAAAAATTTTCCGCTGCTTCTTGCAATTTTGAAATTTTGTGCTGCTCAAAGACTTTACACGTCGAAAACATACCCAAACAATTGACCAAAACAATTGAAATTCAATTTCTTAGTGCACAATGCATCTGTTTTGTGTATAGCCTGCATTGAGAAGATAAACTGTATCCCTCATTTCCATCTGTATCTGGCTTTATATTTGTCTTAGGCCCGGCCAGAATGTTGGTTAAGCCGCGGTTACACGTGTGACTTTTTGCTTGAAATGTCCCAATGGCGACATAGCTAACAGATTCAAAAACTGTCGCCGCGACCGGAAAAGAGAGTCGCACGTGTAGCCTAGGGATGGATTTTCGAACAAAATGTTCTGCAATCTTAGAAAATACGGTCGCAGAACATTGATTTGGTTGATGAATTCAGGATTTTAATGGCAGGACATTCTCAGATGTATCGCGTCACCATTTCAAGCAAAAAGTCGCACGTTTAGCCGCGGCTTTAAACATCTGAATTTTACTTGTCAAACACGATGGACCTTTTGGCCACATCACAAAACATTGCTTGTCAAATATTTTCTATTTAATACAAGCGAATCATGTTTTTGAACTTTTCACAAACATGTCAAGCAACTCTGCTTGTCAAGCAATGTTTTGCGTCGTAGCCAAACGGAAAAGCAATTCTCTTGAAAAACAAATGTTAAATTTTTGACAAAAATTGTTTGATAATTTAGCCAGGGCCTTAGTCTATTATTTCGGTTCGTTATAGATGTTCAGACGTTTGTTTTACACTCTTTGTCAGATACAAAATCTGTTTATTATGGAAATATCATCAGAAGCATCTATCTTTTACATACCCTCTCTTTTTCATCATCTGTATCCTCATCATCCCTGTAAAAGTAAAACTCATTTTATTGCCAATATTATCTGCTATTTTTAAACTATTTACCTTTGAAACTTAGGATGACGGTGATAAGCACATATGCGGCAAATAATATGGAGTTAAAATCCACTAACTCTTGCCCCCTGGCAAACAATCAAACACTTCTAAAGATATGCTTTGATTTTATCTCTACTATGATACTTACTCATTTGAATCCCCTCTATTTGATCCCGCTACATCTTGTGCTGAAAGAAGGAATCCTTATTTTAGAATCGATTTACTTATCTTGCTTTGCTTAACTAACCCATAATAGATCACTTCGGTAAAATTAAAATTTTTCAAAATCACAAGATATCAATTTTTCGATGTGAAAATCGTATAAAGCACCCAAAAATTAGTCTAGGTGCAAAGCACTTGTATTACTATCTCAGCACTTGTATTATCAATTTTACAAGCGTTCAGAGTTTACGATTTATAAGGACCTTGACTGAGTCGGGTAAAAGGTTTCACCAAGTTCATTTTTTGCGGTCAAAGACTTCATGAAATTGGGAACTTTGAATACTCATAAAATTAAGAATACAAGCGCTTATAAGATTTTCGCATTGAAAACTCGATATCTTGCGATTTAGAACAATTTTAATGTGGGCAGCCGTCTACCAAAAAATTATCTATAACTTAAATCAGTAATTTCACCTTCTCTTCGCTGACTTGAAATCAAGTTGTCTTTGCCTAAAAGAATAAAGGCTGGAAAGTTATTTAGACTGAATATAGTTTTATATGTACAACGTACTGATCTGCAATGTTAACATATGGGGAAATGATGTTTTTAGCACCTGTGGCTATGATCTCAGGAGAAGATGAACTAACGAGACCTCAATATTCGACTTATCACTAACTACACTGAAAATGTGAAGGAAACACCGCTGGGTGATTCATCCTCTGTTCAAATATTAGAAATTAGCGATTTGAAAGTCACTCACATGGTTTCTTTAATTCCCTGATCTTTGTTTTTTTGGCATTCAGTAGGGCTGTGAACTGAGAAATAAAAACAATGTTCACTATTGAAAATTAAAATCAGTATATATTGTATAGTTTGAATCCCCGGAGTAGGCAGACCCATTAAATAGTAGGAAGTGTAAGCTTTCTGTTAAGCAATCACTACGTATTATATTGGAAGTTTACAGGACAAATTATATTAATTATCAAACCTTTTGAAATAAATCCTTTTCCATGTTATTCTTTGCTTTGACACATTCCTCCAGTTTCTAAGGAAGTTATTAAATGAATATAACTAAAAACCCTAAAGTCATTCATATTTTAGTAATCATAAACATGTGTCCAAACACAAGACCAACAAATTTCAGCAAGTTAGAAGTTTTGCGCACCTTCAGGGATGCTTCTCTCTCCTTCAGCAATTTCTGATTAACTGTGCTCAGCGTGGATATCTCAGCCTAAATGTTGATAATACAGTTATCCTTTTAAAAAAAATAAATTTGCTTGTCTTATATAAAAGCTATTTGATTGATTGCCAAGTCATGGGGGTTTGAATCTAAGTTAATTGGGTAGAAATCTACCCTGGTCATGAGTTCAAATCCATATTGGTCAAAGGTTCAAATCCACAATCAATATGGGCTCCAAATTGGTAAAGGGTTTAAATCTACATTGTTCAAAGGTTCAAATCAAAAATTGGTCATGCAGGTCATGGGTACAAATTCATAATGGTCATGGGTTCAAATCCACATTGTTCATGGGTTCAAATCCAAACTGATCATGGGTTCGAATCAACAATTGTCATGGATTGGTGCAAACTCGTACTGGTCATGGGTTCAAATCAAAACTGGTAATGGGTTCAAATCCACACTGTTCCTGAGTTCACCCCTCCACGCGCTCCTCGTCTGGTCAAGACGCGCGTAATTTCACGCACCTCGTTTCTTGTGATTCCTTAAAATCACGCTTCTCAAAAGTTTTTAGTGATCTTTGAATAAAAAATATCTTGATTCTGCTAATCACATAATTGATATTTAGTGGCTGTCATTGAATAAAAACAATCCAACCGCTGATAGATTGATGATGTTAATCATCTGCGTTGTGTGTTTACGTGTTTGCGTAGTGATATCCGAGTTCTTTGTATAATATCTCCTACAGTTAAGCTTTATTTGCAAAAGTTTAAATGCAGTTTAGTCGCGTTAATCCAGAAAATTCACAAAATTACCTACCATCACAAGCAGATTCCACATCCATGGACGCACTTGCTCGCACTTCATGTTCAAGATCTTTCATTCTTTTGTCCTGTACGTCGATCTTTCTCTTGAAAGCAGCTTCTTGTCTTTCCAATCGATCGATAAACGATTCTCGTTCCTTCAAACGATTTTGATAATCAGCAACATCTTTCATCGTTTTATCCAATTTCTCTTTCAACTTTTTCGTTCGCTTGCTTGTCTCTTCATCGACGGCTTTCTTAAAATGCTCTAAATCATGTTGTTTTCCTTCAGCTGTAACGTTCCGGTTTTTATCACCATCGTATTTACCGGATAACAACATATCGAAATCAAACTCCGATTTATTTTTTGCTTCAATCATCTCTAATTCTATCTCTAACGATTTCACTTTTTTCATGATCATTTCAACTCGGTATTCCGCATCTTCTTTTTCTTTTCTTTCAAGCTTCAATTGATGATGCAATTCTTTCAATATCCCCTCAGTTTTATTCTGAATCTCCTCAATCTCGTTTTCATATTGCTTCATTATCTGGCCTCTCATGACTCGCTCTTCCGTAAGCCTCTTTCTAATATTTTCATAAGCCTCGGTTAGACGAGACTCAAGTCGTTCGTATTCGTCTTCGTACTCTTTTATCAAATGATTCCTCGCCAGTTTCTCTTTCTCAATATCGTTATTCAGAGACACCAACTGTCTACCAAGCTCCTCCGCTTTCTCTTCCATCGCATTCATCTTCGCAGTGACGGCCGCTTTATCTGAAGATATTAAATACCGAAATACCCCTATCTGTTCTGTTAGATACTGGACAAGCTCCTGGGGCTCGAGAGAGTTTTCTTCCATTCCCAAAAGCTTCAAGTCGCCATCACAGATCTCTCTCAGACGAAGTACTTCATGTGCAAGTCTGTTCAGCTCTACTGAGAACTTCTCTTTGTTCAAAGATTGAAAGTCAAATGCTTTTCTGTTGTGAGATTGTTCATCCTCTCTTTCCTTGAGTTTCATTTCAAGTTGCTTCGACCTGTTTTCGTTAATGAAATTCATAATTTCTCGAAGTTCCTGAAGCTGTCGATCTTTGGCATTCAAAAGAGCCTCTTGCCTTTCAAATCTCAATTTTTCTTCTTGTACTCTGTCTATGGTAGGCTGACCATCAACTATTTTATCTCCATTAGGTGTAAGACCGCTTGAGGCATTTCCCCCTTTTCCTTCACCATTCTCTAACACCTGGTCTATTTCCAGGGCAGTAATTTTTTCTGAAAGCTCGAAATTTCGAAGCCTCTCTTTCGCTAGTTCGTCTTGCAAGCAAACGAGGTCAAGTCTTAAAGCCTCGTTTTCAGCTCCAGTCTCGTTTTCAGCTTCTTTTACTCCGTTTCCTAGTAGACTTCTTGCCATATCTTCATCAACATCAGATCCGTCCACGGCATCAAAGGAGTTCTCTGCATCAAAATCGGCATCGTAATTACTATCGGCTTTTGTGGCATCATCAACATAAGGGAATGTTCTATATCAATACATTCCGATGAAGCAACATTTGCATCAGCGGCAGTACAGGTAGAAGCATCAATTTTCGTTGCACCTTTCATTGCATCGTCCTTGTCTTCTACCTCCTCTCTTTCCTGGAATCTCGATTCTCAGAATCCGTCGATTTGCTCTTCCGCTTCGTTTGATCAGTCATATCACTGTCTTCATCGGAGCCATTCAACGAAAAATCGTCTTCCGAAACATTGTACTGATTTTCCGACGCAAACCTATCCTCAATCGCATCCACTTCGCCTCCAGATTGCCGCAATTTCTTGATTTCCTCAAACATATCAATATGCTTGATCTGCTCCTTCATCAAATCATTCTGCAACTCGCGCTTTTGCGATCGTAAACTGGCAACTTCTTCGCTCAGATATTTCTCACGACTCAGTATATCCTCGAGTGTTCGTTTGACGTTTTCGTATTTATTCTTTGTCGTGTCGGCTGTAACCTGAAGTTCGTCCTTTTGCTTTGACAGGTCAATCAGTTTATCAATCACTGCGTTTATCTCACTACTCGGAATCTTCTCAATCTGCGAATTTTTACTCGAGTTTAGCTCGTTTTCTAGCTTTGTAACCACCTCACGTTCCGTGCTAAGTAAGTCTCTTAGCGTGTCTACATGTTCATTGAGCATTTCCTCATCATTGTATCCAATTTCATGTCCCTCGTTCTCTTGCTTTGTCCCGCGGTTTTTACGCAGACGGGAAAGCTGCGCCAGGGCTACTACGGCAAACATAATGGTGAGCAGTGGTCCCAGCACTCTGATGTAGTTATACGCGGCTAATTGCACGTCATCGCTGATGCTGACGTTAGCTGCACGGTACCAGGCGATAAGACCTGCAAAAAGAAGGACAGCTATTGTAGCGATGTTTATACTTTGGAAATAGGCCTTATTTTCATGGCGACTAGAGCCTTCCAGCTTTCCTTTCTTCGCTGATAAAGCTTCTGCATTTTCCGAAACCTCTTTTCGATCGGCTTTTACAGACTTTTCTTGTGGATTTTCTACAATGTCGGCATCCAAATACGAACTTCCATTAGCTTGCTTAGGCCCAAACCCATGATTCTGCAGCCATTGAAATTTCAACGTCAGGCGCTTTTTCTCTTGGTATTTCCTAATCGCTCGTTGCAACTGTCGCTCCAGCCTCTCAATGGCCTGCCTCTGTTTGGTGATGATTTCATAGTCCTTCTCAATAACGACCTCCATTTCTTTCAGCTCTTCAGATATCTGTTTCTCCTCTTTCTTCGACTGCTCAACATGTGATAGAAGACTTTTTATGGTTTTCTGGTAACCCTTTGTATTAGAATTTGCGTATTCCAACGCAGTGTCCGTTTTATACATCATTATTGCTATTGCTACGAACAACACGGTTAAAATAGGCAACGCTCCGAAATCATCAACATAAGCAGCGCATAAACAAGCGCAGATTACCATACACAAGTACTTTATGTAAAATGACTTTGCTCGAACTGGATTTCCACTTTTAGAATCTTCCTCGGATTCATTTGTTCCAAAGCCTTGTTTATCGCTCTTTGTACTCTCTAAATGCTTGATTTCCTCCTTTAGCGCTGTAATCGTTTCTCTTTCTCCTCCGTCTCGCTTAAACGCTTTATTCGCAGTACGTCAATCTCTCTTTTCATCAGCATAAAGTCCTTATTCGTTGCCTGGTTTCTCTCTCTTAAACTCTGAAGCTCTTTCTCCAACGTGCTTTTACTCGCTTTCAAATAACGGATTTCCTCTTGCAAGTCATAAGGCAACTTTTCCATCGCCTGTCCGAACGTATCAGTCATAAACTTATCGTAAATCTCACCAAAATACCGAAAGTTCTCGTCATCTAGTCTCAAAACCGCGTCTTGCAAAGCTCGTCGTAGTTTATGGTCGTTCTCGGGTAATTCCTCGCCTTTCGCCTTTGTTTCGCTTTCTAGTCGTATCCTCGGTCTCTTCATGACCTTGTAAACAAAGAACCACAATGCTGATATACCAGATACAGCGTACACGAAATCGATATGGAAAACATACTGAGCAACAGATGCTAGCGTTATCGTGAGCAATATCAAGGTTGCTAGTTTGACGAATGCAACGAAAGTGGTCAGGATTTTCTCACTCGTGCTAGGCACTTCATTAATCGAGTGGGTCGACTTTTCATCAATTGGTACTTCGTCGGCAAGCTGCTCATTAATTTCAGAGCTATCGGTAGTAGCCCTGTTGCTTTCGTGTTCTCGCCTTGTGCTCCCTACTTCTAGCTCCTCGGCCTGCAGGTCTTCTCTCGTATCGGCAGAGTTTTCCCTTGTTTCTTCCTCCTCGTCTACTGATGTTCCAAGTGCATTCGTTTCTTCTACCTCACTGCGAGTTTCATGCATATCCTTTGACTCATCAGCACTTATTTTCTCACCAGCAGTCTTCCCCATTTCCTCACATTTTGCATAGTACATATCATACAAATTCGACACTTCTAAAATTTGTCTATTCAGTTCAACATTCTGCTCTCGTTCCATCTCAAGCTTCTTTTCAATGCACCAACCTCCTTCTCAAGAGCGTCTTTCTCGGCATCGCTGACATCAGACCTCGCCTTCAGTTCCGCTGACAAAAACTCGCACTCCTCAACTCGTCCTTCATATTCTTCCCTCAATGTTTTCATCATAGCCTCTTTTTCGGGATTAACCTCCATTCCAGCTAACTCGATAGTCGAACTCATTCTTCGAATTTCGTGTCTTTGACGCTCGTTCTCTGCTGACTTTTCGTCGAGATTCATTTCCAAATTACTGATGACTTCTCTTTTGCTTTCCAATATTCTTATATTTTCAGTCTTGAGTTTTTCTATTTCTTCTTTGAGCTCTTCATTTTGTTTTATAAGCTGAAACATGTCCGCCATTAGGTCCTCCATTTCTTGATTTTGCTTTTCCTTCTCTACAAGTTCTTCCTTCTCCGTCAAATTCTTCTCTAACTCTTTGACATTCCCATTATTGCTCTCATCTCCAAATTTTTCCTTGACATCATCACCTCCCGTCTCCATGGGTCTAATTTCCTCTATTTCCGTCCCTCCCCCCTTTGCAATCTTTTCTTTCTTTTCCAGTCGCGCCTGCAGCTCAATAACTTGTTTTTCAAGCTCCTCCTTCTCTTTCAGGCTCTCCCTCCCACTCTCCATAATCATATCCTCCAAATCACGCCGTTGCTGTTTTTCAATGTTCAGTGTCTTCTTCAGCATCTCAATTTCACAATCTTTTTGCTCCAAAAGTTTATCACAAACTTCTGCTTGGTTCGTCCATTCTTCTATCTGATCCTCCAAATTTCTAATCCGTCCGTCTTGTTCCGAAATCTTCCCTTTAGGTACTCAATCTCAGACGTTTTTCCGCTACCAGATGCGTCAGAGAACTCGTCAAAACAAGCTCTTCTTGTAACTCTTTTTCAAACTCTCCATATTTTCTTTGCCCACTTTAGGGTGCTCTTTTTCTACCCCACTCTCCATGCTGCCTTGCTGTGTAGGCTCTTCCCTAGGCTTCGTCTGGGACATTTTTGTTTAGCTTACGGTTTATGCCTTAATTTTTAATCTTCATCGTCGCTTTGATACTGCTTCATTTCTGAAAGAAAGTTTTAATGATCTGCATATTCAATTTATTCGAACATGAAGCTTAGACTACAGGTCTTTTATAGCTATATATACACGCATGTATATAAGAAGACGAATTATAGGAAAGTAGTATTTAGCTCCACGCTTTATTTTAACGAAGTTCTGTATCTTCTTTACTGGGTTTTTCAAGCTTAAAAGAACTTTAGAATTATGCAGATTTTCAGAAGATTCTTTCGTCAGAGCCTGAACACTAAAATAGAACTTTTCAAAGGGTCTGGGTCGGCGCGAAATTTTTCTGGAAAATGGTAGACGTTTTAAGTAAGGGAGTCCTCTCTACGAGTAAAGACCTGAATTGCGGTCGTTTCAGGAGAAGTATTGCAGAAAATATTGCTTCCAATTCATGTTTAATGGGAAATAAAGTGAAAGAAAGGTTTCAAGTGCCAGTTTATCTGCTGTAGGAGGCGTTTAATCAAATATTTTCCTTTTTGTGAGTTGCTTGCATCTTGTTTCCTGAGTTTTGGCAGAAAATTTTAGCATTTACTGTCACAGATACCATTTCTCTCCCAGAGTCAGGAAAAAGTTACGGTAACACGGTCATTGACCGGAGGAAGGTCAATTAGAACAAAAGAAGATATTTTGCCACGCCCAAAACACACCTATTTTTCTTTGTTAAGTGAGGAAGGTTTAAAGTTAGGGGTATTTTTGTCTGGAGGAAGGTTGAACACTTTCTGGAATCTGTTCTCTCCTATTTGTTATTTATAAGTATAATCTGCTGCACTAACTCTCCTAAAGCAACTGTAATCAAGGTCGCTGCATGCAGAGACATCTGGACTGAAGGAATCCTCTCTACCATTTTCCAGAGAAGTATCGCATCGACCCAGGCGTCTTTGGAAACATCTATTGTGAGATTACACCCTTTTTTTAATAAGCAACTTGACTTTCGTCCAGCCCTCAAAGTTGCTTAAAATTTTAGACATTTCAGCCCTCAAAGTTGCTTAAAAGTTGCTTAACCTTTTTTACCTAACAACCACCCCTGACTTAGCGGGTCAAAATCGTCAACTGTTAGGCCTATAACACGACTTTTGGGAGACAGTAAGTGGAAAAACGTTAGATAAAGAACTTCGACATGCAAAACAAACAATTTCCTAACAACAAGAAAGCGTATAAGCTTTGTTGTTTGAGTTCTTAGTTGCTTACAGAATTCAATTGAGTCCTCCAGTTGCTTAATGTTAAGGTCAGTTCAGCCCTAGTTGCTTATTGAGCGGTTGCTTATTAAAAAATAAGTGTACTCTTATTACTGGGATCGTTTCAAACACGAAACAATTTCATAAAAATACGCGTATGTAAGCTAGCGCGATCCTGAACGGCTAAAACTAAAACTCGAAGCTGTGTTTACAGGGTGTCCTGTCTCGGCTGTAAATTCTACTAGATTAACATATAAATACCTATTTAACGATAGATAAATATTAAACAGTTCAAATTCAAACGGGGTACTTCATTGTTCAAGAGACTAGACGTGCCGCCCAGTTTTTCCAAACCCACCCATGTCTACCGATAAATTCTGTTTGTTGTGGTACCCCTGTATAGAAAAAACAACGAAACTTTTAACCCATTTGTACCAATATCTCAAATGTTACATATGTTTTGCTACCCATGTGTAGAGATTCTTGACGAAAAACCAACCCATGTGTAGGGAAATTGGCGCTGAAAAAGTTACCCATTTTGGCGGCACGTCTAGTATATTGAACAATAGAAGTACCCCCAGGCGGGCGGCGACAGCCTCAAAATAGTGGCGTTAGACATCTGAGCGAAGCAAACAAAAATAGCGGTCCGAGGGCTTGTCGCAAGAAAATTCCAGTCTATCAGATACGTCCTTTTGATAACTTCTATATCAACATTTATGCTCTTTCCATTCCTCTTCATGCACAATCAACTACTCCCGACATTTCACATGTTCAGAGGATCTAGAAAATCTTTCTTCGAAAAAATTGGGTTGGACATGTCCCCTCAATCCGCTCCATGTTGCCATCCTCGGAGCGCTCAAAAAGTCGCCTTGACCCTGGCTCTCTCAGATAAATCGTTCCTTCCCGTTTGTCTCCGCAGTGAGAAGAGTACGAAGTATAAGTCGTTCCTTGGTACGATAAACTGACTTTTTTAAACATTTTGCTAGCTTGGAGTATCCCTGGACGTTCCGTTCAACAAAAAATTTTGTAGCTATAAAAATTACTAAAAACTGTTACAATGCTTTTATAGGCAAAAGTCTGTCTCATGCACACTTTTAAACTACAAGGTATGTTAAAACTTACACAAAACAAGGCTTGATCCAAACATTATCATGCCAACAGTGCCATTTCTTTCAAAATGCTTAGAGAGCGAATTCTAAATCTGCCTTGCCAATCGCAGCTACAGACACGAGTGGCTTGCTTTCAGTAGAAACGAATAACACAGGCTGATTAAAATTTAATAAAATATTGATATTTCTGATATAAAAGTATGCCGAGGAGCATCTTTTCAGAAATACAATGAATGCATATCAATACTGAATCAATCAGGTAACCTGTCACTGAATGTCAAACATCTCCAGGCCTCTTTGATGATTTTTTCTGTCTTGTCTCCATCGTATTTGGGTTCACAGACGCATAGTTTAAGGGAGGGCATGGGGGCAACCGCTCCCCTGCGTTGGAACACCTTACCCTGGGTACTATGCCTTCGAAGTATCACAGACCGTGGCGATGAAATACGAGGCAAAAAGAGATGGAAAAAGGAAGAAGGAGGGAAACACCCTGTTTTTACCCTGTCTCTTTTACTTGTTTCCTTTTTTCCACTCCCTGTGACCTCTTGAAGCTCTTTTACCCAGCCTAGAAACACCTGAATGACGATGTAGCTTTCGAACTCCTTGTTCCGATGATCAACCGAATTCACTGTCCTTGCAAGTTATTGTCTTCTTGAGTCTTTTCCAGTTGGATCATATTAGTTTGTTCATTCCGTCTAAATTCTTGCACACAGAAGCAAAATCTTTTTTTCAGGAAGCCCCGTTAAACTACAGCATTTTTATCAATACAAGCCCTGTGCGTTTATTGAGTATTTTTTATTTTTTGGGAGTGTGTTGTCTGAAGATCGGGGCATCAAAAAACCACCCCAGATAACGTATGTGCAGTACAGCGGTGGTTGTGCAGTATAGCGGAGGGATATCATAATTAGTGGAGGGATAGCATCAGTACGGCGGAGAGATACCATGAGTAGCGGTGGATGTTCAGTACAGCGATGGGATGACTTCTCTCTGCTGTACTGCACAACCACCGCTGTACTGCACATATGTTATGCGAAGAGACAATGCGGTCGTTCATTGGAGAAAATATGGTATCTCGTATAATAATTAATCAAGTAAACCAAGCATAGAAAATATCAGGGCCTTATAAGGTCCGTCTTTATTAATTGCATTCATTTATATTCTCCAAAGTGAAGAATTCTTAGACCGATCCTTGGATTGGTTCCGATAGGACACAAGGTGTGTCCACGTTATTTTCCTTCTTCGCGTTCTCCTAAACGATTCCCCAGCAATCGACTCCCCTGGTACTCTCGATGGCTATTTGTTTCCACTGCCTTTTCGGGTCACTCGATTAAAAAACTTTTTCGGAGATTTTGATACCCAATCGCTGAAAAATCGACCAAAATTTCAGTTTTAACCCCATTTTTATAGTTTGTGTATTTGAAACAACACTCACCATGCAAAGTTTGTGGAGATTCATTCTTTCCAGTCTTGGTATACTCGGTGTTCTCCTTTCACCAGCTGATTATTTTGCAAGCTTTTGCTATGTTTGGTCTTATTCTTATCGTTTGAGGTCGGTTATCAGTAGGACGTCCATTAGAACGTTTTTGGTACCTGTTCATATAACTGATAAATGTTTTAGGATTTTGGTTTCTTTGAATCTAAATAATTTTGGAGATATATATTCATTAATTAAGTCCACAGTGTTTTGTGGCTAGACAATTTTCCCAAGGAGTGGTGGGGGCCTTTCTCAGTGGTGTTTTCAGATTGGAGGCTAAGGAAGGAGGTCTTACTGAAGAAGGTAAAGATGAAATCATGTATTAATAGCGCTAGTCGCTAGGACCTCCGAACTTGATAAACAAAGGGGTTTGAACCCAAGGGGAACCCAGACAACAATGAGCACCTCCTTGCTCCTTAGATCACAAGCTAGCAGATTATAATAGTACACGCTTTTTTTTATAAGGAACCTACCTCAAGGCCTAGTTCTTAAAGTTCCTTATTTTTGGAACTCTTTTGAGGCAATTGTAGTTCCAAAAGTTCCTTAATAGTTCCTTAATTTTAACTGCACATACAGTGGTCTTAACAATAAAAGAGAGACATTTGCATGTGAGCAAAGCTCGAGACTACTCAAAGAAACATTGGATACATGCTTAACGTAAAATGATTTTCAACTGCAAATGAATGGAACTGGCTTTCTAATTCTTGATTATTTGCAGTGATAAAAGTATTCAACATTCAAAAGTTCCTTAATGATTTTCTCCTTAGTAGTATAAGTTCTTTAAATTTTCGGGCCTTCTACATGTAGGTTCCTTATAAAGTGGTTCCTTATAAAAAAAAAGCGTGTAAAAAGCACTCTTTTCTTAAAAAGAAAACATATACTTTATAAGAACGTCGAGGCTCGGTTTGCCAAAAAATAAGAAACAAGAAAATGTGTTTTTAGAAATTTCATCCATTGGCGTATCCAGATCTAAAGTAGTGGGGGGCCTGGGAAAAAAATTTATCAGACCACGTCCTTCAAACTCTCGTAAATGCGGGGAAACGCCCTTTCTGCCCCCCCCCCCTCTGAAATTTACAACGTTTTTGGACAAATCTCGAGGACCATATTTAAGAAAAGTGGGGGGTCCGGACCCCCTTCATCTCATGTTAACAAAACAGAACTTTGCAATTACTAAATAAACCTATATAGCAGATATGCCAAACTGTTATTTAGTATTGGTAGAAGCAATTTATTATGTGTAGTTGTAAAAAAGTCAATTTTTTCTGGCCCGCAAACACCGACAGAGTTCGAACCTGAGAAAGTAGCGCTAATTGGAAGCACACCATCGTTTTCTGGTCCCCAAACATAAGACACCACATCAGCAGCGTTGAGTTCGAACCGAACTTGGGAAAAGGACCGCAAATGGGCAAATTGGAAGCACACCCTCGCTGTGAAGGAGGCAATGGTAAAAAGTACTCATGCGCAGAAACGCAAATCTGTTCCCCACGCAAGGAACGGCCCGTCTAGAATCCAGCACAGTCAAAAGAGGAAACCGAATTAAGAGTCCAAATTTTTGGAGGTTTTTATGCTGAAATCTGCCGGTTGACTGAAGCTGCATGACGTAAAATATAATTTCAAGCTTGCATGCTTCACTTGCTGGAAAATTGGACATGAAAAAGGAATAAAAGCGAAGCAAAAGGCCAAAGGAGTTCGTTCCAACTTAGGCCAAATCTCGGATAGGCAAACCGAGAAGGTGTAGTCTGAACTTATGTCAATTTGAACATCGAGAAAGACGTTCGTTTTTTAGTTCGTAAAAAGTGAAAAATCTAGTGAAATGGGAGACCCTATGAATTCATACAGGTAAGAAATTTCTTGTGAAACTTTCTCAGTAATTTGTATGGTAGTTTCAAGTTTTGATCGCCAGTTCGCCGTTCGGCATTGGTCACTTGGTTCGGGAGGTTTTGATTTTGATTTAGGCTACTGTTTTGGGTGTTGAGATTGGGCTTTCTGTCGCGTAAAAAGATTTGCTATTTGGAAACGTATTGGATGATTTCCTCGCTGTTTTTAATCGTAGGAAAAGAATGTTATTATTGCAATAATAATAATATCACACACACAAAGAAAAAATGTGCTATTTTGCAATATTATACCTAAGTCTGGTCTTCATATTTGCAGAACTGATGATGTCAATTGTCAGAGAAAACTCAACTGATACCAATCCATGAAAAATTTCCAAGAAAAATTTCTATGAAATTTCTGAGAACTTCAAATGACAAGTCATAAATTTCATTTTCTGAAAGTTTGCAAAATGTTTGTGCAACTGCAGTTTGATAACACAATGAACTGGCATATGAATGGAACCAATAGAATTATGTAGTAATCATGCTTTCAAAATGCCACCTTTATTGCACATAGCAGTTCTTGACATGACCCTATAAAGTTGTCTTGCCACACTATTTTTCAGGCTTTCAAGACATTTCGCCCAACTTCTGATTCGCCAAACTTCCTTTTGCCCAGCCTGCTAAGATGTTTTGCCAAACTTATCGGTCGTTTTGCCCAACCTGATTTCTGTAGATTGTCAATTAGTTGATCGATAACATTAGAGGCTCTGCCCCCATTCCCCGATTATCACACTGGTGACAAAAAGTGATAAATAGCAAGCAATTTAGTTGGTTGAAACGACCAAGAATGTTAGGCGAAAAGCTAAAGAGCTGGCAAAAGAAAGCTTCAAAAGTGGAGGTTAGGCGAATCGACCTGATAACTTTTTCAGATACCCAACAGATCGATAAACCACCTCCTCTGTGATTAATATATTCATTTCCAAGTTTACATTACTCTACTACAGAGTATTGCACCTTAAACAGAATCAAATTTAACAAAGCAAGACATTTTAGGAATAATCCTACCATTTAAGAGGAAGGTGAAGGTGAAATGGTGTATTTGGCACCAGTTGCTAGGATTTCAGTAGTAGGTAAACTAATCGAGATCTCCACCCTGGCTGTGACGCTATTGTAGCTGGTGCTCAACCCTGACCTTGCTGAGCTTCTGACACCAAGAGCTAGCTGGATTATACTCGGTACCTGACAGCACATCTATCCTGTTTTGCTTGAATTGAACATAATTTAATTCTGCATTTTTCTTTTAGTTGGTATCATGGAGCACTTTCAAGAGTTGAATGTGAGAATGTTTTAAACCAAAAGATCGTCCAGGTCTGTTTCTTGTGAGAGCAAGTACCACAGTAGCTGGAGGATATGTCTTATCTGTAAGGTAAGTTCATGCCTGTCACACAGCCTATGTGAAAACAGCTTTTGAAATTTGATGTTGTTTAGGTTGATCAAATTCACTTCTATCCAATCACAAATAAAGCATCGATGAGATATGACCATGTAATTAGGTCAAGGTGAAATGGTGCATTTTGCACCAGTTGTTAGGATATCAGTAGTAGGTTAACTAATCAAGACCTCAACCTTGGCTGTCATCTACCATAGCTGGGGCTAGAACCCTGACCTTGCTGAGCTTCTGGTACCATGAACCAGTCGGATTAGGCTGTGCTACTGCTTTTCATCCTTCGGAAGGGACATTAAACTAAGGGTCCCATGCCTGGATGTGGCATGCAAAGTAGGCCTAAATTAGCTGAAAAAGCTAGAAATAGCAGCCTACTCAAAATGAAGTAATAACAACCTCTGCAGTCCCTCAATAGACCTTTTTAAAGAGGTCTGGGTCAGCGTGACATTTTTCTGGAAAATTGTAGACATGTTGAATAAGGGAATCCTCTCTATGTTCAAAGACAAGAATTGCAGTCATTTCCGGAGAGAATGTGCAGCAAATTTTACTTCAAATTTTTTTTTGGGAGTTGAAATGAAAGAAAAGGGTCAAGTTCCAGTTTATCTGCTCTAGGGGGCATTTTATCAAGTATTTCTTTTTTCGAGTTACTTGTATCTTGTTTCATGAGTTTCTACAGATATTTATAGGATTTCCTGTCTTAGTCTTCCATTATTCATGAATTAGAAGTAAAATCATGCACTACATCTTGTTAAGCAGCTGCAATTGAGGTCGCTACACATGAAGAGGCGTTCGCTCACGATCGCAAGGTTGTGGGTTCGAATCTCGTCAGGACCACTTTCCACAAGCCTACAGTCAACTCAGCTGTCCATCCTTCCGAGGTCGGTAAATGAGTACCCAGGGTATTTGTTCTAGAATATCATTCTGGGGGTACAAGCTACAGGTCCACATCAGCTGTATAGCTGCCAGAACCCCTGACCTGCATTAACAAATAAAGATTGCTTGCTTGTTTGCTTGCTTGGAAGATGATTCCTTTACTCAATATGTCTACCATTTTCCAGAAAAATTTTGTGTGGACCTCTTTGAAAAGGTCTATTGTGTTTGCGGTTCTCCTGTGGAGCTTCATAAGGGCAACAGGAAACACTGCCTGTCATGAAGTTTTTGAATGCTCAAGGGTACTGTTTGCTGCAGCTCATCTCAGAACACTGTTGCAAGCAATGTTTAAGTAAAATAATTATCATGGAACAAGGGCTTTACTGCCATTTGAAACGTTTTCTATTTTTTTGCAGAGAAGTCCAGAAAGTTAGCCATTACATCATTAATTACAATGAAATGAGCAAAGCTTATAAGATTGGCGATCAGACATTTGATGATTTACCATCAATTGTGGAGTTTTACAAGAAACATTTCCTTGATTCAACTACACTAGTTGAGCCAGTAAGTAAAATTTATTTCAACACCCATTTTTTGTCGATTTAATTCACCTTGTCTGGGTTGAAAGTCTGCTGCTGCTGGAATTATAAGCTGGAAACTGTTGGCTAACTCTAATATCCAAACTTTGAGATTAGTCGCAAATTCAACACCTTTCCTTATAGCAGAATCTGGAAATGAATACCCTTCCTTAAAATATAAATGAATATCCTACCAAGTAAATGGTAAGGACCTGATACCAAGAGTACACTCATTTTTTTATAAGAAACCAACTTTAAGAAATAATACATGCCTTTTTCTAAAAAATCAAAAAAATCTTCTATATGGACTAAAGTAAAATAAAAAAACTAAGGAACTAGTATATTATCTGCTCTGAAATTCAGCATTCTACTTATGTGCTTTATGTAATAATATTCCCCAAAAACTATTATACTTAAGACCAACTCTGGAAAATGTCCATATTTTGACTGCTAAGAACATGATACTCCACATTAAACCCTTTATTTCATGAAATTTTCAAACTTTCAATTTGTAAGTTAAGAAGCTCCTCAAGAAACTTTTACAACATAAATTGTGCTCAGAGAAACCCTACTTTATGGCTCTGAGAGACACTGTGTAAAAATTCAATGTGGCTAACATGAGCCAATGGCCTTTTTCTCTTTAACTAATACTCAAGAACAAATACCATGCTGCAGGTACTTAGCTGCTATCATAGCATACCCACATAGGAAGGACATATTGTAAAACTGGTGTTGTCCCTTTGAAATTTATAGTGCCACCTCTCCCAACTTGTTTAATCACAGGGACATTTCACTCTTCAAAAAGGCATGCAAGATTCTTATTGAAACAAAAGGATTGATATGGAATTTCCATGAATTCACAAGAATTTACAGCAAGGGTGTATGAGATTGTCTCTCTCTCTCTATGCACGTCCGCCGCTATGGCAATACTACTGTAAAATAGCACTGCCACAGCGTACCTTACTAAACCTCTCCACCTCTCTCTATCGTGTGCATAATACTCAGTGTTTTGATTGTCTCCTCTGGTTTCTTAAAGTTCAGTTTGATGTTGATTCCCTTCAAATCATTTCTTATTACTTCCATCCAGGTTTTCTTGGGTCTTCCTTGTGGGCAATTGACTGGTCTTAGGAATTCTCGTATGGACCTTCTTGTGGGTGTCTCCGGATCAAGGTGCATGACATGTCCCAGGAATCTGAGTCAAAAGGAGTAAACGGTCTCTTGGTTTAACAAGAAATAATAATCTTTTTTGTTTCTCTGTAGGCGATAAGACCTGGTTTTGGACAATCTGAGGAAAAAGAGCAGCAACCTGCTATGGGAGGATGGCTTGGGCTCGAACCCCGATTTCCCTTAGTTCCTGACATTATGAGTTAGCTGGATCAGGGCCACGACCCCACAGGACTTACAAAGAACCACAATGGCCACGCAACCCTTTATTCACCCCATTGCTTTCATGATGCATACAAACACACATCATCACATCAGAAGTCATCTTACCTGAAAATCCAAAATATCTGACGCGTTACCAAATCCTGCTGAACTTCTGCTCACTTGGACAACACCAGTAATTGCAGGATTCTCCCAAGATGAAGTTCCATTTCTTGTTGACAAATTGCGGATAATCCCATCTTCTCCGAAGCAGCAATTTTCTACGAAACAGATTCAGTAAATGAGAGGAATATGAATTAGGATTTATTGAAGCTATTTACGAGTAGCTGCTTAATTAAATAGCACAGTTCAGTGATGGAGGACTTTGCCTGAAACATTTGTCTATCTGAAACCGACCGAGAAGTAACTGTACTTCAGCCGAGATGCCCGGACTGAGTTAGACGGCTCGGGGGAGGTTCTTGAGGTTACACAAGGCTGATACTTAATGTAGGCTGACAGGTAGGACCTTTCATATGGTATTTTTTGCATCAAAAATTCCCTACAACTGGGTCTAGTTTATGCCTAAAATACCTTAAGCGAGGGTAGAGAGTCGAATTTCTTTCAAATCTGGTACACAAACGCATACTAAAATCTAAACTGGGTGGCATAATGTGCAAAACAATACCTTAAAGCAAGATAAAATAAGAAAACTGATAAGAAGTTCTCTTATTTTATCTTGCTTAAAGGTGGGTTGGTTTGTCAAACTCGGGCAGCATGCCTGTACATTTCAGATCAAGTACCCTCGGGCCGAGATTTTGCCAATTTGGACCGATTTTTCCCCACCTTGGCTACCTAAGCTACCTACCATCCTTCAGAAAAACGTTTTTACATGTTTTTTGGTGAAGGTGAAGGTGAAATGGTGTTTTAGCGCCAGTCCCTAGGATCTCAGTAGTAGGTTAACTAATAGATACCTCGACCCTGGCTGTGACGCTATCGTGGCTGGGCTCGGACCCTGACCAGACTGAACTCTTGTCACCACGAGTCAGCTGGATTATACCACGACACCACAGTACCTTGGCTTCAGCACCTTTTTAGGACAATTACTTCAAGTCTGCTGATTTTATTATATTTTGGGACCTTTTACAATGTTCTAAGTTGGGCGTTTAGACACCCGATTTGTAGTGGAACTTGAAGATCGTTTTTAAAGCGTGCACTATATTAAAAGCAACGGCCGCTCTGTAGCTATTTTAGATTAAATTAAGATTAAATGCAGTTTAGTTGCGTTGATCCCGAAAATTCACAAAAATTACCTACCATCAGAAGCAGATTCCACATCCATGGACGCACTTGCTCGCACTTCATGTTCAAGATCTTTCATTCTTTTGTCCTGTACGTCGATCTTTCTCTTGAAAGCAGCTTCTTGTCTTTCCAATCGATCGATAACCGATTCTCGTTCCTTCAAACGATTTTGATAATCAGCTACATCTTTCATCGTTTTATCCAATTTATCTTTCAGCTTTTTCGTTCGCTTGCTTGTCTCTTCATCAACAGCTTTCTTAAAATGCTCTAAATCATGTTGTTTTCCTTCAGCTGTAACATTCCGGTTTTTATCACCATCGTATTTACCGGATAGCAACATATCGAAATCAAACTCCGATTTATTTTTCGCTTCAATCATCTCTAGCTCCATCTCCAACGATTTCACTTTTTTCATGATCATTTCAACTCGGTATTCCGCGTCTTCCTTCTCCTTTCTTTCCTGCTTCAATTGATGATGCAATTCTTTCAATATCCCCTCAGTTTTATTCTGAATCTCCTCAATCTCGTTTTCATATTGCTTCATTATCTGGCCTCTCATGACTCGCTCTTCCGTAAGCCTCTTTCTAATATTTTCATAAGCCTCGGTTAGACGAGACTCAAGTCGTTCGTATTCGTCTTCGTACTCTTTTATCAAATGATTCCTCGCCAGTTTCTCTTTCTCAATATCGTTATTCAGAGACACCAACTGTCTACCAAGCTCCTCCGCTTTCTCTTCCATCGCATTCATCTTCGCAGTGACGGCCGCTTTATCTGAAGATATTAAATACCGAAATACCCCTATCTGTTCTGTTAGATACTGGACAAGCTCCTGGGGCTCGAGAGAGTTTTCTTCCATTCCCAAAAGCTTCAAGTCGCCATCACAGATCTCTCTCAGACGAAGTACTTCATGTGCAAGTCTGTTCAGCTCTACTGAGAACTTCTCTTTGTTCAAAGATTGAAAGTCAAATGCTTTTCTGTTGTGAGATTGTTCATCCTCTCTTTCCTTGAGTTTCATTTCAAGTTGCTTCGACCTGTTTTCGTTAATGAAATTCATAATTTCTCGAAGTTCCTGAAGCTGTCGATCTTTGGCATTCAAAAGAGCCTCTTGCCTTTCAAATCTCAATTTTTCTTCTTGTACTCTGTCTATGGTAGGCTGACCATCAACTATTTTATCTCCATTAGGTGTAAGACCGCTTGAGGCATTTCCCCCTTTTCCTTCACCATTCTCTAACACCTGGTCTATTTCCAGGGCAGTAATTTTTTCTGAAAGCTCGAAATTTCGAAGCCTCTCTTTCGCTAGTTCGTCTTGCAAGCGAACGAGGTCAAGTCTTAAAGCCTCGTTTTCAGCTCCAGTCTCGTTTTCAGCTTCTTTTACTCCGTTTCCTAGTAGACTTCTTGCCATATCTTCATCAACATCAGATCCGTCCACGGCATCAAAGGAGTTCTCTGCATCAAAATCGGCATCGTAATTACTATCGGCTTTTGTGGCATCATCAACATAAGGGGAATGTTCTATATCAATACATTCCGATGAAGCAACATTTGCATCAGCGGCAGTACAGGTAGAAGCATCAATTTTCGTTGCACCTTTCATTGCATCGTCCTTGTCTTCTACCTCCTCTCTTTTCCTGGAATCTCGATTCTCAGAATCCGTCGATTTGCTCTTCCGCTTCGTTTGATCAGTCATATCACTGTCTTCATCGGAGCCATCCAACGAAAAATCGTCTTCCGAAACATTGTACTGATTTTCCGACGCAAACCTATCCTCAATCGCATCCACTTCGCCTCCAGATTGCCGCAATTTCTTGATTTCCTCAAACATATCAATATGCTTGATCTGCTCCTTCATCAAATCATTCTGCAACTCGCGCTTTTGCGATCGTAAACTGGCAACTTCTTCGCTCAGATATTTCTCACGACTCAGTATATCCTCGAGTGTTCGTTTGACGTTTTCGTATTTATTCTTCGTCGTGTCGGCTGTAACCTGAAGTTCGTCCTTTTGCTTTGACAGGTCAATCAGTTTATCAATCACTGCGTTTATCTCACTACTCGGAATCTTCTCAATCTGCGAATTTTTACTCGAGTTTAGCTCGTTTTCTAGCTTTGTAACAACCTCACGTTCGGTGCTAAGTAAGTCTCTTAACGTGTCCACGTGTTCGTTGAGCATTTCCTCATCATTGTATCCAATTTCATGTCCCTCGTTCTCTTGCTTCGTCCCGCGGTTTTTACGCAGACGGTAAAGCTGTGCCAGACCTACTACGGCGAACATTATGGCGAGCAATGGTCCCAGCACTCTGATGTAGTTATACGCGGCTAATTGCACGTCATCGCTGATGCTGACGTTAGCTGCACGGTACCAGGCGATAAGACCTGCAAAAAGAAGGACAGCTATTGTAGCGATGTTTATACTTTGGAAATAGGCCTTATTTTCATGGCGACTAGAGCCTTCCAGCTTTCCTTTCTTCGCTGATAAAGCTTCTGCATTTTCCGAAACCTCTTTTCGATCGGCTTTTACAGACTTTTCTTGTGGATTTTCTACAATGTCGGCATCCAAATACGAACTTCCATTAGCTTGCTTAGGCCCAAACCCATGATTCTGCAGCCATTGAAATTTCAACGTCAGGCGCTTTTTCTCTTGGTATTTCCTAATCGCTCGTTGCAACTGTCGCTCCAGCCTCTCAATGGCCTGCCTCTGTTTGGTGATGATTTCATAGTCCTTCTCAATAACGACCTCCATTTCTTTTAGCTCTTGCGATATTTGTTTCTCCTCCTTCTTCGACTGCTCAACGTGCGATAGAAGATTTTTTATGGTTTTCTGGTAACCCTTTGCATTAGAATCCGCGTATTCCAACGCTGTATCTGTTTTATACATCATTATTGCTATTGCTACGAACAAGACGGTTAAAATGGGCAGCGCTCCGAAATCATCAACATATAAAGCGCATAGACAAGCGCAGATTACCATACACAAGTACTTCATGTAAAACTTTGCTCGAAGTGGAATTCCACTTTTAGAATCTTCCTCGGATTCATTTGTTCCAAAGCCTTGTTTATCGCTCTTTGTACTCTCTAAATGCTTGATTTCCTCCTTTAGCGCTGTAATCGTTTTCTCTTTCTCCTCCGTCTCGCTTAAACGCTTTATTCGCAGTACGTCAATCTCTCTTTTCATCAGCATAAAGTCCTTATTCGTTGCCTGGTTTCTCTCTCTTAAACTCTGAAGCTCTTTCTCCAACGTGCTTTTACTCGCTTTCAAATAACGGATTTCCTCTTGCAAGTCATAAGGCAACTTTTCCATCGCCTGTCCGAACGTATCAGTCATAAACTTATCGTAAATCTCACCAAAATACCGAAAGTTCTCGTCATCTAGTCTCAAAACCGCGTCTTGCAAAGCTCGTCGTAGTTTATGGTCGTTCTCGGGTAATTCCTCGCCTTTCGCCTTTGTTTCGCTTTCTAGTCGTATCCTCGGTCTCTTCATGACCTTGTAAACAAAGAACCACAATGCTGATAAACCTGATACAGCGTACACGAAATCAGTATGGAAAACATATCGAGCGACAGATGCTAGCGTTATTGTGAGCAATATCAAGGTTGCTAGTTTGAAAAGTGCAACGAAAGTTGTTAGGATTTTCTCACTCATGCCAGGCGCTTCATTAGTCGAGTGGGTCGACTTTTCATCAACTGGTACTTCGTCGGCAAGCTGTTCATTGATTTCAGAGGTATCGATAGTAGCCCTGTTGCCTTCGTGTTCTCGCCTTGTGCTGCCTACTTCTAGCTCCTCGGCCTGCAGGTCTTCACTTGTATCGGCAGTGTTTTCCCTTGTTTCTTCCTCCTCGTCTATGGATGTTCCAAATACATTCGCTTCTTCTACCACACTGCGAGCTTCATGCGTACCCTTTGTCTCATCTGAACTTATTTTCTCACCAATAGTCTTCCCCATTTCCTCACATTTCGCATAGTACATATCATACAAATTGGACACTTCTAAAATTTGTCTATTCAGTTCAACATTCTGCTCTCGCTCCATCTCAAGCTTCTTTTTCAATGCACTAACCTCCTTCTCAAGAGCCTCTTTCTCAGCATCGCTGACATCAGACCTTGCTTTCAGTTCCGCTGACAAAAACTCGCACTCCTCAACTCGTCCTTCATATTCTTCCCTCAATGTTTTCATCATAGCCTCTTTTTCGGGATTAACCTCCATTCCAGCTAATTCGATAGTCGAACTCATCCTTCGAATTTCGTGTCTTTGACGCTCGTTCTCTGCCGACTTTTCGTCGAGATTCATTTCCAAATTACTGATGACTTCTCTTTTGCTTTCCAATATTCTTATATTTTCTGTCTTGAGTTTTTCTATTTCTTCTTTGAGCTCTTCATTTTGTTTTATAAGCTGAAACATGTCTGTCATAAGGTCCTCCATTTCTTGATTTTGCTTTTCCTCCTGTACAAGTTCTTCCTTCTCCGCCAAATTCTTCTCTAAATCTTTGACATCCCCTTTACTGCTTTCGTCTCCAACTTTTTGCTTGACATCAACAGCGCTCGTCTCCTTTGGTCTATTTTCCTCAGTTTCCATTCCTCCCTCCTTTGCAATCTTTTCTTTCTTTTCCAGACGGGCCTGCAGCTCAATAACTTGTTTCTCAAGCACTTCCTTCTCTTTCAGGCTCTCTCTCCCACTCTCCATCATCATATCCTCCAAATCGCGCCGTTGCTGTTTTTCAATATTCAATGTCTTCTTCAGCATCTCAATTTCACAATCTTTTTGCTCCAAAAGTTTATCACAAACTTCTGCTTGGTTCGTCCATTCTTCTATCTGATCCTCCAAATTTCTAATCCGTCCATCTTGTTCCGAAATCTTCCCCTTTAGATACTCAATCTCCGATGTTTTTTCTGCTACCAGATGCGTCAGAGAACTCGTCAAAACAAGCTCTTCTTGTAACTCTTTTTTCAAACTCTCCATATTTTCTTTGCCCACTTTAAGGTGCTCTTTTTCTACCCCGCTCTCCATGCTGCCTTGCTGTGTAGGCTCTTCACAAGGCTTCGTCTGGGACATTTTCGTTCAGCTTACGGTTTATGCCTTAATTTTTAATTTTCATCGTCGCTTTGATACTGCTTCATTTCTGAAAGAAAGTTTTAATGATCTTCATATTCCAATGCATTCGAATATGAAGCTTAGACTTCAGGTCTTTTATAGCTATATATACACGCATATAAGAAGGCGAATTATGGGAAGTAGAATTTAGCTCCACTCTTAATTTGAATGAAGTTCTGTATCTTCTTTGCTGGGTTTTTGAAGCTTAAAGAACTTTAGAGTTATGCGGATTTTCAGAAAATTCTTTCGTCAGAGCCTGAACACTGAAATAGACCTTTTCAAAGGGGTCTGGGTCGGCGCGACATTTTTCTGGAAAATGGTAGACATTTTAAGAAAGGGAATCTTCTCTACGAGCAAAGACCTGAATTGCGGTCGTTTCAGGAGAGGTATTGTAGAAAATATTGCTTCAAATTCATGCTTATGGGAAATACAGTGAAAGAAAGGTTTCAAGTGCCAGTTTATCTGCTGTAGGAGGCATTTAATCAAATATTTTCCTTTTTGTGAGTTGCTTGCATCTTGTTTCCTGAGTTTTGGCAGAAAATTTTAGCATTTACTGTCACAGATACCATTTCTCTCCCAAAGTCAGGAAAAAGTTACGGTAACACGGTCATTGACCGGAGGAAGGTCAATTAGAACAAAAGAAGATATTTTGCCACGCCCAAAACACACCTATTTTTCTTTGTTAAGTGAGGAAGGTTTAAAGTTAGGGGTATTTTTGTCTGGAGGAAGGTTGAACACTTTCTGGAATATGTTCTCTCCTATTTGTTATTTATAAGTATAATCTGCTGCACTAACTCTCCTAAAGCAACTGTAATCAAGGTCGCTGCATGCAGAGACATCTGGACTGAAGGAATCCTCTCTACCATTTTCCAGAGAAGTATCGCATCGACCCAGGCGTCTTTGGAAACATCTATTGTGAGATTACACCCTTTTTTTAATAAGCAACTTGACTTTCGTCCAGCCCTCAAAGTTGCTTAAAATTTTAGACATTTCAGCCCTCAAAGTTGCTTAAAAGTTGCTTAACCTTTTTTTACCTAACAACCACCCCTGACTTAGCGGGTCAAAATCGTCAACTGTTAGGCCTATAACACGACTTTTGGGAAACAGTAAGTGGAAAAACGTTAGATAAAGAACTTCGACATGCAAAACAAACAATTTCCTAACAACAAGAAAGCGTATAAGCTTTGTTGTTTGAGTTCTTAGTTGCTTACAGAATTCAATTGAGTCCTCCAGTTGCTTAATGTTAAGGTCAGTTCAGCCCTAGTTGCTTATTGAGCGGTTGCTTATTAAAAAAATAAGTGTACTCTTATTACTGGGATCGTTTCAAACACGAAACAATTTCATAAAAAAATATGCGTATGTAAGCTAGCGCGATCCTGAACGGCTAAAACTAAAACTCGAAGCTGTGTTTACAGGGTGTCCTGTCTCGGCTGTAAATTCTACTAGATTAACATATAAATACCTATTTAACGATAGATAAATATTAAACAGTTCAAATTCAAACAAACTGGTATAATTGAGAACAAGTTATCTTACTAGTGCTTGCCTTCACCACCATTATATCATGATGCATAAATGTGCATAAATATCATGATCTACTTTACTCCCTTCGCTACCATATATGAGCTGCCACCCATTTCATTATTCATTGATTTCTTGACTTTCAACCCCTCTAGCTATGTTTCACTCCAACCAGGTTGGCTTATTGAAATCTGTTAATCTCGGTGCGCACTAGGGGCGCGTAGACATCCGAGCGAAGCAAACAAAAATAGCAGTCCGAGGGCTTGTCGCAAGAAAATTCCAGTCTATCAGATACGTCCTTTTGATAACTTCTATATCAACATTTATGCTCTTTCCATTCCTCTTCATGCACAATCAACTACCCCCGACATTTCACATGTTCAGAGGATCTAGAAAATCTTTCTTCGAAAAAATTGGGTTGGGCATGCCCCCCTAAATCCGCTCCATGACGCCATCCCTGTAGCGCTCAAAAAGTCGCCTTGGCCTTAGCTCTCACCGATAAATCGTTCCTTCCCGTTTGTCTCCGCAGTGAGAAGAGTACGAAGTATAAGTCGTTCCTTGGTACGATAAACTGACTTTTTTAAACATTTTGCTAGCTTGGAGTATCCCTGGACGTTCCGTTCAACAAAAAATTTTGTAGCTATAAAAATTACTAAAAACTGTTACAATGCTTTTATAGGCAAAAGTCTGTCTCATGCACACTTTTAAACTACAAGGTATGTTAAAACTTACACAAAACAAGGCTTGATCCAAACATTATCATGCCAACAGTGCCATTTCTTTCAAAATGCTTAGAGAGCGAATTCTAAATCTGCCTTGCCAATCGCAGCTACAGACACGAGTGGCTTGCTTTCAGTAGAAACGAATAACACAGGCTGATTAAAATTTAATAAAATATTGATATTTCTGATATAAAAGTATGCCGAGGAGCATCTTTTCAGAAATACAATGAATGCATATGAATACTGAATCAATCAGGTAACCTGCCACTGAATGTCAAACATCTCCAGGCCTCTTTGATGATTTTTTTCTGTCTTGTCTCCATCGTATTTGGGTTTACAGAGGCATAGTTATAAGGGCAGTATGGGGGCAACCGCTCCCCTGCGTTGCAACACCTTACCCTGTGTACTAAGCCTTCAAAGTATCACAGAGCGTGGCAATGAAATACGGAGTAAAAAGATATGGGAAAAGGAAGAAGGAGGAAACACCCTGTTTTCACCCTGTCTCTTTTACTTGTTTCCTTGTTTCCACTCCCTGTGACCCCTTGAGGCTCTTTTACCCAGTGTAGAAACACCAGAATTATGACGTAGATTTCGATGATCATCCGACTTCGCTGTCCTTGCAAGTTATTGTCTTCTTAAGTCTTTTCCAGTTGGATCATATTAGTTTATCCTTTCCGTTCAAATTCAACAGAAGCAAAGAATTTTTTCAGGAAGCCCCGTTAAACTACTGCATTTTCTCTAATACATGCCTTATGGGTTTATTGAGTATTTTTTGTTTTTTGGGAGGGTGTTGTTTGAAGATTGGGCATTAAAAACCACCCCAGATAACGTATGTGCAGTACAGCGGTGGTTGTGCAGTACAGCGGTTGTTGTGCAGTACAGCGGAGGGATATCATCAGTAGCGGAGGGATAGCATCAGTACGGCGGAGGGATAACATGAGTAGCGGTGGATGTTCAGTACAGCGGTGGGATGATTTCCCTCTGCTGTACTGCACATGCACAGCCACTGCTGTACTGCAAAACCACCGCTGTACTGCACATGCGTTAGGCCGGGTGAACACGCGGTCGTTTATTTGAGAAGATACGGTATCTCGTAAAATAATTTATCAAGTAAACCAAGCATAGAAAATATCAGGGCCTCACAAGGTCCGTCTTTATTAATTGCATTCATTTATATTCTCCAAAGTGAAGAATTCTTAGACCGGTCCTTGGATTGGTTCCGATAGGACACAAGGTGTGTCCACGTTATTTTCCTTCTTCGCGTTCTCCAAAACGATTCCCTTGCAATCGACTCCCCTGATACTCCCGAGGGCTATTTGTTTCCACTGCCTTTTCGGGTCACTCGATTAAAAAACTTTTTCGGAGATTTTGATAACCAATCGCTGAAAAATCGACGAAAATTTCAGTCTTAAACCCCTTTTTTATAGTTTGTGTATTTGAAACAACACTCACCATGCAAAGTTTGTGGAGATTCATTCTTTCCAGCCTTGGTATACTCGGTGTTCTTCTTTCGCCAGCTGATTATTTTGCAAGCTTTTGCTATGTTTGGTCTTATTCTTATCGTTTGAGGTCGGTTATCAGTAGGACGTCCATTAGAACGTTTTTGGTACCTGTTCATATAACTGATAAATGTTTTAGGATTTTGGTTTCTTTGAATCTAAATAATTTTGGAGATATATATTCATTAATTAAGTCCACAGTGTTTTGTGGCTAGACAATTTTCCCAAGGAGTGGTGGGGGCCTTTCTCAGTGGTGTTTTCAGATTGGAGGCTAAGGAAGGAGGTCTTACTGAAGAAGGTAAAGATGAAATCATGTATTAATAGCGCTAGTCGCTAGGACCTCCGAACTTGATAAACAAAGGGGTTTGAACCCAAGGGGAACCCAGACAACAATGAGCACCTCCTTGCTCCTTAGATCACAAGCTAGCAGATTATAATAGTACACGCTTTTTTTTATAAGGAACCTACCTCAAGGCCTAGTTCTTAAAGTTCCTAATTTTTGGGCCTCTTTTAAGCCAATTGCAGTTCCAAAAGTTCCTTAATAGTTCCTTAATTTTAACTGCACATACAGTGGTCTTAACAATAAAAGAGAGACATTTGCATGTGAGCAAAGCTCGAGACTACTCAAAGAAACATTGGATACATGCTTAACATACAATTTAAGTGATTTTCGACTGCAAATGAATGGAACTGGCTTTCTAATTCTTGATTATTTGCAGTGATAAAAGTATTCAACATTCAAAAGTTCCTTAATGATTTTCTCCTTAGTAGTATAAGTTCTTTAAATTTTCGGGCCTTCTACATGTAGGTTCCTTATAAAGTGGTTCCTTATAAAAAAAAAGCGTGTACACTTCACTCTTTTCTTAAAAAGAAAACATATACTTTATAAGAACGTCGAGGCTCGGTTTGCCAAAAAATAAGAAACAAGAAAATGTGTTTTTAGAAATTTCATCCATTGGCGTATCCAGATCTAAAGTAGTGGGGGGCCTGGGAAAAAAATTTATCAGACCACGTCCTTCAAACTCTCGTAAATGCGGGGAAACGCCCTTTCTGCCCCCCCTCTGAATTTTACAACGTTTTTGGACAAATCTCGAGGACCATATTTTAGAAAGGTGGGGGGTCCGGACCCCCTTCATCTCATGTTAACAAAACAGAACTTTGCAATTACTAAATAAACCTATATAGCAGATATGCCAAACTGTTATTTAGTATTGGTAGAAGCAATTTATTATGTGTAGTTGTAAAAAAGTCAATTTTTTCTAGCCCGCAAACACCGACAGAGTTCGAACCTGAGAAAGGAGCGCTAATTGGAAGCACACCATCGTTTTCTGGTCCCCAAACATAAGACACCACATCAGCAGCGTTGAGTTCGAACCGAACTTGGGAAAAGGACCGCAAATGGGCAAATTGGAAGCACACCCTCGCTGTGAAGGAGGCAATGGTAAAAAGTACTCATGCGCAGAAACGCAAATCTGTTCCCCACGCAAGGAACGGCCCGTCTAGAATCCAGCACAGTCAAAAGAGGAAACCGAAATAAGAGTCCAAATTTTTGGAGGTTTTTATGCTGAAATCTGCCGGTTGACTGAAGCTGCATGACGCAAAATATAATTTCAAGCTTGCATGCTTAACTTGCTGGAAAATTGGACATGAAAAAGGAATAAAAGCGAAGCAAAAGGCCAAAGGAGTTCGTTCCAACTTAGGCCAAATCTCGGATAGGCAAACCGAGAAGGTGTAGTCTGAACTTATGTCAATTTGAACATCGAGAAAGACGTTCGTTTTTTAGTTGGTAAAAAGTGAAAAATCTAGTGAAATGGGAGACCCTATGAATTCTCACAGGTAAGAAATTTCTTGTGAAACTTTCTCAATAATTTGTATGGTAGTTTCAAGTTTTGATCGCCAGTTCGCCGTTCGGCATTGGTCACTTGGTTCGGGAGGTTTTGATTTTGATTTAGGCTACTGTTTTGGGTGTTGAGATTGGGCTTTCTGTCGCGTAAAAAGATTTGCTATTTGGAAACATATTGGATGATTTCCTCGCTGTTTTTAATCGTAGGAAAAGAAAGTTATAATTGCAATAATAATAATATCACACATACACACAGACAAAATGTGCTATTTTGCAATAATACCAAAGTCTGGTCTTCACATTTGCAGAACTGATGATGTCAATTGTCAGAGAAAACTCAACTGATACCAATCCATGAAAAATTTCCAAGAAAAATTTCTATGAAATTTCTGAGAACTTCAAATGACAAGTCATAAATTTCATTTTCTGAAAGTTTGCAAAATGTTTGTGCAACTGCAGTTTGATAACACAAATGAACTGGCATATGAATGGAACCAATAGAATTATGTAGTAATCATGCTTTCAAAATGCCACCTTTATTGCACATAGCAGTTCTTGACACAACCCTATAAAGTTGTCTTGCCACACTATTTTTCAGGCTTTCAAGACATTTCGCGCAACTCCTGATTTGCCAAACTTCCTTTTTGCCCAGCCTGCTAAGATGTTTTGACCAACTTATCGGTCGTTTTGCCCAACCTGAAATGACACAGACAACTTGTTTCATGTGGTTTGTCAATTATTTGATTGATAACATTGGGGACTTTGCCCCCAAACCCCTGATTATCACACTGGTGATGGTTTTTGTGACAAAACAAGTGATAAATAGCAAGTTACTGAGTTGAGCTAATCTACCAAGAATATTAGGCGAAAAGCTAAAGAGCTGGCAAAAAGAAGCTTCGCAAAGTGGAGGTTAGGCGAATCGACCTGATAACTTTTTCAGATACCCAACAGATCGATAAACCACCTCCTCTGTGATTAATATATTCATTTCCAAGTTTACATTACTCTACTACAGAGTATTGCACCTTAAACAGAATCAAATTTAACAAAGCAAGACATTTTTAGGAATAATCCTACCATTTAAGAGGAAGGTGAAGGTGAAATGGTGTATTTGGCACCAGTTGCTAGGATTTCAGTAGTAGGTAAACTAATCGAGATCTCCACCCTGGCTGTGACGCTATTGTAGCTGGTGCTCAAACTGACCTTGCTGAGCTCCTGACACCACAAACCAGTTGGGTTAGACTACAATGCCATTACAGCACATCTGTCAGGTTTTGTTTGAATTGAACATAATGTAATTCTGCATTTTTCTTTTAGTTGGTATCATGGAGCACTTTCAAGAGTTGAATGTGAAAATGTTTTAAACCAAAAAGATCGTCCAGGTCTGTTTCTTGTGAGAGCAAGTACCACAGTAGCTGGAGGATATGTCTTATCTGTAAGGTAAGTTCATGCCTGTAACACAGCCTATGTGAAAACAGCTTTTGAAATTTGATGTTGTTTAGGTTGATCAAATTCACTTCTATCCAATCACAAATAAAGCATCGATGAGATATGACCATGTAATTAGGTCAAGGTGAAATGGTGCATTTTGCACCAGTTGTTAGGATATCAGTAGTAGGTTAACTAATCAAGACCTCAACCTTGGCTGTCATCTACCATAGCTGGGGCTAGAACCCTGACCTTGCTGAGCTTCTGGTACCATGAACCAGTCGGATTAGGCTGTCCTACTGCTTTTCATCCTTCGGAAGGGACATTAAACTAAGGGTCCCATGCCTGGATGTGGCATGCAAAGTAGGCCTAAATTAGCTGAAAAAGCTAGAAATAGCAGCCTACTCAAAATGAAGTAATAACAACCACTGCAGTCCCTCAATAGACCTTTTTAAAGAGGTCTGGGTCAGCATGACATTTTTCTGGAAAATGGTAGACATGTTGAATAAGGGAATCCTCTCTATGTTCAAAGACAAGAATTGCAGTCATTTCCGGAGAGAATGTGCAGCAAATTTTACTTCAAATTTTTTTTGTGGGAGTTGAAATGAAAGAAAAGGGTCAAGTTCCAGTTTATCTGCTCTAGGAGGCATTTTATCAAGTATTTCTTTTTTTGAGTTACTTGTATCTTGTTTCATGAGTTTCTACAGATATTTATAGGATTTCCTGTCTTAGTCTTCCATTATTCATGAATTAGAAGTAAAATCATGCACTACATCTTGTTAAGCAGCTGCAATTGAGGTCGCTACACATGAAGAGGCGTTCGGCTCACGATCGCAAGGTTGTGGGTTCGAATCTCGTCAGGACCACTTTCCACAAGCCTACAGTCAACTCAGCTGTCCATCCTTCCGAGGTCGGTAAATGAGTACCCAGGGTATTTGTTCTAGAATATCATTCTGGGGGTACAAGCTACAGGTCCACATCAGCTGTATAGCTGCCAGAACCCCTGACCTGCATTAACAAATAAAGATTGCTTGCTTGTTTGCTTGCTTGGAAGATGATTCCTTTACTCAATATGTCTACCATTTTCCAGAAAAATTTTGTGTGGACCTCTTTGAAAAGGTCTATTGTGTTTGTGGTTCTCCTGTGGAGCTTCATAATGGCAACAGGAAACACTGCCTGTCATGAAGTTTTTGAATGCTCAAGGGTACTGTTTGCTGCAGCTCATCTCAGAACACTGTTGCAAGCAATGTTTAAGTAAAATAATTATCATGGAACAAGGGCTTTACTGCCATTTGAAACGTTTCCTATTTTTTTGCAGAGAAGTCCAGAAAGTTAGCCATTACATCATTAATTACAATGAAATGAGCAAAGCTTATAAAATTGGTGATCAGACGTTTGATGATTTACCATCAATTGTGGAGTTTTACAAGAAACATTTCCTTGATTCAACTACACTAGTTGAGCCAGTAAGTAAAATTTATTTCAGCACCCATTTTGTGTTGATTTTCGTCACCTTGTCTGGGTTGAAGGTCTGCTGCTGCTGGAATTATAAGCTGGAAACTGATTGCTAACTCTTACTGTATATCCAAGCTTTGAGATTAGTCGTAACTTCAACACCTTTCCTTATAGCAGAATCTGGAAATGAATACCCTTCCTTAAAATATAAATGAATATCCTACCAAGTAAATAGTAAGGACCTGATACCAAGAGTACACTCATTTTTTTTATAAGAAACCAACTTTAAGAAATAATACATGCCTTTTTCTAAAAAATCAAAAAAATCTTCTATATGGACTAAAGTAAAATAAAAAAACTAAGGAACTAGTATATTATCTGCTCTGAAATTCAGCATTCTACTTATGTGCTTTATGTAATAATATTCTCCAAAAACTATTATACTTAAGACCAACTCCGGAAAATGTCCATATTTTGACTGCTAAGAACATGATACTCCACATTAAACCCTTTATTTCATGAATTTTTCAAACTTTCAATTTGTAAGTTAAGAAGCTCCTCAAGAAACTTTTACAACATAAATTGTGCTCAGAGAAACCCTACTTTATGGCTCTGAGAGACACTGTGTAAAAATTCAATGTGGCTGACATGAGCCAATAGCCTTTTTCTCTTTAACTAATACTCCAGAACAAATACCATGCTGCAGGTACTTAGCTGCTATCATAGCATACCCACATAGGAAGGACATATTTTAAAACTGGTGTTGTCCCTTTGAAATTTATAGTGCCACCTCTCCCAACTTGTTTAATCACAGGGACATTTCACTCTTCAAAAAGGCATGCAAGACTCTTATTGAAGCAAAAGGATTGATATGGAATTTCCATGAATTCACAAGAATTTACAGCAAGGGTGTATGAGATTGTCTCTCTCTCTCTATGCACGTCCGCCGCTATGGCAATACTACTGTGAAATAGCACTGCCACAGCGTACCTTACTAAACCTCTCCACCTCTCTCTATCATGTGCATAATACTCAGTGTTTTGATTGTCTCCTCTGGTTTCTTAAAGTTCAGTTTGATGTTGATTCCCTTCAAATCATTTCTTATTACTTCCATCTAGGTTTTCTTGGGTCTTCCTTGTGGGCAATTGACTGGTCTTAGGAGTTCTTGTATGGACCTTCTTGTGGATGTCTCAGGATCAAGGTGCATGACATGTCCCAAGAAACTGAGTCAAAAGGAGTAAACTGTCTCTTGGTTTAACAAGAAATAATAATCTTTTTTGTTTCTCTGTAGGCGATAAGACCTGGTTTTGGACAATCTGAGGAAAAAGAGCAGCAACCTGCTATGGGAGGAGGATCGCTGAAAGTCAGAGCAAAGTACAATTTTGTTGGCAGTGTAAGTTATTTTTCAGACTTAAGTGCCATCAACATCACCACCATCATCACTCACCATCATCACCATAATTCAACATCATCATTATCATCATTGCAATAATTGTAATCATTGCCATCATCATCATCCCCGTCCTCAACAGCATCATAATCATAGTCATAATCGTGTCTTCATCATCATTTGCATCATCATCATCATTGTGATCGTTGTAATCATTGTCATCATCACCATCAACTTCATCATCATTGTAATCATCACCATGATTATCATAATTGTAGTAAACACCACCTTATTATCGTCATCATTCATAATCATAGTCATGATCGCAGTAACCATCATAATTATCAGCATCATCATCATCTTCATCCTCGTTATCAATCAGCATCATCATGATCGTAGTAAAATTATCACCATCATGATCATAGTCATAATAACAGTCTATCATTTTTGTCATCCTTTTGATTCATCATTATTGTCATTGTCATTGTAATCATTGTCACCATTGCCAGTCACCATAGTTAGCATCTTTGTGATCATCATTGAAAGATCATCATCATCAGTTTTATTATCAAGATCATTATCATCATCACTATTCTGATTGATGATCATCATTATCATCATCATCATCATCATCATCATCATCATCATCGCCATCATTATCATCAACATCCTAATCATCATCATCATCATCATTGTAATAGGACACTATTTTGGTAAAATGTGGGTTTTGACGAATTACCAATAAATGCTAAGCCATAAGATCTAACTATACAAGAACAATTTAAAACGATCTCACCCAAAACTTTGGTAGGCTTTACTTGCGTCCCGCAGTAGAACATCAGTGAGAGAGAAACTTCGATTTGCTTTTCTGTGACTTTTCTGTGAATCTAAATCTGAATCTGGATTTGAATAGGCCTAACTACTAACTAAAATCTACCTACTTTTATACTTAATCTAAGTGAGCTATATACAATATTTTTCTACAAATAAGGAATGAAATGATAGCCTATAACGGTGAGAAAAACTAGCTAAATATGGTATGAATAACGAAGGCTATGCTATGTGTGACAAATAAGGTAATACCTATGATGATGCGGGAATTACCTACGTGGGTTGCATGCAGTGATGCAATGCGGGGATGCCTATGCTAGTGGATGCTACAGATGCTACCTAAAAATGGCTAGCTAAGAATGAGTAAACTAAATATGATAATATATGCGAATATATGCTAACTACTACACTATCATCATTATCATTGTTGTTTCCATCATTGTTGCAGTCATCAATATCACCATTACCTCATCTGTCATCTATAACAACAAAATTCTTTTAGATAAGTTTTGATGCATGATTTACATTTTCTGGGTTTCTGTTTGGTTATAATCTTCCAAATAAGTCTCTTATTGTTGTATCAGGACCCTGAAGATCTTTCATTCAAAAGAGGAGACATCTTGACAATTTTAAAAAAAGAGGAAGATGACTGGTGGCTTGCTCGTCATACTAATGGACAAGAAGGACTAATACCCAAACCTTATGTTGAAGAAGTGAGTATGAGGGTTCATAATTTTTATTAGTTTATCATTTGCCATTCATGAAAATATTTATCAATATGTATGGTACTGAAGAAGGCTCAACGTGGTAGAAATGCAAAGCTGAGATAACGGTGGCAGGGCCTTGGGCTGTATGACTTGGGAGAGTTAGTCAGCGATTTCATTGAGCTCTATAGAAACGTCGTTCGCTCTCTGGTCACGCAGTCCAGGTTCGAATCCCATCTACTGTGGTATGCGACTTGTGTAAAAATCTATCCTAGTGTTCGCCATTCATCTAAAATATATGCAAATATGTATGGTGCCGAAGAAGGCTCAACATTGCCGAAACACAATGCCATTTGAGAGGAGAACATTGGGCTGTATGACTTCTGGAGTTGCTCAACGATTTAGTAAGGATCTTTAGCTCTGTGGAATTGTCGTTGGCTCTCTGGTCATGCAATCCAAGTTCGAATCCCATATATTGTGATTTTCCACTTGTGGAAAAATATAACCTAGTGTTCACCATTCGTGTAAAATGTATACAGTTATGTATGCATAGTGCGAAGAAGGCTCAACATAGCAGACAAGGGTAGAGTTTTAAGCTGTATGACTTGGAGAGTTAATCAGCGATTTCACTGGGGTCTTAAAGCTCAGTGGAAACGTCGTTGGCTCTCTGATCATGCAGTTTTCTCATTCCATCAATCATTGTTCATCCTATGTCTTTGATATACAGTTGACATCCGCTATCTCGACTGCCCGCTATCTCGAACATTCGCTATCTCGAACGATTTTCCATTTCCCCTCGTTTTGGTATAAGGGTTTGTATAGAAAAATCATCCGCTATCTCGAACCCCGTTATCTCGAACATTCGCTATCTCGAACCATTTTCGATTTCCCATGGAGGAAAACCTGCTCTTTATCTCGAACTTTGCCAAATTTTCTGCTGAACTGGATGAAGAGACAGGCTGAAAATATGAATAAGTTCGCCAAGCAGAGCAGGAATGGCAGCAGCTAAGTGATATGCTGCCCATGTATACAATAGATGAAGCTGTTCTCTTTCAAGATGTGCTGCATCGCCATCATCTCAATTTAACCAATAGTAGGATAAAGGCAGATGAGCTTTGACTCCTATGTGAAAAATACCAGACTTGTTTGATGAAATTTGGGATCAATAACCCTGCATGTTAATAGGGGTTCCTTTTCTGAGTTAAAAACTATAATGTTTTATATTTCTATGGGGCATCCGTTATTTCGAACATTCACTATCTCGAACAAATTCCAGTTTCCCTTGAGAGTTCGAGATAGCGGATGTCAACTGTATTTATTATGATCATTCTAAATAAAAAATTTTTATTGCTATTTCTCTTTATGTTTATCACTGATTCAATTTAATTCAATTCAATTCAACTTTTTTCATAGTATACAATCCTACTTACAAGGTAAAAAAATATTGTATACTATACGACCCAAGAGAAGCAGAGCTTATCATTTCTTGGGCCGTTAAATTAAAGTATAAAATAAAATAAAACATTAACAATAAGAATAGATGAATTATAAATGATTGTTAATTCTATCAGATGCCACAAGGAAGCAATTCTCCAAGCAATCCACCGTCGTTCAAAACTCAAAATGATACAAGACGCTCGTATCCTGCACCAAAACCACAAGATGTAGCTGGAGGCAGATATTCAACGGGAGGAAAAGATTATAGCCAGCCACAAGTATATATTCTCATTTAATCCATCTCCCTATCTTCTTTGCAAAAGTTTGTTAGTTAGTTTGTTAGCTTGTTTGTTGGTAAGTTATTAATTTAATTGGTTGATAGGTTGCTAAGTTGCTTAGTTAATTAGTTAGTTAGTTAGTTAATTTGTTGGTTAGTTAGTTAGTTAGTTAGTTAGTTAGTTAGTTAGTTAGTAAGTTAGTTAGTTAGTTAATTAGTTAGTTAGTTAGTTAGTTAGTTAGTTAGTTATTTAGTTATTTAGTTAGATTGTTAGTTAGTTAGTTAATTAGTTGGTTAGTTAGTTAGTTAGTTAATTAGTTAGTAAGTAAGTTAGTAAGTTAGTTAATTAGTTAGTTAGTTAGTTAATTAGTTAGTTAGTTAGTTAGTTAGTTAGTTAATTAGTTAGTTAGTGATTTAGTTAGTTAATTAGTTAGTTAGTTAGTTAGTTAATTAGTTAGTTAGTTAGTTAGTTAGTTATTTAGTTAGATTTTTAGATTGTTTGTTGGTAAGTTAGTAAGTTAGCTGATTTAGTTTAGTTAGTTAGTTTGGTTGGTTAGTTGGTTAGCTAGTTAGCTAGTGAGTTAGTTAGTTAATTACTTAGTTAATTGGTTAGTTAGTTAGTTAGTTATTTTGTTAATTAGTTAGCTAGTTAGTCAGTTAGTTAGTTAGTTAGTTAGTTAGTTAGTTAGTTAGTTAGTTAGTTAGTTAGTTAGTTAGTTAGTTAGTTAGTTAGTTAGTTAGTTAGTTAGTTAGTTAGTTAGTTAGTTAGTTAGTTAGTTAGTTAGTTACGGAATTACCACGTCACTGAAAAACTCATTATTGTAAAACCAAGCTGCTTAGTTTCTTATAAATATATATGAATATACAGGGTGGCCCAGAAAAAAGGGACCCCCTTACGTAAATAATTTCAACACCCATTTTTTGTCGATTTAGTTCACCTTGTCTTGTCTGGGTTGAAGGTCTGCTGCTGCTGGAATTATAAGCTGGAAACTGTTGGCTAACTCTAATATCCAAACTTTGAGATTAGTCGCAAATTCAACACCTTTCCTTATAGCAGAATCTGGAAATGAATACCCTTCCTTAAAATATAAATGAATATCCTACCAAGTAAATGGTAAGGACCTGATACCAAGAGTACACTCATTTTTTTATAAGAAACCAACTTTAAGAAATAATACATGCCTTTTTCTAAAAAATCAAAAAAATCTTCTATATGGACTAAAGTAAAATAAAAAAACTAAGGAACTACTGTATATTATCTGCTCTGAAATTCAGCATTCTACTTATGTGCTTTATGTAATAATATTCCCCAAAAACTATTATACTTAAGACCAACTCCGGAAAATGTCCATATTTTGACTGCTAAGAACATGATACTCCACATTAAACCCTTTATTTCATGAAATTTTCAAACTTTCAATTTGTAAGTTAAGAAGCTCCTCAAGAAACTTTTACAACATAAATTGTGCTCAGAGAAACCCTACTTTATGGCTCTGAGAGACACTGTGTAAAAATTCAATGTGGCTGACATGAGCCAATAGCCTTTTTCTCTTTAACTAATACTCCAGAACAAATACCATGCTGCAGGTACTTAGCTGCTATCATAGCATACCCACATAGGAAGGACATATTGTAAAACTGGTGTTGTCCCTTTGAAATTTATAGTGCCACCTCTCCCAACTTGTTTAATCACAGGGACATTTCACTCTTCAAAAAGGCATGCAAGATTCTTATTGAAACAAAAGGATTGATATGGAATTTCCATGAATTCACAAGAATTTACAGCAAGGGTGTATGAGATTGTCTCTCTCTCTCTCTATGCACGTCCGCCGCTATGGCAATACTACTGTGAAATAGCACTGCCACAGCGTACCTTTGCGTACCTTACTAAACCTCTCCACCTCTCTCTATCGTGTGCATAATACTCAGTGTTTTGATTGTCTCCTCTGGTTTCTTAAAGTTCAGTTTGATGTTGATTCCCTTCAAATCATTTCTTGTTGCTTAGTTAATTAGTTAGTTAGTTAGTTAATTTGTTGGTTAGTTAGTTAGTTAGTTAGTTAGTTAGTTAGTTAGTAAGTTAGTTAGTTAGTTAATTAGTTAGTTAGTTAGTTAGTTAGTTAGTTAGTTATTTAGTTATTTAGTTAGATTGTTAGTTAGTTAGTTAATTAGTTGGTTAGTTAGTTAGTTAGTTAATTAGTTAGTAAGTAAGTTAGTAAGTTAGTTAATTAGTTAGTTAGTTAGTTAATTAGTTAGTTAGTTAGTTAGTTAGTTAGTTAATTAGTTAGTTAGTGATTTAGTTAGTTAATTAGTTAGTTAGTTAGTTAGTTAATTAGTTAGTTAGTTAGTTAGTTAGTTATTTAGTTAGATTTTTAGATTGTTTGTTGGTAAGTTAGTAAGTTAGCTGATTTAGTTTAGTTAGTTAGTTTGGTTGGTTAGTTGGTTAGCTAGTTAGCTAGTGAGTTAGTTAGTTAATTACTTAGTTAATTGGTTAGTTAGTTAGTTAGTTATTTTGTTAATTAGTTAGCTAGTTAGTCAGTTAGTTAGTTAGTTAGTTAGTTAGTTAGTTAGTTAGTTAGTTAGTTAGTTAGTCAGTTAGTTAGTTAGTTAGTTAGTTAGTTAGTTAGTTAGTTAGTTAGTTAGTTAGTTAGTTAGTTAGTTAGTTAGTTAGTTAGTTAGTTACGGAATTACCACGTCACTGAAAACTCATTATTGTAAAACCAAGCTGCTTAGTTTCTTATAAATATATATGAATATACAGGGTGGCCCAGAAAAAGGGACCCCTTACGTAAATAATTTCTGAATAATTTTTCTCAAGGAGGAATTTTATAAAATTTATACCAGGTCATATTCAAGTCAAGTGTGATGTCGTGTAGAAATGTGTTCATGATAAGAGCTTCAATCTTGGCGCAATTAGACATTAAATTCATGATGTCCAAAAACCAGCTGTTTATATTCCATCATTGCGTACTGCGATTGTGGGTGAAGGGGAATCATTATCCCGGCACAAAATTGTCATATTAGAGAAATGCATTGAGCAGGATTGAGGACATTTTGAACATATCATTTGACTGAAAGAATGAGTTATTGATTTTTCTGTTTTGTTGCGTAAGGATATGAAGTTGCATATTTTGTTACAGGAAGTTTTTGGATTGAAAAGTTTTACAGTCAATTCATTCAGATAAGCTAACCCCAATCATCATCATATTTACATGAAACATCTCACTTGAGTTGAATACCATGTGGTATTTATTTCATGAAATTCCAACTTCAGAATAAATTATTTATAAATTATTTGACTAGGGGTCCCTTTTTCTGGGCCACCCTGTATATCAAATGGACGGGCCATCTGACAGGGTGCAGTTTCTTATAAGTTAGTTTGTTGAGGGTTAGGTGATACTGTAGTTAGTTCAAGATTTCTTCATGAAAAAGGACTTCAAAAGGACTGAGTATACAGGTATACCAACACTGTATTCAGCGTTTGGTAATAAATGAATATTTTTCTCTTAGGTATTCCCGTCAAAAGTATCTCAAGAACCAAATATTTCGATGTTACCGGCTGGACCAGTCATGGCAAGAGCTGTACAGTCTCGAGATCCAAGCTTTTACGACACATCTCAATTGAAATTCAAGGTGAGTGACTTTTTCTTGAGCCCGAACATCCCGCAGATAAAGTGCAGATTATCCCGCAGCAAACAAATAAGCTTTGATAAGGTTATCGAGTCCTCTTCATAGCGGTTTTATCTGTGTGGTTCTTGATATTGGCGGGAAAAAGAGTCACATAGTGTATCTTTAACTCACTTTTGCGACGATATACTATTCATCATAGTCAATAGAATAAACACTGATAAAACCGTGTTTATTCTATTGACTATGTATTCACTGAATCGACGAAACAAGCCTGTTCAAAGACTGATGAGAATAATTTCACCTCGGGGTAGGGAGGGTAACTAAACCTAATTTTACGCCGGACTTCCCATTTTGGTTTTAAATTTGGACCCATAATTTTGCACTGTCTTAAAATGTGGCCCATAACTCCGCAAAAATAAAAATTTGACTCATAATTCCGCCAACATAATGAAAACTATGCCCGTGATTCTGGAAGGCAAAGAGAACTTTTTAAGAAGCAAGAAAATCATCAAAAACTTAATACACTGATTATTTGAAGAGACGATAGACGTCCCAAGAATGCACTGTAGCTCGCTTCAATCAGTCTGGGTTATAAACAAATTGTTTTACTATGAAACGTTTGTCCCTAATGCAAGCGAAATCAGTAAAATTCAAACTGTGTCTATTGGTGCGCACTGAACAACTGTATTTTACTAAAATGCAGACTAAAGACCTGTACAAGTCTTTTCGTGCAATCAAAAGGAATATTATTTTGAAGAAAAGATTTTTAGCAGAGTTTATCCTAGGTAGACAGAATCTATCGCAAAATTACATAGGAGAAAAATTATGCTGTCATTCATCCACCCGGATGGCGTCACTTTATTTACGTATTTTTAGTGCCCGCACTCAAGTTATCAGGGGGTCATCTATAAAACTCAAGAATATTGTGCAAATCGACTGGAATTCATGTTTCCCTGTACGCTGTATTTGATGCAGAATGAATTATAGAAACTTTGGCCAGGCATAAGGTCTTGATATTTAAACATGATTTGACAATGAAGAGTGGATTCAGAAGAAAATATTATTGATATGGGATATTTCGGGACAAAAATAAAGGATACACGTTTTTTTTAATAAGAAACCGGTTTATAAGAAACCTAGAACTAGACACCCGAAAAGTTAAGAAACTTCAGAACTAGGAGGAAGAAGTTAAGAAACTGTACAAATTTTTGCGTCCGTTTTCCAACATACTGATTCACATTTGTGGAGGTAGTAATTACTTCTCAAGCATTTTCATGCGGTTTCTCGCACCAGCGTGGCTAATTCCGTGCGGTTTCTCGCATCTGTAAGCAATACTGTATCCCGTGTATCTCACAGAAGGTTTTTCGTCGTTTTTACTGAAATTTATTTCAATTAATTAAGAAACTGTCAAGAAACTTTTAGATTTAAAATTGGGCCAAAAATTAAGAAACTTTCAGAACTAGGCCCCGAGCTAGGTTTCTTATAAGAAAAACGTGTATACGAGGTATTTTTTGTCAAATTTTGGGGTAAAAGGGAGAAAACATAAATGAATAAGGGGTATGCTAAGAAAGATTATGGGGGATATTAGATATTATGACCCCCCTAATGAGGCCTTCATTATCACACAGTATGGCATCTTGGGTTGTTCCTGACAAACATTTCTTTTTTAGGATAACTAGTAAAATTCTACTTATTTTTTTAAATTCCCTCCCATCTTCATGCTTAAATGTTGTGAATCTGTTCTTGGTTCTTCAGTTTCTTATCAAGTCTGCGCAGCTGGAAGCGATCTTTCAGTACCTTTGTATCAGTTTCCTTCCTTTCTATCAACCAAGGACTTTTCCTTTTACATGACGTGTGAAATTTCTACATCTGCTAAAAAGCTGGTTACCCGTCGATCGACGTATGCTATATACTCGCACCTTAGTAGCGATCATCAGCCTTTCTCGCTGTTTTGATCAGCAGATGGCCTTCACATTGATCATCAATTTCGCAATTTTTTTGAATCTTTAATGCAATTTTATCTCCACCTCTTGGCATATTGAGCCAGTCGATATATATTAGAGTTTTTGCTAATGTTTTAGTTGTTTAGTCGTGCTGTTACTATCCCACACAATAATCATATTATCATATAGTAGTCGTAGCTGAGTAGCGAGCTTTAAACAAATGACTATTCTAATGTCTAAATAGCTTCTTTTTCGTGGTGTGAGGTGAATAATGATTGCGCAATGCAAGCTCTTAGGATTATAAATTGCGAGAACGCCTGGTATGCCTCTGTGCTCCTACCAAATTAATTTGAGCAGCTGAAATCTTTTACCAACTTCGGGGAATTTCTTTTAGCTATTCACTACTTTTGTTGTTGCTTCTTCTCGTTGCGTTTCGGAACAAAAAATGGTGTGATTTCTTTTTCATTCACTAGTTTGGTATCGATGGCGCAGTGGTTAGCGTGCAGGACTGTCACCGAAGTTGCGGTGGTGTGGTGTTGTGGGTTCGAGGCATGGTCTTTCCACCTGTTATTGCAGAGATAACAACCTACGGCAAGTCGTGGCACAAATTTCCCTTTCTCTACCCAGTGTAAATGGGTACCTGGTTGGTAGTTATAAGCTTTCTGTCCGTCTGCACCCTGCTATATGCTAATGCATCCAGACCAGGGCTAAAGTATAAAGGCGTTTTAGTTGTTCTGGACCGTATTAACCTTGTCTTTTGGTCTTTGAAATGGCTTTTCGAGTGTGTGAAGTAACATTCTGTTGTAACTTTAAACATTGTTTTCTCCTGTGTTGCGACGAGCTGACTTATCTCCCTTTAGAATTTTGCTTGAAGTCTTCTTTCTCCTTGTGCTCATTTGGAACATCGATTTTTCGATAGTGAAGCATTCAGCCCTGGGCAAACGATCAAACATTGTTTGTCAAATGGAGTGTTTTGTGTGGCCAAGCTTCTCAGTCAGTTCTCGTTAGACAGCTGAAGTTAAGCTTGGTCGTGTGAGGTCAGCATCTGGATGGGTGACTTTCCAGATGGATGACTAAACAACTCACTCTGCCGTCCTTCGGAAGGACGTTAAACTAGGGGTCCCATGCCTGGATGCGGCATGCATAGTAGGCCTAAATTAGCTGAAAAAGCTAGAAATAACAGCCTACTCAAAATAAAGTAACAACAACAACAACGACCATGCAAACGTAGTAAATAATTATTCCATGAAACCAATTCTCCTGCCCTTCGTGTAATTAAATTTCCAATCCATTAGCGTTAGTTGCTGATTCGAGTTAATTTTTCTATTTCAGTTCATACAGATATTTTTATATGCTTTATTAGTTTTTGCTGTTTTCCGTAAGGCTCTAGGCCAGGGTATAATGCTATAAGGAATAGGGCTTATAAGGGGGCTCATAGCCCCCCTCATCTTCCTCCAAATTGCGAGCTGTAGCTGCATTTAGGCCCTGGTGAAGCGATCAGTTTGTCAAACATCTGAAATTTGCTTGTCATACAAAGGGCGTGTTCTTCTGAATCTCAAAAACCCTCCAAATTTCAAAAGAAGAAAGCTTCGAAAACAGAATCCATGATTTTCAAAGAACAGGAATTCTGAAAATCCGTGAGTTTTCAGAAGTTTGTACCAAACGTCAGTCAATTTTCGCGCCAAATTTTTGCTTGCCTCGCCCCCAGATCGTGAATCTCTCGGAAACCTTCTGCTTTTGATGGCAGAAGGTTTTGGAGAGCTCCAGAGCCTGCCGTTTTAAAAAGAATGGCTTCGAAAAACATTCCGAAAAAAGAAGGCTACCGAAAAAAGAATTGGTTTAGAAAAACACGCCCAAATTGTTGACTGTTTTGCCACGTCGCCAAACATTGCATGTCAATAATGTTTTTGACGTTTTTCGAGAACATTGCGAGCAAATTCTGCTTGCCGAGGAATGTTTTGAAACATGGCCTAACAGTTAAACATTCTTTGTAAGGCTCATCTCAGGTGTTTGACTAACAATGTTTAGTTTTTTCGCGCCCTCTTATTCTAGTTTTCTTGATAAAAAATCTTTGATTTTCTGCGCGCGGGATGGGAGACCAAGTTGCACTTCGATTTTTCGCTGGTGGGTATAGATAACTTCATTCAGTTTGAGGCGTGTTTTCCTTCTAAACCTTCCAAATTTTTAAAAGAAGCAAGCCCACAAAAACAGAATCCACGATTTAAAAAAAAAACAGGAATTTAGAAAATCCGAAACTTTTTTCAAAAGTTTTGTTCCAAACGCTAGTCAACATTCGCGCAAAATTGCTTGCTTGCCTCGTCCCCAGACCCATTCGTGGATTGTCTCTAGACTCACGACAACGAGTCTCTAGTTGACGCTCCCCTTATTTCGAGCGAAGTAGTGGGACTTATGTAGTGAGTCTAGATTGTCGCCTGGCAACTTGTAAAATTGCAGTCTCGTTCGAATTTTAATCTCCCGAAATCTACCGAAATCTCCCGAAAGACTCGGAAACCTTCTGCTTTTGATGGCAGAAAATTTTGGAGAGCTCCAAAACCTGCCGTTTTCAGAAGAATGGCTTCGAAAAACACGCATTCTGAAGAAAGAAGGCTACCGAAAAGAGAATCGGTTTAGAAGAACACGCCCTGAGATTTGCCTACAGACTGGAGGCGTTTTATTATGCCATATCCATATTTGTCTCCCTAGCGAGCATTCCCTGTCTCCCAGGTTTAGTCATTTGTACAAGTCAACATGAAAAGACATTTTGATTTAGAGAGCAAAAAATGTCTTAAAATACATTTATTTCTTCAAGGTTTGGCCTTTAAAGTTAAGCTAAGGAAAACGAAAAATATTTTTATTTCTACGCGCTTTTTCGATAAAGCATTACTGATAATCTGATTGTAAAATTAATCGAGAAATTTTACATTTATATCTGTTTTAACCTAAGCGTAACAACATCGGATATTCGTAATATAATCTGTATCAAACACCCCCGTCTTTTCAATGAACATGCACTGATTTCCAGTATGATGTAGCCGTTCAGCAGGGGTTGTTTGTATAGCATGATTTTCCAATTTTTTAATTTTGCACTTTATGTTAAACAACCGTCTCTGTAAACTTTTGATCAATGAAGTCTAACAAGATATAATCTTTCATAGCCACGTGTATGGTTTCTAACGCGGTTTCCATGGACCGCTTCTGGCGCAGTTTTCAGAAAGCGTACTTCTATTCATCCACAAAGCAGTTAAGGTCTAGCTAAACTAGGAGACGATTGATGTCCCTCGGTGTCTCCCAGTTTAGCCACCTCGGAAACTTTGTCTCGCGCGACAAAATTTATAGCAAGAGACACACAAATGTTTCTGAAACAACCTGCACCTTTTGCAATAAGCTTACTAAAGCTCCTTCTTGAAATTTGACAACCTTAGTCAGTTTTCTCGGTCAAGTCCCTTTTAAATTTTCAAACTTTTCATCGAAAGGATTCAACACTGTCAACACTAGAAACATGAAAGTCTGGCTTAAAACTAGAATATTAAGGTGCTGAATTCGAATCCGAAGTCAAGCTTTTGTATGAAGAAATCTTCATAAATTTTGAAAACGAGGCTCTAAGTTGAAGAGGTGTAAAAATAAGATGTGTCCGGTTTATAAAGGTGTCCGTTAAAAAAGTTGACTATACACAAACATTTCAGGGACTTATGCTTTCACTACTACTGCTCCTGTGATGCATTCTGCGCATTTAATCACAGCGCTCTCGACTAACCACAACTCCCCCACATGTCCCTGTTTTGTGCCAGCTGGGTGGTTGTATTTGTTGTTACATAGGTTTAGTTCTTTGTTGTCCTTCTCAATTGTTGAAAGCCATGTTGTTTTTTTGGCCTCCATTTATTTTTTACACTGCGGTGGGCTGCTTGTAAAGGCCCATTTCCACTTCGTTCGCATTCGCTGTTCGCTAACGAATTTGCAATTCGCCGCTCGCTTGCGAACAGAATACAGACTTCTTGATCAATTTTAGGCGATAAAAGAAGTAAACTTTTTGCGAAAGCTTTAGCTTGACTTACAGCGGAAATCAAAATCGATTCGCGTTCGCCATTTTTTGATGGCCAGCGAACAGCGAATGCAAACGAAGTTGAAATTGGCCTTAAGTCTATTTTCACCGGAGTCTCCTGGGGTAGTCTGTACCAGCGTAGGCCTCTTTTTCTGATTTTGTCGCTTCGCTTTTCTTGTTTGGTCTTATTGTACAGTTTTTGTCAGGCCATTTTGGCTTTCACTGAGGCGTTTCAAAGTCTGTTAAATATAGTAACTACGTAATTTGTATCATAAAAGATTTTTGCAGCTTGTCGGCGGAAAGAAAAAGTCAATTTCAGCGCAGGTGGCTCAAGGGCTACCTGCTCTGAAACGTCACTTATTTCTCTTATATTCAGCTGACTGAGAGAATTTGCCTAAGTGTCTCAAGGTGCAACAGTTAGCAGATCGAATTAATTCGCATCTCTCAGAGATTCATTCAAAATCACAAAAAGAGCAAAGACTGAGGACAGTTTACAGTTTGCGTCTGGCTGTACACTATAATCTCAAAGCCTAGTGTGTTTGCTGTTGATCTTGAACAAAGTTTTGTCGATAAACCTAAACATGGGCACTGGCGTTTCAAGAAGGCAAGTTTTCGATAGCAAAATACCATCAGTATTGGCTAATAATCTCTCGGGTTCGTCAATCGAGTCGCAGATAGCGGCAGAATCCAAACGAAGACAGTTTCTAATGAAAATACTCTGCCTCGGTGCGTCTAATTCAGGTAAAAGCACCGTTCTGAAGCAAATGAGACTTATTCACTTGGATGGATTCAGCAACGAGGAGAAGGCTGTTTACAGAGATGCAATGTTGCATTCATTTGTCAATTCAGTGCATGAACTATTGCAGAAATTACCCGAAGATGAGGCATTTGGATTGAGAAAAGTCGTCGATACCCTAGTGAACTGTACTATCCAACAACTGAAGAATGACAAGGATTTTCTGGACACTACTGTATCATATCTAAGATCAAACACTGGGAAACGGCTCCTAACAAAGCTACATAAAAGTGAGCCATGTCGGGATTTTATATCGTATTTCTTAAACCGTATCGAAAGTGTGGAGAGCTTCTCAGAACTTGACCCAACAACAGACGATATACTAAGGGTGCGTATACAAACAACCGGAGTTGTATACACACAGTTCAATTTCAAGGGCGCTCAGTTTTGTATGATCGATGTCGGAGGCCAGAAATCCGAGCGAAGGAAATGGATACATCTTTTTGACGATGTAAAAGCTATCTTCTATGTTGTTGATATCAGTGATTTTAGCACGCTCAACGAAAGCTTGGAATTATTCGGTGACATATGCCGAACAGAAAGCCTCAGGTTTGCTAGTATTATCCTGTTCTTTAACAAAGTCGATATTTTCCGTCAGAAAGATGATCTTTACAAGATCTCGCAGTGTTTTCCTGAATTCAAAGACACTGGAAGCGTAGCTGATGCTGGCCAGTTTCTGAAAAAACTTTTTGAAGATCAACACAAAGAGATATCGACACAAGTGTACTCGTTCTTCACATGTGCAACGGATACTACTAACATTGACCGCACATTTGGTGCCTGCACTGATATTATCTTGAAAAATAGTCTGACTGCCGCAGGACTCTACTAACTGATGCTCTCTTTATGGACTATCGTGAAAATTAGTTAAAAGCTCTCCTTATTGACCAATTAAGACGTTCTGTTGCCTAACATGGTACTTTCTCCCCCTTGGCTGAATACGCTTTTTCGGACTTTTAATCGAGACCTCGACCCTGGCTGTGACGCTACCGTGGCTTGGCTCGAACCCTGACCACATTGAGCTCTTGACACCACGAGTCAGCTGGGTTACACCACGACGCCACAGCACTTTCACCCATTTGAGATCTGCTTGTCAAACACGGTGTTTGACCGTAAGAAAAGGGAGTATTTCAGAGGGGTTGGATATTTAAAGCAACTTTGAGGGTTTGCCCTGGGTCGAGTTGTTTGTTAAGTTTCAGTTTAAATCACAAAGTTATCATTTCTGGAACTTTGGTAGAACTTAGCTACTATGAATCAAGCCAATCAGGTATTGGGAAATTGGAGGAAAATATGTTAAGTCTGAAGTCCTTCGAGAGATCTAGTAGTCTTTTTAGATCAGTCATTTTCTAGGGTTTTTTTACGGGAGATTTGTACAGCGGGATTTGGATATCGTATAATGCTAGAAAATCAGTCTTGCACTGCTCATGTGAAGGGACACTGTTGCTACTTGAATTCTAAATCATGTAAACTGTGAAAGACAATAATATTTGCACTCTATCTTAAATTTGTAAAGTAACTTGTATATTAAACAAGGGGCTGGTTCCCAGATATTCAATCTCTGTCTATAAATCTATAGGTTGTATCTAACACGTTGTGCTGCGTTAAATCTTTACCCCGGTTCCCCAATTTAAAAGCACGTGCGCCTGTGTTCGGATAAAAGTGCGGTGTGCTCATAATGAAAAAGGTTTTGTCGTTTTACAGAAGTCAGGAATGAGAAATTGGAATTAAGGTTTTAACTACTATTTTCGAGACTCTTATAGCGTGATCGGTTCTGGCGGGACAGGTTTCTTGTCCCGGGTCCCTTCTGAGTCCCAGATTTTAGGTCCTACTTGCGTCCCACATCCCACCTGAGTCCCACGTCCCAGGTCCCTCCTGCGACCTGGATCATCAAATTCCGGTATGCTGGTTTTCAATTGATAAGCGTGCACGCCTTCAGGGTTTCGTCGCAACTGAACCCTCGTCAATTTCCCAACATTCCGTGTTGCTAATTGTCGGAGATGGAGTGCTATCTTGCATATTATCCAAGTGTTGAAGTTTTTAGTTTGCAACAGTGTTTCGCTAAGAAATTTAATAAGAACAATTCAGAGTAAGGCCCTGGCCAAACGATCAAACATTGTTTGTCTAACATTTGAGATTTGCTTGTCAAGCAAAATGTTTGACCGTTTGGCCACGTCCAAAACCATTGCTCGTGCAACATTTTTTAGCGCGCGTCAAGCAAAAAATGTTTTTTAAGTTTTTCAAAAACATCACGCGACAAATTTTGTTACTTTTGCTTGTTAAGCAATGTTTTTGGACGTGGCCAAACGGTCAAACATTGTTTGTCTAACATTTGAGATTTGCTTGTCAAGCAAAATGTTTGACCGTTTGGCCACGTCCAAAACCATTGCTCGTGCAACATTTTTTAGCGCGCGTCAAGCAAAAAATGTTTTTTAAGTTTTTCAAAAACATCACGCGACAAATTTTGTTACTTTTGCTTGTTAAGCAATGTTTTTGGACGTGGCCAAACGGTCAAACATTTGTTGTACAGAAAATTTAAAATGTTGGACCAACAATGTTTGATCTTTGGCCAGGGCCTAAGTTCGGATTGTTTATCTGCAAGAAACTTACGCTTTTCTTAGCTGAACACCTGCAAGTGAGCAAAACAGGCAATTTTTATTTGTTTACGCAATTTAAGGATCCATACAGCTACTTACACACTATTCTTATATTCTACAATTTTTTTAAAATCTTCGATTCTGAGTCTAAAATTATTCTAGAATCATTCTTAAGCCACACCATGTTTGAAGTCGCTTAATGATTGAGAAAATGTTCAGCTCTTTGCTACCGTCTTCGCAGAAATAAAAACACGAAAAGCTGCAATGTCACAACATACATTTTTTTGAATAAGCAAATAACTAGTCAATAAGCGACTAGGGCTGAGATTTTTTTAAGCGTTTCACTTAAGATAGTTTTCTTACACAGTACATCATTGCAAACTTGTCAATTACATTGAAAAGCAAGAATAGAGCCAAAATAGAGTTTTTTAGGTTTCAATCTTTCTGTGAGGGCTGAAATACTAGATATTTTAAGCAACTTTGAGACCAAAAGTCCAGTTGTTTATAAAAAAGTGTAGTCTTTTGAAGTATAAATAATCAAACTCTTGATGAAATTTGAGCCTTTACCGTATCTGCTTTGGATAGCTCAATTTTGGAACTTCTCAAAATTAAGACTGACGGCCTAATTTTTTTGAAACACAATTTCAAGTCACGCGGCCGCGCACGTTTGGGAGACGTTGCCCACCCTCCACCTTTCAAATGCGTGGTCGCGCGCTCGATAAAAAGCTAGCGGAAAAACGTGAGCCAGAATATCTTAAGCTAAGCACAGGGCTAAGAGCTAAGCATGTAGTTATGCCCAATTCAAACAGCGCTAGATCCAGTATTTCATGGTTTCAATCGATATTTCTCGACATTTCAAAGATTTGTTTGCCTATATATAGTCTTTCCTGATCTTGTTTGCTGTGCTGTGCTAACAGATGATTATATCTGCTTGCTTTGTGAACCTGAAGGTATCGGTTCAACGATGCTCAAGTACTCGTCTTGGTTATAAAAGCAAGCAACTAAACAAAATGGACCTGGCCAAACGATCAAACTTTGTTTGTCATACATTTTGAATTCGCTTATCAAGCAATGCTTGAAGTTTTGCCACCTTCCAAAACATTGCTTGGCAATCATAAATATGCAGAGGATTGGTTGCGCGAATTTATTGAAAAGACTCAAACATATTTTTTTGTCTGACTATAATTTTTGGCCTAATAAGCATTTTGTTGACGAAAAAATGTTAGCGAACATTCTTAAGCATGTTTGAAAATTTTGGCCAATATTTTCATCGATTTGAGCAAAATTGATAAATTGATGTGCTGGTACGGTTTGCTATGTCTCGTGTCTCGTCAACATGTTGGCACAACATTTTCAATTTCGGCCGTTATTTCGGAGACCTTGCAATGAGAAACTGGGTTAAGCTGGCGGTTTGAGTTGGACCACGAGTTTTATCTTCTTCGTCATCAACAAAAAGATTGAGCAATAAAAAGAACATCTGGTTCCTTTTCGGGAATGTTTGCAATAGATAATTTGTACGTCAGCAACCCAAAACATCACAGATGTTGTGATGGTATGGCAAACCGTACCAGCATGCTGGCCTATTTTCAGCCAACATGTTGGCCAACAATATTGGCACGGTTTGCACCCGCCGTAAGCAAGTTGCAAATGTCTGGCAAACAATTTTTGATCGTTTGGACAGGGCCTAAGAGTATTTGTAGCCTTGGTGTTAAGCCGGCTCTTCTCTGGGCGAAAACCTTCGCGCGAAGCGATTCTATAATGAATAGTAGAAGTTCCTGCCTTGCCATTCGCTACGCTTAAAAGTCGAGGCAAACATCCGCCACTGTACGTTTGTAGTGTCGCAATCTTTGTCTTCGCGCGAAAAATTTCGCAATGAATCGTAGACGTTTCTACCTTGTTATTCGCTAAGTCGAAAAGTCGAAGCAAAAATGTACCCCTGTACGTTTGTAGTGATGCAATATTTCTCTTTGCGCGAAAAATTTCGCAATGGACCGTAGACGTTTCTACCTTGTTATTCGCTACGTCAAAAAGTCGAAGCAAACATGCGCCACTGTACGTTTGAAGTGTCGCAATCTTTATCTTCGCGCGAAGAAATTTCGCAACAAATCATAGACGTTTCTCTCTTGTTATTCGCTACGTCGAAAAGTCGAAGCAAACATGCGCCACTGTACGTTTGTAGTGTCGCAATCTTTATCTTCGCGCGAAGAAATTTCGCAACGAATCATAGACGTTTTTCTCTTGTTATTCGCTACGTCGAAAAGTCGAAGCAAACATGCGCCACTGTACGTTTGTAGTGACGCAATCTTTCTCTTCGCGCGAAGAAATTTCGCAACGAATCATAGACGTTTTCTCTTGTTATTCGCTACGTCGAAAAGTCGAAGCAAACATGCGCCACTGTACGTTTGTAGTGACGCAATCTTTCTCTTCTAAGGGCCTTTGTTTAATTCATAAAACAGCGCCCTCCTTTGCGCTTTAATGAGAATATATCTCGCCCACATCGAGATAAGAATTGTTTTCTCCGAGTTTGTATTGCGAAAGAGTTTCAAACGAGTTCTAAATTCGTATCTTATTTGCATAAGCCAACAGCTGGCTCGCTTCACACATTCATTGAAATTGCTTCTTTGGCGTGTATAGTGCATGTGTATACTGAAAGCCTTGTCCTGTATGTAAGAATGCTAAAAAAATATCAGGTAGGGATCATAATTTTCACGGACAGACACAGAGACAGAGAAGACCCCTCCCAAGAAAGAAGGAACAGGCGCTCCTACCGCCTTTTGTTTAGGCAGAGACCTAACGATCAAACATTGTTTGTCAAACATTTGAAGTTTGCTTGTCAAATGTTTGACTGTTAGGCCACGCAACACAGCATTGTTCGTCAAACATTTTTGCTTGATATACGTTTTCAAACTCATTGCTGAGCGAAATTTTCCTTCGAAGCAAAGTTTTGTGGCATTTCCAAACGGTGAAACATTGTTTGTACAGCAAGTCTCAAGTGTTTAAAAACAATGTTTGATCGTTTGGCCGGGCCTTGCGAATTGTGATGTGAGTCGTTGTTTTTTCTCTGCGTCATGTTGTTAGTATTAGAAATATAGTCGTGCGTGGTACTGTATTTGTATGAGTGTATCCCTGGGCTGAGAGGGAATGAAACGTAGACTCATTACAGCAGCATCACTCTTTGTTCCGCTCTTGCATAGAAATGTGCTCTTTACCAACGGCTGCTCTTAGCAACAACAGCAGCCATTTACATTGCGAATGTGAACCTCATGGCCCATACATGCTCAGAGAGGGGCCTATCTAGCATTGCACAGTAAGTTTCGAGAGGACTAATGCAATAATCTGTTGTTATCGCTATTGAACTGAATTGCTTAGACGTTCATCAGTTGAGCGATTTTGTTTGATGGTTTTAAGGCCTGGCTTAACTAGGGGACATGTTGCGTGATTGTCGTGTGTGACATGTCCTCTCAATGTCTTCTAGTTAAGCCACCTCGAAAACGTTGGAGCGCGCGACAAAATTTGTAGCGAGAGACGCGCAAGTGTTTCTAGGAGACATCAGAAACATTTCTTGTCTCCGTGACTCAGAGGACATGTTGTTCGCTTGTCTCTCGCATGTTTAGCCACCCTAGGAGACACGCCGAATACAATATCGCGCGCGACATGATTTGGCCACGGCTTTGGTCTCAGTCTTTAGTCCATACATGGATTTATGTATTTCATACTTCATATTTTTCATATTTCAAATATTTAAGGAGGGACACCCTTTCAATCAAGATTGACTGGTTTTCGAGGGGCCCTCCATTTAATTACAAAGTATACAATTAAAAATTCAAAATTACAATACTGTAATTTAAGCAATCTAAATAAAAAAAGAAAAGGATAAACGAAAAATCGAAAAATGTATTAAGTCTAGAACTCGAGTAGCCTGGAATTCTAGAATTTTCGTTGAACTCGGTAGTCACAATCAGAATTTGAATTCTATCGGGTTTTGATAAGAAATTTATTTGGACGTGGCACAGGTGGTAGTCGCATCTTTTGCGACCTTTTATGCCCCTTCTTTTTTTCTGGAGACTTTGGTTAGATCGAAAACCCGTTCTTTTGGGCAACTCTGGGGAAATCGGAAACGTTGTAGCAAACGTTCCCTAGTCCAGAGCTGAACAATTTCGTAGACTTCGCAGGGAAATTGTTTCCAAATTTACTTCTTTGATGTCTTCCGCTTTTCAAAAAAATTTCGTTTTTTGGCGTCTGGAATCGGAAGTCTACTTTTTTCAGAACTCAGAATAGATGAATAGTCCCAAAAGAACGCGTCTCGACGTCCATCATTTCAAAATCGGCCTTAGGAGCGGAAAACGTATGTCATATGTCAGGTAATAAGTCTATCGGAAAAGACGGCTGACGCTGTTGCTGGGCAAACTTGCCCCAGCATTCAACGCGCGAAAAAACTATCCGACAACACCATCTTGTTCGTAACTGAGTGCTTATCGCGACGTAATCTTACTTTTGATTGCAATTTAATTAATAACAGATGAAGTGACTAATTTCTTTACTTGTATTCTCATTCACTGTCGTGTGCACATTTAGTTAGGAAATTGCGCTATCGCAGTTTTACCCGCATTTTCCAGACAAACTCGTCGAAAAAAGAAATTTAATAAATTTTGGCTGATCACTTAATGTCGAAATTGGTTAAAAATTGTTAAAATAGATTTTTCTTAATTCGTTAAAACCCTGAATGAATTATCTCGTTCTGATTTGCTTGCTTTTAAAATATTCAGCGGTGCCAGATTAGCCTTGAGCTAACTAGCTAATTGAAGAAAAAATAAATGGTGTGGTGTGACTATGATGATGATAGTCAAGTTAAAAACACTTTTCCTTTCTTTCCACAAGCGTATACTTTTTTCCATGAGCAACTGGATATAAACTTTTTTTTAAATAAGCAACTTGGCTTTCGTCCAGCCCTCAAAGTTGCTTAAAATTTTAGACATTTCAGCCCTCAAAGTTGCTTAAACGTTGCTTAACATTTTTTGTACCTACTAACCACCCCTGACTTCGCGGGTCAAAATTGTCATCTGTTGGGCCTACAACATGACTTTTGAGAGACAGTAAGTGGAAAAACGTTAGCTAACGAGCTTCAACATGCAAAACATAAGAACGAAGAACAATTTCCTAACACATGAAACAGAATAAGCTTGGTTGTTTGACTTCTTAGTTGCTTACAGTAGTTCAATTGAGCCGTCAAGTTGCTTAATGTCCAAAGTTGATTAACATTTTTCATATTCCTGGTAATACACTTTCCAATAGCATAACGTCTATATTTTATTCTCCTTGTGAAAAATACTTAGGCCCTGGCCAGCCGATGAACCATTGTCTGTCCAAAATTTGAGATTTGTTTCTCAAGCAAAATGTTTGACCGTTCTTTGGCCACGTCCAAAACATTGCTCGTCCAACATTTTTTGATTTTTTGTTTGCATCAAGCAAATGGAATATGGGAAGGTGAAAACCTTGAAAATGGCAGCAAAGGACTTTTCCCTTTTACATTTGTCGAGATATTAAGAGATCAATCGTGACCATGCAAACGTAGTAAATAATTATTCCATGAAACCAATTCTCCTGCCCTTCGTGTAATTAAATTTCCAATCCATTAGCGTTAGTTGCTGATTCGAGTTAATTTTTCTATTTCAGTTCATACAGATATTTTTATATGCTTTATTAGTTTTTGCTGTTTTCCGTAAGGCTCTAGGCCAGGGTATAATGCTATAAGGAATAGGGCTTATAAGGGGGCTCATAGCCCCCCTCATCTTCCTCCAAATTGCGAGCTGTAGCTGCATTTAGGCCCTGGTGAAGCGATCAGTTTGTCAAACATCTGAAATTTGCTTGTCATACAAAGGGCGTGTTCTTCTGAATCTCAAAAACCCTCCAAATTTCAAAAGAAGAAAGCTTCGAAAACAGAATCCATGATTTTCAAAGAACAGGAATTCTGAAAATCCGTGAGTTTTCAGAAGTTTGTACCAAACGTCAGTCAATTTTCGCGCCAAATTTTTGCTTGCCTCGCCCCCAGATCGTGAATCTCTCGGAAACCTTCTGCTTTTGATGGCAGAAGGTTTTGGAGAGCTCCAGAGCCTGCCGTTTTAAAAAGAATGGCTTCGAAAAACATTCCGAAAAAAGAAGGCTACCGAAAAAAGAATTGGTTTAGAAAAACACGCCCAAATTGTTGACTGTTTTGCCACGTCGCCAAACATTGCATGTCAATAATGTTTTTGACGTTTTTCGAGAACATTGCGAGCAAATTCTGCTTGCCGAGGAATGTTTTGAAACATGGCCTAACAGTTAAACATTCTTTGTAAGGCTCATCTCAGGTGTTTGACTAACAATGTTTAGTTTTTTCGCGCCCTCTTATTCTAGTTTTCTTGATAAAAAATCTTTGATTTTCTGCGCGGGGATGGGAGACCAAGTTGCACTTCGATTTTTCGCTGGTGGGTATAGATAACTTCATTCAGTTTGAGGCGTGTTTTCCTTCTAAACCTTCCAAATTTTTAAAAGAAGCAAGCCCACAAAAACAGAATCCACGATTTAAAAAAAAAACAGGAATTTAGAAAATCCGAAACTTTTTTCAAAAGTTTTGTTCCAAACGCTAGTCAACATTCGCGCAAAATTGCTTGCTTGCCTCGTCCCCAGACCCATTCGTGGATTGTCTCTAGACTCACGACAACGAGTCTCTAGTTGACGCTCCCTTATTTCGAGCGAAGTAGTGGGACTTATGTAGTGAGTCTAGATTGTCGCCTGGCAACTTGTAAAATTGCAGTCTCGTTCGAATTTTAATCTCCCGAAATCTACCGAAATCTCCCGAAAGACTCGGAAACCTTCTGCTTTTGATGGCAGAAAATTTTGGAGAGCTCCAAAACCTGCCGTTTTCAGAAGAATGGCTTCGAAAACACGCATTCTGAAGAAAGAAGGCTACCGAAAAGAGAATCGGTTTAGAAGAACACGCCCTGAGATTTGCCTACAGACTGGAGGCGTTTTATTATGCCATATCCATATTTGTCTCCCTAGCGAGCATTCCCTGTCTCCCAGGTTTAGTCATTTGTACAAGTCAACATGAAAAGACATTTTGATTTAGAGAGCAAAAAATGTCTTAAAATACATTTATTTCTTCAAGGTTTGGCCTTTAAAGTTAAGCTAAGGAAAACGAAAAATATTTTTATTTCTACGCGCTTTTTCGATAAAGCATTACTGATAATCTGATTGTAAAATTAATCGAGAAATTTTACATTTATATCTGTTTTAACCTAAGCGTAACAACATCGGATATTCGTAATATAATCTGTATCAAACACCCCCGTCTTTTCAATGAACATGCACTGATTTCCAGTATGATGTAGCCGTTCAGCAGGGGTTGTTTGTATAGCATGATTTTCCAATTTTTTAATTTTGCACTTTATGTTAAACAACCGTCTCTGTAAACTTTTGATCAATGAAGTCTAACAAGATATAATCTTTCATAGCCACGTGTATGGTTTCTAACGCGGTTTCCATGGACCGCTTCTGGCGCAGTTTTCAGAAAGCGTACTTCTATTCATCCACAAAGCAGTTAAGGTCTAGCTAAACTAGGAGACGATTGATGTCCCCTCGGTGTCTCCCAGTTTAGCCACCTCGGAAACTTTGTCTCGCGCGACAAAATTTATAGCAAGAGACACACAAATGTTTCTGGGAAACAACCTGCACCTTTTGCAATAAGCTTACTAAAGCTCCTTCTTGAAATTTGACAACCTTAGTCAGTTTTCTCGGTCAAGTCCCTTTTAAATTTTCAAACTTTTCATCGAAAGGATTCAACACTGTCAACACTAGAAACATGAAAGTCTGGCTTAAAACTAGAATATTAAGGTGCTGAATTCGAATCCGAAGTCAAGCTTTTGTATGAAGAAATCTTCATAAATTTTGAAAACGAGGCTCTAAGTTGAAGAGGTGTAAAAATAAGATGTGTCCGGTTTATAAAGGTGTCCGTTAAAAAAGTTGACTATACACAAACATTTCAGGGACTTATGCTTTCACTACTACTGCTCCTGTGATGCATTCTGCGCATTTAATCACAGCGCTCTCGACTAACCACAACTCCCCCACATGTCCCTGTTTTGTGCCAGCTGGGTGGTTGTATTTGTTGTTACATAGGTTTAGTTCTTTGTTGTCCTTCTCAATTGTTGAAAGCCATGTTGTTTTTTTGGCCTCCATTTATTTTTACACTGCGGTGGGCTGCTTGTAAAGGCCCATTTCCACTTCGTTCGCATTCGCTGTTCGCTAACGAATTTGCAATTCGCCGCTCGCTTGCGAACAGAATACAGACTTCTTGATCAATTTTAGGCGATAAAAGAAGTAAACTTTTTGCGAAAGCTTTAGCTTGACTTACAGCGGAAATCAAAATCGATTCGCGTTCGCCATTTTTTGATGGCCAGCGAACAGCGAATGCAAACGAAGTTGAAATTGGCCTTAAGTCTATTTTCACCGGAGTCTCCTGGGGTAGTCTGTACCAGCGTAGGCCTCTTTTTCTGATTTTGTCGCTTCGCTTTTCTTGTTTGGTCTTATTGTACAGTTTTTTGTCAGGCCATTTTTGGCTTTCACTGAGGCGTTTCAAAGTCTGTTAAATATAGTAACTACGTAATTTGTATCATAAAAGATTTTTGCAGCTTGTCGGCGGAAAGAAAAAGTCAATTTCAGCGCAGGTGGCTCAAGGGCTACCTGCTCTGAAACGTCACTTATTTCTCTTATATTCAGCTGACTGAGAGAATTTGCCTAAGTGTCTCAAGGTGCAACAGTTAGCAGATCGAATTAATTCGCATCTCTCAGAGATTCATTCAAAATCACAAAAAGAGCAAAGACTGAGGACAGTTTACAGTTTGCGTCTGGCTGTACACTATAATCTCAAAGCCTAGTGTGTTTGCTGTTGATCTTGAACAAAGTTTTGTCGATAAACCTAAACATGGGCACTGGCGTTTCAAGAAGGCAAGTTTTCGATAGCAAAATACCATCAGTATTGGCTAATAATCTCTCGGGTTCGTCAATCGAGTCGCAGATAGCGGCAGAATCCAAACGAAGACAGTTTCTAATGAAAATACTCTGCCTCGGTGCGTCTAATTCAGGTAAAAGCACCGTTCTGAAGCAAATGAGACTTATTCACTTGGATGGATTCAGCAACGAGGAGAAGGCTGTTTACAGAGATGCAATGTTGCATTCATTTGTCAATTCAGTGCATGAACTATTGCAGAAATTACCCGAAGATGAGGCATTTGGATTGAGAAAAGTCGTCGATACCCTAGTGAACTGTACTATCCAACAACTGAAGAATGACAAGGATTTTCTGGACACTACTGTATCATATCTAAGATCAAACACTGGGAAACGGCTCCTAACAAAGCTACATAAAAGTGAGCCATGTCGGGATTTTATATCGTATTTCTTAAACCGTATCGAAAGTGTGGAGAGCTTCTCAGAACTTGACCCAACAACAGACGATATACTAAGGGTGCGTATACAAACAACCGGAGTTGTATACACACAGTTCAATTTCAAGGGCGCTCAGTTTTGTATGATCGATGTCGGAGGCCAGAAATCCGAGCGAAGGAAATGGATACATCTTTTTGACGATGTAAAAGCTATCTTCTATGTTGTTGACATCAGTGATTTTAGCACGCTCAACGAAAGCTTGGAATTATTCGGTGACATATGCCGAACAGAAAGCCTCAGGTTTGCTAGTATTATCCTGTTCTTTAACAAAGTCGATATTTTCCGTCAGAAAGATGATCTTTACAAGATCTCGCAGTGTTTTCCTGAATTCAAAGACACTGGAAGCGTAGCTGATGCTGGCCAGTTTCTGAAAAAACTTTTTGAAGATCAACACAAAGAGATATCGACACAAGTGTACTCGTTCTTCACATGTGCAACGGATACTACTAACATTGACCGCACATTTGGTGCCTGCACTGATATTATCTTGAAAAATAGTCTGACTGCCGCAGGACTCTACTAACTGATGCTCTCTTTATGGACTATCGTGAAAATTAGTTAAAAGCTCTCCTTATTGACCAATTAAGACGTTCTGTTGCCTAACATGGTACTTTCTCCCCCTTGGCTGAATACGCTTTTTCGGACTTTTAATCGAGACCTCGACCCTGGCTGTGACGCTACCGTGGCTTGGCTCGAACCCTGACCACATTGAGCTCTTGACACCACGAGTCAGCTGGGTTACACCACGACGCCACAGCACTTTCACCCATTTGAGATCTGCTTGTCAAACACGGTGTTTGACCGTAAGAAAAGCGGGAGTATTTCAGAGGGGGTTGGATATTTAAAGCAACTTTGAGGGTTTGCCCTGGGTCGAGTTGTTTGTTAAGTTTCAGTTTAAATCACAAAGTTATCATTTCTGGAACTTTGGTAGAACTTAGCTACTATGAATCAAGCCAATCAGGTATTGGGAAATTGGAGGAAAATATGTTAAGTCTGAAGTCCTTCGAGAGATCTAGTAGTCTTTTTAGATCAGTCATTTTCTAGGGTTTTTTTACGGGAGATTTGTACAGCGGGATTTGGATATCGTATAATGCTAGAAAATCAGTCTTGCACTGCTCATGTGAAGGGACACTGTTGCTACTTGAATTCTAAATCATGTAAACTGTGAAAGACAATAATATTTGCACTCTATCTTAAATTTGTAAAGTAACTTGTATATTAAACAAGGGGCTGGTTCCCAGATATTCAATCTCTGTCTATAAATCTATAGGTTGTATCTAACACGTTGTGCTGCGTTAAATCTTTACCCCGGTTCCCCAATTTAAAAGCACGTGCGCCTGTGTTCGGATAAAAGTGCGGTGTGCTCATAATGAAAAAGGTTTTGTCGTTTTACAGAAGTCAGGAATGAGAAATTGGAATTAAGGTTTTTAACTACTATTTTCGAGACTCTTATAGCGTGATCGGTTCTGGCGGGACAGGTTTCTTGTCCCGGGTCCCTTCTGAGTCCCAGATTTTAGGTCCTACTTGCGTCCCACATCCCACCTGAGTCCCACGTCCCAGGTCCCTCCTGCGACCTGGATCATCAAATTCCGGTATGCTGGTTTTCAATTGATAAGCGTGCACGCCTTCAGGGTTTCGTCGCAACTGAACCCTCGTCAATTTCCCAACATTCCGTGTTGCTAATTGTCGGAGATGGAGTGCTATCTTGCATATTATCCAAGTGTTGAAGTTTTTAGTTTGCAACAGTGTTTCGCTAAGAAATTTAATAAGAACAATTCAGAGTAAGGCCCTGGCCAAACGATCAAACATTGTTTGTCTAACATTTGAGATTTGCTTGTCAAGCAAAATGTTTGACCGTTTGGCCACGTCCAAAACCATTGCTCGTGCAACATTTTTAGCGCGCGTCAAGCAAAAATGTTTTTAAGTTTTCCAAAAACATCACGCGACAAATTTTGTTACTTTTGCTTGTTAAGCAATGTTTTTGGACGTGGCCAAACGGTCAAACATTGTTTGTCTAACATTTGAGATTTGCTTGTCAAGCAAAATGTTTGACCGTTTGGCCACGTCCAAAACCATTGCTCGTGCAACATTTTTTAGCGCGCGTCAAGCAAAAAATGTTTTTTAAGTTTTTCAAAAACATCACGCGACAAATTTTGTTACTTTTGCTTGTTAAGCAATGTTTTTGGACGTGGCCAAACGGTCAAACATTTGTTGTACAGAAAATTTAAAATGTTGGACCAACAATGTTTGATCTTTGGCCAGGGCCTAAGTTCGGATTGTTTATCTGCAAGAAACTTACGCTTTTCTTAGCTGAACACCTGCAAGTGAGCAAAACAGGCAATTTTTATTTGTTTACGCAATTTAAGGATCCATACAGCTACTTACACACTATTCTTATATTCTACAATTTTTTTAAAATCTTCGATTCTGAGTCTAAAATTATTCTAGAATCATTCTTAAGCCACACCATGTTTGAAGTCGCTTAATGATTGAGAAAATGTTCAGCTCTTTGCTACCGTCTTCGCAGAAATAAAAAACACGAAAAGCTGCAATGTCACAACATACATTTTTTTGAATAAGCAAATAACTAGTCAATAAGCAACTAGGGCTGAGATTTTTTTAAGCGTTTCACTTAAGATAGTTTTCTTACACAGTACATCATTGCAAACTTGTCAATTACATTGAAAAGCAAGAATAGAGCCAAAATAGAGTTTTTTAGGTTTCAATCTTTCTGTGAGGGCTGAAATACTAGATATTTTAAGCAACTTTGAGACCAAAAGTCCAGTTGTTTATAAAAAAGTGTAGTCTTTTGAAGTATAAATAATCAAACTCTTGATGAAATTTGAGCCTTTACCGTATCTGCTTTGGATAGCTCAATTTTGGAACTTCTCAAAATTAAGACTGACGGCCTAATTTTTTTGAAACACAATTTCAAGTCACGCGGCCGCGCACGTTTGGGAGACGTTGCCCACCCTCCACCTTTCAAATGCGTGGTCGCGCGCTCGATAAAAAGCTAGCGGAAAAACGTGAGCCAGAATATCTTAAGCTAAGCACAGGGCTAAGAGCTAAGCATGTAGTTATGCCCAATTCAAACAGCGCTAGATCCAGTATTTCATGGTTTCAATCGATATTTCTCGACATTTCAAAGATTTGTTTGCCTATATATAGTCTTTCCTGATCTTGTTTGCTGTGCTGTGCTAACAGATGATTATATCTGCTTGCTTTGTGAACCTGAAGGTATCGGTTCAACGATGCTCAAGTACTCGTCTTGGTTATAAAAGCAAGCAACTAAACAAAATGGACCTGGCCAAACGATCAAACTTTGTTTGTCATACATTTTGAATTCGCTTATCAAGCAATGCTTGAAGTTTTTGCCACCTTCCAAAACATTGCTTGGCAATCATAAATATGCAGAGGATTGGTTGCGCGAATTTATTGAAAAGACTCAAACATATTTTTTTGTCTGACTATAATTTTTGGCCTAATAAGCATTTTGTTGACGAAAAAATGTTAGCGAACATTCTTAAGCATGTTTGAAAATTTTGGCCAATATTTTCATCGATTTGAGCAAAATTGATAAATTGATGTGCTGGTACGGTTTGCTATGTCTCGTGTCTCGTCAACATGTTGGCACAACATTTTCAATTTCGGCCGTTATTTCGGAGACCTTGCAATGAGAAACTGGGTTAAGCTGGCGGTTTGAGTTGGACCACGAGTTTTATCTTCTTCGTCATCAACAAAAGATTGAGCAATAAAAGAACATCTGGTTCCTTTTCGGGAATGTTTGCAATAGATAATTTGTACGTCAGCAACCCAAAACATCACAGATGTTGTGATGGTATGGCAAACCGTACCAGCATGCTGGCCTATTTTCAGCCAACATGTTGGCCAACAATATTGGCACGGTTTGCACCCGCCGTAAGCAAGTTGCAAATGTCTGGCAAACAATTTTTGATCGTTTGGACAGGGCCTAAGAGTATTTGTAGCCTTGGTGTTAAGCCGGCTCTTCTCTGGGCGAAAACCTTCGCGCGAAGCGATTCTATAATGAATAGTAGAAGTTCCTGCCTTGCCATTCGCTACGCTTAAAAGTCGAGGCAAACATCCGCCACTGTACGTTTGTAGTGTCGCAATCTTTGTCTTCGCGCGAAAAATTTCGCAATGAATCGTAGACGTTTCTACCTTGTTATTCGCTAAGTCGAAAAGTCGAAGCAAAAATGTACCCCTGTACGTTTGTAGTGATGCAATATTTCTCTTTGCGCGAAAAATTTCGCAATGGACCGTAGACGTTTCTACCTTGTTATTCGCTACGTCAAAAAGTCGAAGCAAACATGCGCCACTGTACGTTTGAAGTGTCGCAATCTTTATCTTCGCGCGAAGAAATTTCGCAACAAATCATAGACGTTTCTCTCTTGTTATTCGCTACGTCGAAAAGTCGAAGCAAACATGCGCCACTGTACGTTTGTAGTGTCGCAATCTTTATCTTCGCGCGAAGAAATTTCGCAACGAATCATAGACGTTTTTCTCTTGTTATTCGCTACGTCGAAAAGTCGAAGCAAACATGCGCCACTGTACGTTTGTAGTGACGCAATCTTTCTCTTCGCGCGAAGAAATTTCGCAACGAATCATAGACGTTTTTCTCTTGTTATTCGCTACGTCGAAAAGTCGAAGCAAACATGCGCCACTGTACGTTTGTAGTGACGCAATCTTTCTCTTCTAAGGGCCTTTGTTTAATTCATAAAACAGCGCCCTCCTTTGCGCTTTAATGAGAATATATCTCGCCCACATCGAGATAAGAATTGTTTTTCTCCGAGTTTGTATTGCGAAAGAGTTTCAAACGAGTTCTAAATTCGTATCTTATTTGCATAAGCCAACAGCTGGCTCGCTTCACACATTCATTGAAATTGCTTCTTTGGCGTGTATAGTGCATGTGTATACTGAAAGCCTTGTCCTGTATGTAAGAATGCTAAAAAAATATCAGGTAGGGATCATAATTTTCACGGACAGACACAGAGACAGAGAAGACCCCTCCCAAGAAAGAAGGAACAGGCGCTCCTACCGCCTTTTGTTTAGGCAGAGACCTAACGATCAAACATTGTTTGTCAAACATTTGAAGTTTGCTTGTCAAATGTTTGACTGTTAGGCCACGCAACACAGCATTGTTCGTCAAACATTTTTGCTTGATATACGTTTTTCAAACTCATTGCTGAGCGAAATTTTCCTTCGAAGCAAAGTTTTGTGGCATTTCCAAACGGTGAAACATTGTTTGTACAGCAAGTCTCAAGTGTTTAAAAACAATGTTTGATCGTTTGGCCGGGCCTTGCGAATTGTGATGTGAGTCGTTGTTTTTTCTCTGCGTCATGTTGTTAGTATTAGAAATATAGTCGTGCGTGGTACTGTATTTGTATGAGTGTATCCCTGGGCTGAGAGGGAATGAAACGTAGACTCATTACAGCAGCATCACTCTTTGTTCCGCTCTTGCATAGAAATGTGCTCTTTACCAACGGCTGCTCTTAGCAACAACAGCAGCCATTTACATTGCGAATGTGAACCTCATGGCCCATACATGCTCAGAGAGGGGCCTATCTAGCATTGCACAGTAAGTTTCGAGAGGACTAATGCAATAATCTGTTGTTATCGCTATTGAACTGAATTGCTTAGACGTTCATCAGTTGAGCGATTTTGTTTGATGGTTTTAAGGCCTGGCTTAACTAGGGGACATGTTGCGTGATTGTCGTGTGTGACATGTCCTCTCAATGTCTTCTAGTTAAGCCACCTCGAAAACGTTGGAGCGCGCGACAAAATTTGTAGCGAGAGACGCGCAAGTGTTTCTAGGAGACATCAGAAACATTTCTTGTCTCCGTGACTCAGAGGACATGTTGTTCGCTTGTCTCTCGCATGTTTAGCCACCCTAGGAGACACGCCGAATACAATATCGCGCGCGACATGATTTGGCCACGGCTTTGGTCTCAGTCTTTAGTCCATACATGGATTTATGTATTTCATACTTCATATTTTTCATATTTCAAATATTTAAGGAGGGACACCCTTTCAATCAAGATTGACTGGTTTTCGAGGGGCCCTCCATTTAATTACAAAGTATACAATTAAAAATTCAAAATTACAATACTGTAATTTAAGCAATCTAAATAAAAAAAGAAAAGGATAAACGAAAAATCGAAAAATGTATTAAGTCTAGAACTCGAGTAGCCTGGAATTCTAGAATTTTCGTTGAACTCGGTAGTCACAATCAGAATTTGAATTCTATCGGGGTTTTGATAAGAAATTTATTTGGACGTGGCACAGGTGGTAGTCGCATCTTTTGCGACCTTTTATGCCCCTTCTTTTTTTCTGGAGACTTTGGTTAGATCGAAAACCCGTTCTTTTGGGCAACTCTGGGGAAATCGGAAACGTTGTAGCAAACGTTCCCTAGTCCAGAGCTGAACAATTTCGTAGACTTCGCAGGGAAATTGTTTCCAAATTTACTTCTTTGATGTCTTCCGCTTTTCAAAAAAATTTCGTTTTTTGGCGTCTGGAATCGGAAGTCTACTTTTTTCAGAACTCAGAATAGATGAATAGTCCCAAAAGAACGCGTCTCGACGTCCATCATTTCAAAATCGGCCTTAGGAGCGGAAAACGTATGTCATATGTCAGGTAATAAGTCTATCGGAAAAGACGGCTGACGCTGTTGCTGGGCAAACTTGCCCCAGCATTCAACGCGCGAAAAAACTATCCGACAACACCATCTTGTTCGTAACTGAGTGCTTATCGCGACGTAATCTTACTTTTGATTGCAATTTAATTAATAACAGATGAAGTGACTAATTTCTTTACTTGTATTCTCATTCACTGTCGTGTGCACATTTAGTTAGGAAATTGCGCTATCGCAGTTTTACCCGCATTTTCCAGACAAACTCGTCGAAAAAAGAAATTTAATAAATTTTGGCTGATCACTTAATGTCGAAATTGGTTAAAAATTGTTAAAATAGATTTTTCTTAATTCGTTAAAACCCTGAATGAATTATCTCGTTCTGATTTGCTTGCTTTTAAAATATTCAGCGGTGCCAGATTAGCCTTGAGCTAACTAGCTAATTGAAGAAAAAATAAATGGTGTGGTGTGACTATGATGATGATAGTCAAGTTAAAAACACTTTTCCTTTCTTTCCACAAGCGTATACTTTTTTCCATGAGCAACTGGATATAAACTTTTTTTTAAATAAGCAACTTGGCTTTCGTCCAGCCCTCAAAGTTGCTTAAAATTTTAGACATTTCAGCCCTCAAAGTTGCTTAAACGTTGCTTAACATTTTTTGTACCTACTAACCACCCCTGACTTCGCGGGTCAAAATTGTCATCTGTTGGGCCTACAACATGACTTTTGAGAGACAGTAAGTGGAAAAACGTTAGCTAACGAGCTTCAACATGCAAAACATAAGAACGAAGAACAATTTCCTAACACATGAAACAGAATAAGCTTGGTTGTTTGACTTCTTAGTTGCTTACAGTAGTTCAATTGAGCCGTCAAGTTGCTTAATGTCCAAAGTTGATTAACATTTTTCATATTCCTGGTAATACACTTTCCAATAGCATAACGTCTATATTTTATTCTCCTTGTGAAAAATACTTAGGCCCTGGCCAGCCGATGAACCATTGTCTGTCCAAAATTTGAGATTTGTTTCTCAAGCAAAATGTTTGACCGTTCTTTGGCCACGTCCAAAACATTGCTCGTCCAACATTTTTTGATTTTTTGTTTGCATCAAGCAAAAAATGTTTTTAAACTTTTTCAAAAGCATCAAGCCACAGTTTTGTTTCTTTTTCTTGTCAAGCAATGTTTTTTGGACGTGGCCTTCCAAAAATGTTTGACCTTTAGGCCAAGGCCTCAGTATAAGTTCGTATAACCCGTGTAAGTTCAACAAATTTCGGGTCAAACAAGTCTAAACAGGCTCCGTGTTTTGTATGGAGCGGCGGCGGGTCAAAATGATGCGTCGTCGTTGGGATTAAAGAAATAGTTTTACGACGACGCCACCAGGTAGCGCCGTGGTAGCCTCGTTTTCATTAGCAGACCCCGGCAGCTCCAACTAGCGCTCATTGATGCTGGGCGTGGTCATTTACCATACACTTTTTTTTTTAATAAGCAACTGCTTAATAAGCAACCAGGGCTGAGATTTTGTTAAAATTTCTGGTGAAATAGCTTTCTTTATACAGTACATCCTTGCAAACTTGTCAATTACATTGAGAAGCCAGAAGATAGCCAAAATAAGAGGTTTTAGGGGGTGCCAGTTATTCTGTGACGGCTGAAATCCTAGATATGTTAAACAACTCTTGAGGGCTGGACCAAAGTCAAGTTGCTTATTGAAAAAAAAGTGTACTGTTGAAGCCAGCACTGTTGGAACGAAGAATTTTTTGTGGTTCCACCATTGCTCTTCAAATAATAGGAACAATAGGCAACCTTTCAGCTGACACATGACAGCAATGGAATTTAGAAAGATTGGGAGCAGAAGGTAAACCACCCCGTTGTTAGATGGTCTCCACTTTTGAAAATATGGATCAGAAGCTCCTGAGAAACACGGACTAAATTTAGGCTGATATAAGCCAATAATATAACATGATTGGGTTATATTAAATTAATATTCAATATCACTGTCATGTATTTTGTTTCGAAATTCTAAGAGACAGTTTTTGAATGAAACTTATTGATATTCAGAATTAATGAAGGTATTTCAAAATGCCGACAGAGTAGTTTGTTTTCCGAAGCAGGACGTCAATTCTATGGATACCACATCTACGCAAACAGTTCATTGGTGAGGGCATATTATATGAATAAAAAGCTGGTTTTATTCGAGATTAAAATCATGGCTTGGGATATTGTGAGGATTTTAGTATTTTTAGCTGCTGTAATCCGTGTGTCGTTCAATGAGGATACAACTTCGATTCGAAAGGTGAGCAAAAATTTCATTTTATTCGTAATTCTCAAATTTAATTTCCATGCTATTTCCATGTAAAAATGCAGAGGCCTTGAGGTTATTTCAAAATGTCTTTAAATAAGAAATAAAGTGCATAGATAACTCATGGGAACAGCCTATACAGTATACACGATTGCACCAACTCGTGATTTTTGCATACAACATTACTAGATCATATTCTTTGCTTACACGTTTTTTCTTTAAGGAACCTTTGGTCTGAGTTGAGGCTGGAGTTCCTTAAATTTTCAACAAAATGAGGCTGAATTCATAGAAACTATTCTTCATTTCTTACTTTAAGTATAAATAGAGCCTTTGGGGAAGAACGATGGGAAATATATTGTACTTCTGTTCCTTTTCGTACAAACCGTCTTGTTCTTAGTTTTTCTTTCGAGCCTCAACAGTATCTTAAAGTTCCTTAATTTTTTGGGAATTTTCAGCCTCGAATTCCTTATAAAGGTGTATTTAGAGTGCATTATTAAAAAGTGCATGCACTTTTTAATTTTATATACTTTTTAACCCCTTTACATGTACACAAGATCATCTAGCTTTCTTTTCATCCCCGGTTGTAATTGATTTTGTACAAATTTGCCACCACTACCCTGTTAAAAGTATTATCCGTGCTTGCATTTTGTTAATAGCTCATGATGTTTTTAGAAATTTTCGTATTTCAAAAAAGTTTCGGCAAAAGGCCTACTTTCTCATAAAAGGTGATTCGGAAAAGTACCTGTACATATCGTCTTTCTTGAGTTTTCTATATAAACGCTTAATTTTTAAAGAACCATTATATAAGGAACCTACAGTATTTTAAGGGCCGAAAAATATAAAGAACTTATACTAATAAAGATAAAATTGATAAGGAACTTTTCAATTTTGAACATTTAAGATCAAGAATTAGGAGCTGGTTCCATTCATTTGTAGTCAAAACTCGCATAAATTGTAAGTTACGCATGTATAAAGTGTTCCCTTGAGTGGTCTCCAGCTTTGCTCATATTCAACGGCACTAAATGTGCATTTAAAATTAAGGAACTTTTGGTACTACAATTGAATCAAAAGAGGCCCAAAAATAAGGAACTTTAAGAACCTTGAGCTAGGCTGTTTTAAAATAAAATCGCCTTTATCCTACGCCTACGTTTAATAATTTTATTATTGCCCTAATTGATCATTTTATGCCTATTCTTTCTTATCTCCCATCTTATCTCAATTACAGTGCAGAATTGTTGGTGATGATACGGTCGTCTGCACAGTTCAAAGAAAGGTAATTCCAGCCATTTTATCCAATCCTAAAATCAAAGTTTCTTCGTAAATTTTTTGTTTTTTGATTTCCTGACAATATTGAATTTAAAAATTGCGGTTGCTATTCATTCATTTCTTTCATGCAGTTCTATGTTTCGAAACAAAAGCGATAGTTAATGACCTCGCATTGTTTTTCAGGAAGAACAGTGCTTATAAACGAGGGGCATATTCAACGGGCATATAGGAAAAGTAGGACCCAGCCCTTTTTTGACTCAGTGGATCTTGGGAATTAAAACATGTTGCGATTACCAGTGGAAACATTTTCGGGCATACTTGAAAGCATTTTTCGTCTGACACTCTTTTCAGAGTCTAAACGTCAAAAACAGACCGAAACAAATGACTTAAAGCTGAATTTATACCAAGATGCAGATCGAAATGCACCAATCGGAAAGGGAAGCCGAATTGGCATTATGTTTTAAACACCAATCAGTTTAAAAATTGGATCCCTAAGAAACCGCTAAGATTTTTCAGTAACAAAATTCTCCATGAATTAAGAAACTTTGAGTACTGAAAAAAATCTTAGTTTCTTATAAAGAAAGAGTGTATTTAAAAACTAACACAAAATGAATTATGTAAGATACAAGTGAATGCAGAGGCGTTTTCAGGACTCTACTTGTGGGGGCCCTAGGGGATTTTTCGGGCCACGCCCTTCAAACTCTCGCAAATACGGGGAAACGCCCTTTTTGCAAACTGTTTCCCTACTATTTAATTTATGTTAACTATCCCTCCCCTCCCACCGAAGGAATTTTACAGCGTTGTGGACAAATCTTGAGGACCATATTATAGAAAAGTGAGGGGGCTTGGACTCCCCATTCCCCCCTTCGGTACGCCACTGAGTGAATGAAAATGGTTACTTGTTAATTGAATCTTATCATGACAAGAATTTCTGTCAGGGATTAATGGTGAAATTGCAGAAACAGTTCCTTAAGTTTAACAATGACTTGACCTCTTAGTTTAGGTATTTTTGGAGGTATTTCAGGCATCGCATACCAATACCTCCAACTGTGTAAGCATTTTAGATTAGCTGGGGCTTAACTAGAATTAAAATCTTAATTGTGCTGCTCGATTCGAATTGAAGTAACGTTGTCTTTGTAATGATGCATTCCTAGTGCAAATGCAATGCTTTTTACAATGCTTTTGCGATAATGCAGCTGTCTAAAGTATATCGATGGCTTAGCTAATTCAAACGGTTCACTTTTAAACCCATTAAACTCCCAGCTATGGTCCCATGACGAAGGTGGAGTTTATACCGAGATGCGAATCGAAACGCACCAATCAAAAAGTGAAGCAGGATTGGCCTTGTGTTTCGAACACCAATCAGCTGGAGGATACAATGGGAAAACTAATGGTTGCTTCACTTCCCCTTCACTTTCCTGATTGGTGCGTTTCGATCTGAATGTGAGTATAAATTTCGCCCCAGTCACTTGTTTCGGACTGTTTCTCCCGCTGGGTAATTGTAATTGTACATTGTTTAACGTTAGTAGACTACTAGACTGATGTTAAAGCATTCTAAATGCACTATAATTCGGCCTAGGCGTCAAAACCATCAAGTTAACACAGCATCTGTCAGAGGCAAAGGCCTTGTGGGGAAACAATTTCTTTAAATTGCCCACGCCTTCAAGGACAATTTTTTCACCGTTTTTTTTGTTTCATCCCTATATCTACTTTATTTGCAAATTTGAGTTGCTCTGTGACTACTATTTCAAAATCGGCCCTCAAAAGGTTAAAAAAATTTTTGAGCAATAGATAACTGTTACACTTTTTTTAAGCAACTTGACTTCGTCCAGCCCTCAAAGTTGCTTAAAATTTTAGACATTTTCAGCCCTGAAAGTTGCTTAAACGTTGCTTAACATTTTTGTACCTACTAACCACCCCTGACTTCGCGGGTCAAAATCGTCATCTGCTAGGCCTACAACATGACTTTTGGGAGACAGTAAGTGGAAAAACGTTAGCTAACGAACTTCAACATGCAAAAACATAAGAACGAAGAACAATTTCCTAACTCAAGAAAGAGAATAAGCTTGGTTGTTTGACTTCTTAGTTGCTTACAGTAATTCAGTTGAGCCCTCAAGTTGCTTAATGTTAAGGTCAGTTCAGCCCTAGTTGCTTATTGAGCAGTTGCTTATTAAAAAAAGTGTATAAGTTTGAAATCATTATTTGCAAACATTACATCATATACATTCTGGTTCTCTATACTGTTTTATAACTTTCTTGAATACTTGGATATTCCCTAAATTTCTTCGAGAACTAATTGATATTTTTCATTCACTTTAGTGCTATGTTGCGGCTTCTACCATACAGTGCGATGGTGGTATGAAGGTAAGGTTTCTAACAGCTGCTAATGCCTTGTCATCATTTTGCTTAGTATATAATGGAAGCCCAAGAAGCGCTAACCTTTACTCTGGCAAATGGTGAATTTTACGAGAGGGTAACTCTTATAAGGGGGTTGGTAGATATGTGCCTGCCCGGGTTAGTTTGCGATTTTTGGGTCAGGTATATTTTTCCTTGGTCATGGGTTAGACTTACTACACGAGTCGTAGTTATCGCTATCGAATTGAATTGCTGGACGCTCAAACTAACTGAAGCGAACAACAACAACATCAATTCAATTCAATGTGAGCGAAAGTTAGGGACTTAGGAAGCAAATCTAGTCATGGGTATGCTTCAATGAGGATTTGCTGACGTTATTGGTAAGCTGTTCAGTGCAGCAATGAATGACAGGGCCGGTTCGATTGGGGGGTGTAGGGGGTGTAACATCCCCCAAGAGAATGGATGTCGCGAAGTGATTTTTAATTTTTATTATTCCTTTTGGTGTAGTTTAGAGTTAGGGCGAGATTGAAATCGGTCGCCTATGGGGTTAAATCTTCGAAATCTTGGCGGGATTATAGCTAGCTCCATTCTCTGGATTCTCAGAGTCACATGTATACTAACCCGAAAATAGGAGCTACTTCCCCCATTGGAATTTTACTGAACTGATCATATAAAAAAGCCGGTAAATGACGGACATCCAAAATCCAAGTTAGCGTCGGTTGAAAGAAATTTAGTGAAAATTATGGACTTATATCCTACGCTCTCGCCAATTCTTGGCTGGCACTGCCTGCCACAGAGAGTGTAGTGGATGCTACCAGCGCGCGAATCATCATCGTCCCACTGTTCCTACGCGCTTAGTAAAAACTGAGAATTTCCCCATTAGCGTGCATATACTTTCTTTCCACTGATCTCTTAATATTATGGCTAATCTACTAAACGCAGTCTGACGTTAAATCCACTTTATTACTTTGTCTGTTAACGCAATTTAGCTTACTGGACGTCAGGTCAAATTCAATCAAATCTTAAGCCTCATAATCGCCTTAGGTTTTCTGCAACACCCAGATTTATTTTTGAACAGCATTACTGTGAAGAACTTTCTGGAAACACGATCGACGGGCCTTTGTCCTTCATTAATATCCTTTTCTAACTTAGGCCTTGGTGAAGATGAAACAGTGTTTATCAAACATTTGAAACTTTGATGTCAAGCAAAATGTTTTTACCGTTTGGCCATGTCGTAAAACATTGCTCGTCAAACATTTTTGGTAAGGCCCCGGCCAAACTATCAAACATTGTTTATCAAACATTTAAGGGTTTGATTTCAAGCAACATGTTTTTACCGTTTGGCCATGTTATGAAACATTACTCATCAAACATTTTTTGTAAGGCCCTTGTCAAACGATGAAACATTTTTTAAAAACGGTTGAAACTTTGATGTCAAGCAAAATGTTTTTACTGTTTGGTCAAGTCGGAAAACATTGCTCGTCAAACAGTTTTTGTTTGGCTTTGAATGATTCTGATTCTGTGTCCAATTTTCAAGTTTTTAAAGCGCTTCTTCTGCCTGAAGTATATTAATTTAAGTATGACACTTTCTAGCCGTATTAGAATGCCCTTCGTTGATGTGTTTCCAGCGTAAGAACATATTGGTCAGAGACGTAAACATCGGAGCCTGAAAGGCCCATGGTCTCTTATTTCCCCTAAAGTCAATAATATAGTTGGGTCAGTATGTTCAGACTATTCTATTTAATGATTGTACACGAACAAATCAATGATTTTCTTTTTAGCTTCCCAGATTGGGTGCTCTCGGGAGACCAGGTAGCCCTGGTCTGCCAGGTCCTAAGGTAGGTAAGGTATGTATAACTTTATGCACTGCATTTAATATACTTTTGCACTTATTCGGTTAATAGTAAATATATATTATAGCGTACAGCTGGCTAGTCACGTCTATTACAATATACTATAATGTTATTTGTTATTTTTCGAGAAATTTACCCTGACTCTCTATTTGAGCTTCAATCTGCTTGTCAGGGGCCCAAGGGCCTCACAAAGCTCATGGTGCTTCTGCCAACGGACGTTTTAGAAGTATGGTGCTTGCAAAATATTCTCTATTCTATTCTATTCTTTTCTATTCTATGACTTATTTAATGTTAGTCTTAACATTAAAATACAATTTGAGGGAAATATGTGGCATATGGTTGGCGGGACGTTAGCTCCCACACAGTACTAGGTCTCCTTGCTTGGACTTCCCTTGGCCTTTCGTGCTTTTGGTTTACATGCACAAACAAAATGCACATTAAATGCACATTTAAAATGCACAATTTTAACACTAGAATTGTGTCATGTTCTAAACCCATAGCGTAAACCGCATTTACATGCTTTTTTTATAAAGAACCTAGCTCAAGGCCTAGTTCTTAAAGTTCCTTATTTTTTTACCTCTTTTGAGACGATTGTAGTTCAAAAAGTTCCTTAATAGCTCCTTAATTTTAACTGAACACACAGTTTAATGACTACCGTATAGAGACATTTGCATGTAAGCGAAGCTCGAGACTACTCAAGGAAACATTTGATAAACGTGTAAAGTACAATTTATGTGACTTTCGACTGCAAATGAATGGAACGGGTTTTTAATTCACTACAATCTTGGACAAAATATATTGGAACGGCCTAAATAGTTTTGCTATTATCTATTGATTCCCCCTTCTCCCCCGTTACAATGTTGTTTCGTATAAAAGTTGTCTTGCTCTACTACCAACATTGTTTTGGGGGTAAAAGGGGGAAGAATTGGAGTTATGGAACTAGAAAATCAATGGAATAGGCCATATTCCTTGGAGAAAATGCCTTGTTCCAAATATTTTGTCCAAGATTGTAGTGCTTAAGAAATCAAACCGTGCAGACAACATTTATAAAAGTCTCAATCAATAGTCATGTAAAAAGTGCAAGATATCATGACCGGAGACCTGAAAACAATTTATTGCAAGTATTATACCCTTTAGGAATCGACACGACCAGAAAGGGTGTTACCGTTCTCTACAGTATTTCAGATTTCAGATCAGAAAAAAACGCAAGTTTAGATGAAAACTAACAAAGTTATCACTCAATTCATTGCTCAGACTCAATCACATAAATTATTACTGTTTTTACTATTTTAAATTATCATTTTACTATTGAACTATTTCTTGTCAAATTTCGCCTCGTAGTTCATATATCTGTCCCCTTTTTCATTTAATTTTCCAGGGAGAGTTGTTGCCATTGTCTTGCACTTTGTTACAGCAGTAGTCTATATGTTGCAGGAACAACTAATCTCACTTCACTTACTTTGCGTTTTTTCAACATTCTCGGGCTTGGTTAGATATTGCTTCAAAAACGATATGTCTTATTTGAGGTAGTCCTGGTAATATTTCCCCGGAATAAACCCCCCACCAAAACATTTTTGCGAAATAAGCCCCCGGGGGCTCATTCCAGGACTTACGGTAACATTTTTTTTAATGTATTCCCTAAAATTATTTCCAGGGTGACAAAGGATATCGTGGTAGTCCAGGACGACCAGGTCCAGATGGCGAAGTAAGCAAGCATTGTTTTTTTTTTCATTTGTGACAAGTACAGGTCATCAGATTCGAAATATACATGTTCATCCCAAATTACTCCTTTAAACTTAGGCCAACTTTCTACATTTCTGACGTCGTTATAGATCCAGTGCCACAACCATGGTCTAGGCCCAGTGCTTGAAAGTACCGGAATCCAAATGAACATACAGGATCCTGTCTTTGTTGAACAAGAGGAAGCCAAAAAAGCATACTGGGCCTAAATTTTGGCACATTTTGGACATTCTTAACGTCATCATGACGTCGGAGCATCCTCTGCCACATCTTAACTTGTACCTAAATGATGTCTTTTTCAAATCTTACCAAAAAATTTTCATGATATGATTGACGGTGCGGTTGTCCCCAACCTTTTACTCAAAGTTTCCCCCATTGAATCCTATACAAAAGTGACAAAGTTTTGAAAAAAGTGCCACGTTTTTCAAAAATACCAAGTCAAAGTTATTCAAAGCCTCAATTTTCGTAAGGACCGCCCCTGAAAGTGGTATGATAGACCAAATATGGTGCAAATCTTTGGTTTTTGACATAGCTAAGCGACATTGCTATGCGATAATGCTAACGAAGTTTGCAATTTTTGCTTTTATAGGAAGGACCAAGAGGTTTTCGAGGCCGAAAGGGTGATGCTGGATCAAGGGGCGAAAATGGAGAGAAGGTTGGAACATTTTCATTCATTTCATTTTGTCCTTTCTTATGTTCATCTTTTCCTCGTACTCTTTGTCTCCCATCGTTCCTTGTTTCATTTTGTTTTTTTGTTTCTTATGTTTCCTTTTTTCTTTATTTCCTTTTTTAATCTCTCTTATCTTTATATTCTTTCCTTATATTTCTTATCGATTTATTTCGTCTCATTTCTCGCTTATTTTTATGTCATTTGCTACCAATTCAATTGCAACGAGAGCCAGTGAAGGTGGAATGGTGTATTTAGCGCCAATCGCTAGGATCTCTGAAGTAGATGAAAGTAGATGAACTGACGAGAGAGATCTCAACCCTAACTGTGACGCTTCCGTGACTGGAGGTCGAACCCCTAGCTCGCTGAGCTTCTGATACCACGAGCTGGATTAGACCACGACGACACAGCACCTTCGAGCCTGTCTGTCCCCTCCTCGAATCTCTTTGAACCCAGCTGCCCTTTTGCTCTTGCCTTTCTGAAGAGTAAGAGTGAGGCTTCTGTATATCGAGTTTGTTACTGTTATTGCAATAAATCAATTCAGATATGCAGTAGTTAAATGTGAATAGGGCACTGGGCTCGAAAACCATTTTTGGTTCTACCCAGTGTCATAGGCTACAACGTCTTGAATGTAAAATCATTATTGTTTAAAAAGTAGTGTTATTGATCTCATTGTTATTATTGGTAAACACAAAATTGTAATCTTGTTGCTGAATATAAAATGAATTGAAATTAATTGAATTGAATTGAATTGTTTACTCAAGAATCAGTTGTAACTAGTTCAGCGAGGGTGGGCTACGGTAGCGTCACAGCCAGGGTCGAGGTCTCGATTAGTTAACCTACTACTGAGATCCTAGCGATTGGAACTAAATAATACACCATTTTACCTTCCCCCAACTTTGACAAGCAAATGATATTTAATAAAATTATTTTTTCTTTTAAGGGTGATCCAGGGCGAGAAGGACAGCAAGGACATCCTGGAACACCATCAAACTGTAAAATGTTAAGCTATAGTCCATTAAGCTGCTCGAAAGGAGAGAGGGGCAAAACAGGACTGAAAGGTTCCATTGGAGAAGAGGGTCGCGTTGGTGACAAAGGAAACAAAGGGAAACAAGGTGCCAAAGGAAACAAAGGTGCCCGAGGAGAAGCAGGTTTGCCAGGAACTATTGGACTGTATGGAGCATTGAGGCTTAAACAGCCATGTAGGCAGCTCTATTCCCCTTGGGTCGTTCCTTATGGGTCGCCGATTGGCAAATTAAAAACAGAATGTGCATTTCGAGAATATCTTCTCTCACTTGAAATTGAGCCGCATGGTAAAACTGGCAAGATACGATACAACTATAAATGCTGTCCCTTTGTAGCAGCTGATGTGGGTAGAACTTCTTTATTTTAAAAGAAGCAATATTGACGTAATTGAGAACAACTGACTTCGCTTCAGAGTTGATTGACTGTAGATAATTTTGAATATAGCTAGAACAACATTTTAAGATGTTAAAACTTATCAAAGTGCCTATGAATTGAAATTTCGCATTTATAGTAGAACAAAACATGCTGGTTTTAGTAATGACGTTGAGGAATCTTCTGATATGCAGGACGAAAATCGAGAACTTAATGTATTTGTGACAAAGAGCACGCTGTTTGTGACGTCACGGGGTTTGCAATCACTGCTAGAGAGTGCAGTCAGTTCGTGCGTTGTACATTGAACCTTATAGGGTATCTGTCAGGAAAACTGTAAAGAGTTTCTTCTTGCTAAATGTTATCCCTTGAAGGAACCACATTATGTGTCCCGTGACGTCACAATTTATTTCTGCTTTGTCACAACGACCTGTGATTTCGAACCTCCTGAAACAACCTTTCCCGTACAACATTTTTGGCAGTATAATCGGGGGGCTCTTGGCTAAATTTTGGGTAGAGATTAGCCTGTGTACCGCTGGCATAGAGGTCTGCCGCCGGCATATTCAAAATGGTATACGAGAAACTGGTACCCTTGGCTAGACCAAATCTACCAAAATTATACCCTTGGCTAAACGAATATGCTCGAAATTTTTTATCTTAAGTCGGAAAATTCAAAGGTCGACTTATTCCTTTTAGCGGTTTCCTTCAAAAATGTTCATGATCAAACTTTCCAAGGCTACTAAAGACGAGAGCATGGCCGCTCCCTTGCCAAATATGATACCCTTTGCTAGACCAAAAATGCCAAAAAGTATACCCTTGGCTAGACTAGAAGTCCGAAAACGTATACCCTCTAGCATGGCACATCCCCAGGTACCTTTACTATGGAAGAAACACCCCTCCCCCCGTAGCAGTATATCAGTTTCCTAGCATTGGTATGTTTCTAAGTTTCTATTTTTGATAAAAAGGGTCCTCATAAAATTTTATTTCCTAGGTACTTTTAAAGTAGAATTTCTGTAGAATTTGATAAAATAAATTTATGATCTATTTTGATTAATTTTCCTTCTTTTGTTGTATTTTGCTTTTAACTTAATTGTCATTTTTGTCAGATAGAATATAATTTGCACAAAGAACTAAATCTGACCATCAAATTTTCTCTTCATTTGCTGCCAGAAAAGCTCTTTTCGGAAGGTTCTTAGATTTTATCTGAGCGTTTATACAGTTCGGTTTCACGTGCTTAATAAAGGTATTCTGGCCATAAAATCGACAAAATAAAGCCCTTAAAAATCGGCCATTTTTGGCAAAGAAGGCAAGGCTATATGTGATTTGGAGCCATTTTTGGCAAAGAAGGCAAGGCTATATATAGAGGGGGGCTTTGGGATTTCACGGGTTGCGGGTTTGGCCGATTTCGACCTCGGGATTTCGGGTTTTTCCGAAAAATCATGCGGGTTTTCTTGTTCAGAATATTCGACGGGCGACGGGTTTTGCCATTTTTTATGCTCGGGTCTCGGGTATTGTTGTAAAAAGTGCGGGTTTTCGGGTTTTTAACGTCACATATAGGATATATCAATTTGTGAAATTCATAAACAGTTCTTGAAACTATGATTAACGTCAAGACAGTAAAGTTGACTTTTTAGAGCTGGAAGGCCGCGGCAATGAAGCTAGGTTACACCATGGATGGTTTGCCTTCATATCATACAATTCCAAATCACACTTTTCAACGTTGAACTAAGCCGGCCTCCGGCCAACGTTGAATAGATCTCTGCGATTCGGAAAGGCACCATGGCAAAGGAAGTTCATCATCACACTGGTGGAATATAATATTTTGCGTGAGATAATGGCCCTATCAAGGCAACAGAGTTAATTGAAAATTCTATCTCTTTGAAATTAAAAGAAAGAATAGTGAATCTATTTAACATTGTTACAAACCTTAGAATTGATTTGACGGTCACAGTGGCAACTATAAAACCGATGAAACTACGAATTCAAACTCACATAGAAAAAGCCTTTATGTAGCCCGAAATTCTGACAGGGACGATAGCTATAATCTTTTGGGACAAAGATAAAGAGCAACAATCCTTTAAAGCAGTGACTTGTGTAGACAACATCGTGTAATACACCCAAAATAAATTGGATGGTGGATAGATCTTGGAGAAAATGGTTGTGGTGTCAAGTGTCTTCGAACCTTTGTAGAAATGACAGCAGTTTATTTGTGTCTCGCAAGAACGGTATAAGCAAATTAGGTCTCTAGACTAGCTCATGCCCGTCTCTGACCACCGCCTCATAGAACCACCGCCTCGTAGAACCACCGCCTCAAGGAGAACTGCCTCAAGGACATCTGCCTTAAGAACCTGCGCTTGAACGAACTTTGCTTCTCGACTTAGCTTGTAGTTTCTAATATTGAGTATTTTTCCTTGGTCATAGTCCAGGGTCCCTTTTCCTAGTGCCAATCACAGTTCTGTTCCTCTGTTTTAGTCCAAGGTCCTTAGTCCGCAATGATGTTCCTAGTTTCAAATTTGATAGTGTACAGCAGTTCTCTTTGTCTATGGTCTGCTCCGTCAATAGTCCTGAAATAATTGATGGTCTTCTGTCCCGTTCCTTGGTCCTGTTCGTCAGTCTTGATATTGTTCAGATTTTCTATCCCATTCCTTAGTCCTGTTCCTCAGACTTGTTACTGTTCATGTTCCTTAGTCCTGAAATTATTCATGGGGTCCTGTCCCATTACTCTGTCCTGTGTCTTATTCCCAAAACTATTCAAGATCTTCACCCCTTAGTCTAGTTCGTAAACTTTGTTATTTTTCACATTACTTTTTTACTTAGTCCTGAAATTATTCATGGTCTTCAGTCCCATTCCTTAGTCCTGTTCCTCAGTCCTGAAATTACTCAGTGTCTTGAGTCCAATTCCTTAGTCCTGTTCCTTAGTTCTGAAATGACTCACAGTTTTCAGACTCATTCCTTATTCCTGTTTCTCAGTCCTGAAATTATTCATGGTCTTCAGTCCCATTCCTTAATCCTGTTCCTCAGTCCTGAAATTAATCACATTCTTCAGTCCTATTCCTAATTCCTGTTTCTCAGTCCTGAAATTATTCATGGTCTTCAGTTCCATTCCTTAGTCCTGTTCCTCAGTCCTGTAATTACACATGGCCTTCAGTCCTGTTCCTAATTCCTGTTCCTCAGTCCTGAAATTATTCATGGTCTTCAGTTCCATTCCTTAGTCCTGTTCCTCAGTCCTGTAATTACTCATGGCCTTCAGTCCTGTTCCTAATTCCTGTTTCTCAGTCCTGAAATTATTCATGGTCTTCTGTTCCATTCTTTAGTCCTGTCCGTCCTAAAATTACTCATGGTCTTCGGTCCCATTGCAAGTCCTGTTCCTCAGTCCTGAAATTATTCGTGGCCTTCAATCCCATACCGTGGTCCCGTTCCTCAGTCCTGTTATTATTCATTCTCTGCAGTTCTGTTCCACATCGTTTTCCTTAGCCAAGTTCGTTGGTCAAGTTTTTATGTTGCGAAGAAAATTTTACCTTTCTAGCTGTCCTTGGCTTGTTTCCTTCCCGTTGAAAGGATCCCCCAAAGATAATGATAGAAAACGTAGCAATATAATAAATTGAGCGCATTCTCCGTCTGATCGTGGAGAACTCGGGTTTACTGCAGGATCCTCTTTCAAAGATAATGATAGAAAACGTAGCAATATAATAAATTGAGCGCATTCTCCGTCTGATCGTGGAGAACTCGGGTTTACTGCAGGATCCTCTTTCTTGGTCTTGCTGTAGTTTATCTTGCTCAGTCCTGTATAGTCAGATACTGCTATCAAGGCAGCTTCAACTTCGTGATTGCATTTGGAAAGTGCTTTCAAATGCACTCTTGAAAAACCCTTTTAAAAGGTATTTTGTTTGTTTTCTTTGAATGAAATGCTCTTCTGAATAAGCTTTTGAAATGCGGTAATGGCATTTTGTTTCCATTGAAAGGGTTAAAAGCATCTGCACAACGCGATTCAAACCGGTTGACTGAATATTCACGTAAACATGGACTTTGTTTGAGGAACTTTGATTGAATAATATTAACACCAAACGAATTTTAAAATTATTCCGAAGCAAGTTTTAGTTTTCGAGAAGTCTCCCGGTCCTCCGGAAAGCATTCTCAACAGGAAAATCACAGAAATAAAAAATTCTGATCCTCTCGTGAGGGGAATCGATCTGCTGCCTCCCACAACCCGCATCACGAAACAGGAGCCTTTACCAACAGAGCTATTTTCACGGGTTTCAGATTTCGATAATCCCTTTAGGAAAACAATCGGGCCATTGTTCAAACAGGCACCAATGACGCACTTCAAAGAAGGGTTAGCCCCAATTACCCCAGAAGCGAGAGAAGTTTGCAAAAAACGAAAGGGTGATGACACGCCTACCCCACGGTCGGCCGGGCGGCGGAAAAGTCGGAAAAGCGTACCACTTCCGAGGTCGGCGGAGTGACTAACACAAAATCGGTTTCCATGGAAATTACCATTTTAGTATAGTAGAAGAAAAGATCATATGTTGATTGTGGATATGCTATGTCTTTGTCAAATGAGCCATGTATATCCTTACTAGTTTTTGACCCGATGTGCTTTTTATGAAGGAGAAGTTTTCGGTGTTGCATTTAAGGAATTTAAGGCAGAGAGAATGGTAGATGAAGGATTGTTGAAACGGCAAACGAACTTGATGGTTTGATGAGAACAATGACTAAGATTTTGAAGTCGAATATGAGGGAGAGATAGCGATAGTGAACCAGGATGAAAAGGCAAATGACGTTTCCCTTGGTTCTTAAGGTACAGATTGTAGTCGTTATGTGTCGCTTTTGTTGCCAGGCTCGAAATCCTGGGCTACGGTTTTATATTAGGCATTCACATTTGTTGTTTGTAAAGAAATGAAGCTTGTGAAGCAAAATAACTAAAAAACGATGATACCAACCGTTTTGCAATTCATAATTCTTGTAACCCAATGCAGTTTTGGGGATTCTTGATTTTCTGTCTGCGGGTTTCCGGGTTTTGCCAAAATTTGGTCCGGGTTTTCGGGTTTTTCCTAATTTTCCTCCGGGTTTTCGGGTTTGGATACCCCCCAAAGCCCCCCTCTATATATACTAAGGCAAAATGAGCAAAAATCGCCCAAATTCGAGGGTTTCCAAATGGCTCCAAATCACCAAAAATACCTCTTCCAGAGTAAAATAAGCCATCCCAGTTCCCTCTATTAGCCAAAATAAAGGTATTCTGGCCATAAATTCGACAAAACAAAACCCTTAAAAATCGGCCATTTTTGGCAAAAAAGGCAAAGCTATACTAAGGCAAAATGAGCAAAAATCGCCCAAATTCGAGGGTTTCCAAATGGCTCCAAATCACCAAAAATACCTCTTTTAGAGTAAAATAAGCCATCCCAGTGCCCTCTATTAGCCAAAATAAAGGTATTCTGGCCATAAAATCGGCAAAACAAAACCCTTAAAAATCGGCCATTTTTGGCAAAAAAGGCAAGGCTATACTAAGGCAAAATGAGCAAAAATCGCCCAAATTCGAGGGTTTCCAAATGGCTCCAAATCACCAAAAATACCTCTTTTAGAGTAAAATAAGGCATCCCAGTGCCCTCTATTAGCCAAAATAAAGTTATTCTGGCCATAAAATCGACAAAATAAAACCCTTAAAAATCGGCCATTTTTGGCAAGAAAGCCAAGGCTATACTAAGGCAAAATGAGCAAAAATCGCCCAAATTCGAGGGTTTCCAAATGGCTGCAAATCACCAAAAGTACCTCTTTTAGAGTAAAATAAGCCATCCCAGTGCCCTCTTTTAGCCAAAATAAAGGTATTCTGGCCATAAAATCGACAAAATAAAACCCTTAAAAATCGGCCATTTTTGGCAAAAAAGGCAAGGCTATACTAAGGCAAAATGAGCAAAAATCGCTCAAATTCGAGGGTTTTCAAATGGCTCCAAATCATCAAAAATACCTACTTTAAAGTAAAGTAAGCCATCCCAGTGCCCTCTATTAGTCAAAATAAAGGTATTGTGGCCATAAAATCGACAAAATGAAACCCTTAAAAATCAGCCATTCTTGGCAAAAAAGGCAAGGCAAAATGAGCAAAAATCGCCTAAATTCGAGGGTTTTCAAATGGCTCCAAATCACCAAAAATACCTTTTTCAGAGTAAAATAAGCCACCCCAGTGCCCTCTATGAGCCAAAATAAGAGTATCCTGACCATAAAATCGACAAAATAAAACCCTTAAAAATCAGCCATTTTTGGCAAAAAAGGCAAGGCTATACTAAGGCAAAATGAGCAAAAATCGCCCAAATTCGAGGGTTTCCAAATGGCTCCAAATCACCAAAAATATCTCTTTTAGAGTAAAAGTAGCCATCCCAGTGCCTTCTATTAGCCAAAATAAAGGTATTCTGGCCATAAAATCGACAAAATAAAACCCTTAAAAATGGGCCATTTTTGGCGAAAAAGGCAAGGCTATACTAAGGCAAAATGGGCAAAAATTGCTTAAATTCGAGGGTTTCCAAATGGCTCCAAATCACCAAAAATACCTCTTTTAGAGTAAAATAAGCGGTCCAAATGTCCTCTATGAGCCAAAATAAAGGTATCATGGCCATAAAATCGACAAAATAAAACCCTCAAAAGTCGGCCATTTTGGCAAAAAAGGCAAGGCTATACTAAGGCAAAGTAGGCAAAAATCGCCCAAATTCGAGGGTTTCAAAATGGCTCCAAATCACCAAAAATACCTCTTTTAGAGTAAAATAAGCCTCCCAGTGCCCTCTATTAGCCAAAATAAAGGTATTCTGGCCATAAAACCGACAAAATAAAACCCTTAAAAATCAGCCATTTTTGGCAAAAAAGGCAAGGCTATACTAAGGCAAAATGAGCAAAAATCGCCCAAATTCGAGGGTTTCCAAATGGCTCCAAATCACCAAAAATACCTCTTTTAGAGTAAAATTAGCCATCCCAGTGCCTTCTATTAGCCAAAATAAAGGAATTCTGGCCATAAAATCGACAAAATAAAACCCTTAAAAATGGGCCATTTTTGGCGAAAAAGGCAAGGCTATACTAAGGCAAAATGGGCAAAAATCGCCTAAATTCGAGGGTTTTCAAATGGCTCCAAATCACCAAAAATACCTTTTTTAGAGTAAAATAAGCCACCCCAGTGCCCTCTATGAGCCAAAATAAGAGTATCCTGTCCATAAAATCGACAAAATAAAACCCTGAAAAATCAGCCATTTTTGGCAAAAAAGGCAAGGCTATACTAAGGCAAAATGAGCAAAAATCGCCCAAATTCGAGGGTTTCCAAATGGCTCCAAATCACCAAAAATACCTCTTTTAGAGTAAAATTAGCAATCCCAGTGCCTTCTATTAGCCAAAATAAAGGTATTCTGGCCATAAAATCGACAAAATAAAACCCTTAAAAATGGGCCATTTTTGGCGAAAAAGGCAAGGCTATACTAAGGCAAAATGAGCAAAAATCGCCCAAACTCGAGGGCTTCCAAATGGCTCCAAATCACCAAAAATACCTCTTCTAGAGTAAAATAAGCCATCCCAATTCCCTCTATTAGCCAAAATAAAGGTATTCTGGCCATAAATTCGACAAAACAAAACCCTTAAAAATCGGCCATTTTTGGCAAAAAAGGCAAAGCTATACTAAGGCAAAATGGGCAAAAATCGCCCAAATTCGAGGGTTTCCAAATGGCTCCAAATCACCAAAAATACCTCTTTTAGAGTAAAATAAGCCATCCCAGTGCCCTCTACTAGCCAAAATAAAGGTATTCTGGCCATAAAATCGGCAAAACAAAACCCTTAAAAATCGGCCATTTTTGGCAAAAAGGCAAGGCTATACTAAGGCAAAATGAGCAAAAATCGCCCAAATTCGAGGGTTTCCAAATGGCTCCAAATCACCAAAAATACCTCTTTTAGAGTAAAATAAGCCATCCCAGTGCCCTCTATTAGCCAAAATAAAGTTATTCTGGCCATAAAATCGACAAAATAAAACCCTTAAAAATCGGCCATTTTTGGCAAAAAAGGCAAGGCTATACTAAGGCAAAATGAGCAAAAATCGCCCAAATTCGAGGGTTTCCAAATGGCTCCAAATCACCAAAAGTACCTCTTTTAGAGTAAAATAAGCCATCCCAGTGCCCTCTATTAGCCAAAATAAAGGTATTCTGGCCATAAAATCGACAAAATAAAACCCTTAAAAATCGGCCATTTTTGGCAAAAAGGCAAGGCTATACTAAGGCAAAATGAGCAAGAATCGCTCAAATTCGAGGGTTTTCAAATGGCTCCAAATCATCAAAAATACCTACTTTAAAGTAAAGTAAGCCATCCCAGTGCCCTCTATTAGTCAAAATAAAGGTATTGTGGCCATAAAATCGACAAAATGAAACCCTTAAAAATCAGCCATTCTTGGCAAAAAAGGCAAGGCTATACTAAGGCAAAATGAGCAAAAATCGCCTAAATTCGAGGGTTTTCAAATGGCTCCAAATCACCAAAAATACCTTTTTTAGAGTAAAATAAGCCACCCCAGTGCCCTCTATGAGCCAAAATAAGAGTATCCTGACCATAAAATCGACAAAATAAAACCCTTAAAAATCAGCCATTTTTGGCAAAAAAGGCAAGGCTATACTAAGGCAAAATGAGCAAAAATCGCCCAAATTCGAGGGTTTCCAAATGGCTCCAAATCACCAAAAATACCTCTTTTAGAGTAAAAGTAGCCATCCCAGTGCCTTCTATTAGCCAAAATAAAGGTATTCTGGTCATAAAATCGACAAAATAAAACCCTTAAAAATCGGCCATTTTTGGCAAAAAAGGCAAGGCTATACTAAGGCAAAATGAGCAAAAATCGCCCAAATTCGAGGGTTTCCAAATGGCTCCAAATCACCAAAAGTACCTCTTTTAGAGTAAAATAAGCCATCCCAGTGCCCTCTATTAGCCAAAATAAAGGTATTCTGGCCATAAAATCGACAAAATAAAACCCTTAAAAATCGGCCATTATTGGCAAAAAAGGCAAGGCTATACTAAGGCAAAATGAGCAAAAATCGCTCAAATTCGAGGGTTTTTAAATGGCTCCAAATCATCAAAAATACCTACTTTAAAGTAAAGTAAGCCATCCCAGTGCCCTCTATTAGTCAAAATAAAGGTATTGTGGCCATAAAATCGACAAAATGAAACCCTTAAAAATCAGCCATTCTTGGCAAAAAAAGGCAAGGCTATACTAAGGCAAAATGAGCAAAAATCGCCATAAATTCGAGGGTATTCAAAATGGCTCCAAATCACCAAAACCAAAAGTACCTCTTTTAGAGTAAAATAAGCCACCCCAGTGCCCTCTATTAGCCAAAATAAAGGTATTCTGGCCATAAAACCGACAAAATAAAACCCTTAAAAATCAGCCATTTTTGGCAAAAAAGGCAAGGCTATACTAAGGCAAAATGAGCAAAAATCGCCCAAACTCGAGGGTTTCCAAACGGCTCCAAATCACCAAAAATACCTCTTTTAGAGTAAAATAAGCTATCCCAGTGCCCTCTATTAACCAAAATAAAGGTATTCTGGCCATAAAACCGACAAAATGAAACCCTTAAAAATCAGCCATTTTGGGCAAAAAAAATGGCAAGGCTTACTAAGGCAAAATGAAAAAATCGCCCAAACTCGGGGTTTCCAAACGGCTCCAAATCACCAAAATCTTTTAGAGTAAAATAAGCCTCCCAGTGCCCTCTATTAGCCAAAATAAAGGTATGCTGGCCATAAAATCGACCAAAAAAGGCAAGGCTATACTAAGGCAAAATGAGCAAAAATCGCTCAAATTCGAGGGTTTCCAAATGGCTCTAAATCACCAAAATTACCTCTTTTAGAGTGAAATAAGCAATCCAAATGACCTCTATGAACCAAAATATAGGTATCCTGGCCATAAAGTCGACAAAATAAAACCCTTAAAAATCAGCCATTTTTGGCAAAAAAGGCAAGGCTATACTAAGGCAAAATGAGCAAAAATCGCCCAAATTCGAGGGTTTCCAAATGGCTCCAAATCACCAAAAATACCTCTTTTAGAGTAAAATAAGCCATCCCAGTGCCCTCTATTAGCCAAAATAAAGGAAAATCAGCCATTTTTGGCAAAAAAGGCAAGGCTATACTAAGGCAAAATGAGCAAAAATCGCCCAAGTTCGAGGGTTTCAAAATGGCTCCAAATCACCAAAAATACCCCTTTTAGAGTAAAATAAGCCTCCCAGTGCCCTCTATTAGCCAAAATAAAGGTATTCTGGCCATAAAACCGACAAAATAAAACCCTTAAAAATCAGCCATTTTTGGCAAAAAGGCAAGGTTATACTAAGGCAAAAGGAGCAAAAATCGCCCAAACTCGAGGGTTTCCAAACGGCTCCAAATCACCAAAAATACCTCTTTTAGAGTAAAATAAGCGGTCCAAATGTCCTCTATGAGCCAAAATAAAGGTATCATGGCCATAAAATCGACAAAATAAAACCCTCAAAAATCAGCCATTTTGGCAAAAAAGGCAAGGCTATACTAAGGCAAAGTAGGCAAAAATCGCCCAAATTCGAGGGTTTCAAAATGGCTCCAAATCACCAAAAATACCTCTTTTAGAGTAAAATAAGCCTCCCAGTGCCCTCTATTAGCCAAAATAAAGGTATTCTGGCCATAAAACCGACAAAATAAAACCCTTAAAAATCAGCCATTTTGGCAAAAAGGCAAGGCTATACTAAGGCAAAATGAGCAAAAATCGCCCAAACTCGAGGGTTTCCAAACGGCTCCAAATCACCAAAAATACCTCTTTTAGAGTAAAATAAGCCTCCCAGTGCCTCTATTAGCCAAAATAAAGGTATTCTGGCCATAAAACCGACAAAATAAAACCCTTAAAAATCAGCCATTTTTGGCAAAAAAGGCAAGGCTATACTAAGGCAAAATGAGCAAAAATCGCCCAAACTCGAGGGTTTCCAAACGGCTCCAAATCACCAAAAATACCTCTTTTAGAGTAAAATAAGCCTCCCAGTGCCCTCTATTAGCCAAAATAAAGGTATTCTGGCCATAAAACCGACAAAATAAAACCCTTAAAAATCAGCCATTTTTGGCAAAAAAGGCAAGGCTATACTAAGGCAAAATGAGCAAAAATCGCCCAAACTCGAGGGTTTCCAAACGGCTCCAAATCACCAAAAATACCTCTTTTAGAGTAAAATAAGCCTCCCAGTGCCTCTATTAGCCAAAATAAAGGTATTCTGGCCATAAAACCGACAAAATAAAACCCTTAAAAATCAGACATTTTTGGCAAAAAAGGCAAGGCTATACTAAGGCAAAATGAGCAAAAATCGCCAAAATTTGAGGGTTTCCAAATGGCTCCAAATCACCAAAAATACCTCTTTTAGAGTAAAATAAGCCTCCCAGTGCCCTCTATTAGCCAAAATAAAGGTATTCTGGCCATAAAACCGACAAAATAAAACCCTTAAAAATCAGACATTTTTGGCAAAAAAGGCAAGGCTATACTAAGGCAAAATGAGCAAAAATCGCCCAAACTCGAGGGTTTCCAAACGGCTCCAAATCACCAAAAATACCTCTTTTAGAGTAAAATAAGCCTCCCAGTGCCCTCTATTAGCCAAAATAAAGGTATTCTGGCCATAAAACCGACAAAATAAAACCCTTAAAAATCAGACATTTTTGGCAAAAAAGGCAAGGCTATACTAAGGCAAAATGAGCAAAAATCGCCAAAATTTGAGGGTTTCCAAATGGCTCCAAATCACCAAAAATACCTCTTTTAGAGTAAAATAAGCCTCCCAGTGCCCTCTATTAGCCAAAATAAAGGTATTCTGGCCATAAAACCGACAAAATAAAACCCTTAAAAATCAGACATTTTTGGCAAAAAAGGCAAGGCTATACTAAGGCAAAATGAGCAAAAATCGCCCAAACTCGAGGGTTTCCAAACGGCTCCAAATCACCAAAAATACCTCTTTTAGAGTAAAATAAGCGATTCTGATGCCCTCTATGAGCCAAGATAAAGGTATCCTGACCATAAAATCGACAAAATATAACCCTCAAAAATCGGCCATTTTTGGCAAAAAAGGCAAGGCTTAAAGCAAAATGGGCAAAAATCGCCCAAATTCGAGGGTTTCCAAATGGCTCCAAATCATCAAAAATACTTCTCTAAGAGTGAATTAAGCGACTCTGATGCCCTCTATGAGCCAAGATAAAGGTATCCTGGCCATTAAATTGACAAAATAAAACGTTCAAACATAGTTGGTCAAACATTGGCTATAAATTTGATGTTTGGCGTCGAAACATGTCGAAAACTGTGCTTTACAGAAAAGCTGATTGATGTCATTTGTTTTAGCTACAAACAATGTTTGGTCGCTTGGCCAGGGCCCAAGACTACAGATAAGCGGTTTTCATTGCATGGTCATAATGTACTGAAGAAAATGTCTGTGAAAATGTTGCGTGAATCTAGTCATTTAGTAGCAAAGAATTTCGTCAGAGGCATGAGTTAGCAGCAAAGAACGCAAAGAAGAAACAAGCTTTTATTTCGATTCTGTATTTTCTGCTATCAAGTTTAGTTGCTTTAACAATTCATAGAATCATTAATATTTCAATGCTATTATAAATATACGAGATGTATATATGAGATGTATTGTTTAATATAGGTTCATAATAGTGACATTTGTTTTGAGGTATATATTAACGCAACCTAAATGCTTTTTAGCATTGCTGAATGTGTATTCAGTGTTTCTAATAAAGAATACTACTTTTTTAGTTGATTTACTGGCATCTTTCCATAGATCTTCTCAATCCTTGAATATTTGAGCGCACGCTCTTCACTTTTCTCATCAGGATGAGAGGATTCGACTCTTCATTTGCAACAAGAGAAACAAGGTCCTAGAAGAGATGATAATAATTTTAAATCAATTTTTATTACAGCATTCGTATAGGAGAATTTTACTGAGGATCGAGTCGACAAGAATATTGATCTACACATTTTTTTTATAAGAAACCTGGCTCGGGGCCTAGTTCTAAAACTTTCTTAATTTTTGGCCCAAATTTAGTTCTAAAAGTTTCTTAGCATTTCTTAATTTAATGAAAATAAATTGCAGTAAAAACGATAAAAAACGTGAATATAGCAAGAAAATTATTAATATCTTTGTATTACAAAGAATTAGCCATGCTGGTGCGAGAAATCGCACGGAAATGCTTGAGAATTGATTACTACGTCCACAAATGCGAAATCAGTATGTTGGAAAACTGACACAAAAATGTCTTATGTTTCTTAACTCCTTCCTCCTAGTTCTAAAAGTTTCTTAACTTTTGGGGTGTCTAGTTCTAGGTTTCTTATAAACCGGTTTCTTATAAAAAAACGTGTATTCGGGTTGGTATCTAGGCAAAGGCACCAGTATTATTATAGTATTTATTCATTCCTTTATTTATTCATTCATTCATAAATTTATTCATTCATTTATTCAATAATTTATTTATTCCTTTATTTCATTTTATTCTTTTCTTCATACATTATTCACTCACTCATTCATTCATCTACTCAAATTTTCGGTTCGTGAAAAGTGACTTCGGGTGAAACTTTTCGGGTGAAACTTTCCGACCGGTCTGAGCCCTTATAAAATCGCAAACATTGAATCCTAAGAAAATCGACAATGCAAGCGCTAGCTTGTCGCTAAGATAGTAAAACTTTGCACTTGTATCAACATCTCTGAAAAATTTCGTTAATGGCAGCCGTTGGTCAATCTTAAATAATCACAATCAATCTTTACTTACTCTCTTGATTCCGTGAAGTTCTTGCGTGGCAGCAATAACTCCTTCGTTAGGAATATTGGACCTCTTGTATGCTGCCTGTCCAACCTTATGAAGCTCGTCCATATATCCATTGAAGTCTGTCTTCTTCTCTGCCATAAGAATATGATTAATTTGGCTGCGGAAGGCTGGCATCGAAATTTCGTGCTGTTCGTCAACGACTCCCCTTGCCTTTGCATCCCACTTCTCAAAACCTGAGATGAAAATAAAGAAATTAAGTAACGTAAACAAACAAACAAACAGCAGCTAATGAAGAATTCTTAACAAGCATTTTCGTAACAAACTAAGGGCATATTTAAAGTACTAAATGTTTTCCTTTGTATATTCAGGTAGAATTCTAAGAAACGGTAGTTTACGCGGTTTCAAAAGCATTCAAAGAAGGTGAATGTATTTGAAATGAAATGCTACAGAAGATTGCTGGGGATAACATGGAGAATGAGAATGACAAACGAAGAGGTATGGCAAAAACAAAGAGACAAGATGAATGGGCAGGAAGCTGAACATCTAATAGACACCTTTAAAAAAGGAAATTGAGTTTTTTTGGACACCAAATAAGAAAAGATGGTCTGAAAAAAGCATCATTCCGGGAAAAGTGGAAGGCAGCAGAAATAGAGGACGGCCGAAAAGAGTGTTGGTGGACGACATCAAGCAATGGACATCACTGAACGCAGTGCAACTTTACCAACGTGCTGAAGATAGAGAGGGTTGGAGGAAGTGTGTTGGCTCATGCGTGCACCAACGGCCTCCTGAGGCTATGGAATGAAGAAGAAGAAGAAAGGCTTTCTGTACATCTACGTCAACAGGTAGAATATATGGTAGAATTTGCAGAGATTCTCCCTTTCAATAGTTCTTTCCAAATAGGTTTGGGTCGGCACAACATTTTCTGGCAGATGGTGGACCTCTTGAGACAGAGAGCCTTCTCTGGGTTCAACAGCCTGTATTGCAGTCATTGAGGAGAGGGGAGAGGTAATGCAGCAAATTGTGCTTCAAATTCACGTTTAACTGGAGTAGAATAGCAAGAAAGGATTCAAATCCTAGCTTTAACTGCTCAAGGAGGCATTTAATCAAATATTTTCCTTTCAGGGCCTGGTTATATGAAAGAAATTGTCCCGTCTAGACGGGATGAAAAATTACGAGGGTATTTTTGTCCCGGTGTTATATGGACAAAAATCATCCCGGCTTAGCGGGACGGGACGTTTTTTCTTTTTATGTGAGAAATTTAAAGTCTTATTTCTCATTTGAAATATCTCCTACCATATCCGAAAACCATCTAAACTGCTTTGTTTTGGCACCTTCACCCGTAACCGCTGTCTTATCCGCCGTCATGCAAAATTTGTTTCGAAAATGCCTTTCTTACGCATGCGTATACCTCTGAGGGTGAAAATTGTCCCGGCTGGCGAAGCGAATAATTTCTTCCACATAACCATGGGTGTTTAGACACTGCAGGGGTACATAAATTTTATGATACGAAAGAGACTCTTTCTGCATTATATCGTCCTTTTCTGTTTCCTATATCCTTCAACAACCACAAATTGAGCTTGAACAGGAGCCCAAGTTTGATTTAGTCGCCATTTTGAAAGTTCTACAGCGAAGGGAGAACAGAGAAAAAGTTTTCTTTCTTTTAGCTCTTCAATGTCTCCTCCGCAGAAGCAAAGAAAACTTTTCCTCCGCATACACATGCGGTGTCTAACCACCATAATATAACCAGGCCCTTAGTGAGTTACATAAATCTTGCTTCCTGAGTTCCTCAGATATTTCAAAAGGCTAATAATTTCCGAAAAAGTACCTGGAGATTGAAATTACAAGGGCATGGATTGGAAACTTTTGAAAAATCTATCAGCGGGTTCTTAGGCGCTTAATAGTAATACAATAATGGAATTACCGTCTTTGGCCTCTTTGTACCAATGATGAAGATCACCTCTTTCCTCGTATGTGATGTTATGCTTGGATTCTAAAAAAACAAAATCAATACTAATGTTAATAGCAAAATACACACGGTTAAACGTAGCGGTATGAAGAACTATACCGCATTTGTTGAACATTGAACAATTACATGCATTTTTTATATAAGGAAATGCTTTGGGGGGTATCAAAACCCGTAAACCCGGAGGAAAATTGGGACAAACCCGAAAACCCGGATGACCTTAGTTTCAACAATTGTTTTAAGAATTTTTCACATTGATACCCTTTGTGAGGTTTAATACCCGAAAACCCGCACATTTTTACTACAATACCCGAAAGCCGAGTTAGGAAAATGGCAAAACCCGTTGCCCGTTAAATATAATTGACCCGAAAACCCGCACGATTTTTTGGAAAAACCCGAAAACCCGAGGGCGAAATCGGCCAAACCCGCAACCTGTGAAATCCCAAAGCCCCCCTCCTTTATAAGGAAGGTAGTAATCGGATAGGCAAAAACATATAGAATTTCTAGTAGTGGATCAGAGACCACTAAGAAAAAATTACATCTTTTTCAATGAATGCTTTTTGTATTTTGTATTTTAACCACAATAAGCGATGGAAAATGGACAGGGCTATACAGCAGCCATAGTGTTTATATTGTGCCGCAAATGCACCTAGACCCTTAAAAGGAGTATGAAACATATATGTATATATTTAACTGTTTCCATTTTTACGTGTTTGTCTTCTGACACATTTATGAACCTATGTTTCCTTGTAAATAGGTTTATTTTAAAGAAACACAAAGTAAAAAGTTTAGGAATTGTTATAGAATAATGAGTACTCAAATTTGACTGTTTGTTGAGGAATTTTACTGAGTTAAGCCGAAATTCTACAGCAAGCATACACATCCATTTCAGTAGTGCTTAACAACAACACACAGCATGCAAAAATACCACCACATCAAGCAGAATAACCCATCACATCAAGCATAATAACCCACCACAGTAGTGCTAATCCACCACAGTACGCAAAAACACCACCACATCAAGCATAATAGCTCATCGCATCAAGCATAATAACCCACCACAGTAATGCTTATCCACCACAGTACGCAAAAAATACCACCACATCAAGCATAATAGCTCATCACATCAAGCATAATAACCCACCACAGTTCGCAAAAAATACCACCACCTCAAGCATAATAGCTCATCACATCAAGCATAATAACCCACCACAGTAGTGCTCACCCACCACAGTACGCAAAAAATACCACCACATCAAGCATAATAGCTCATCACATCAAGCATAATAACCCACCACAGTAGTGCTTATCCACCACAGTACGCGAAAATGCTAC
>JACTAT010000001.1:893657-964639 GCA_014526335.1 Chrysaora quinquecirrha
AAAATAGCAACGCTGTAGCAATGTCCGAAGGACGCTGATGATGATGATAATAATGATGAAGATGATGTTAATAATGACGAAGATGACGAAGAAGAAGACAACGATGATGAGAATGATGATTATGTTGATGGCGATGAGGATGATGATGATGATGATGATGATGATAATGATGATGATGATGATACGTTGATCACGTTGAAGACGACAATGATGATCACCGAGGATCACCGTCTTCAACATGATCATCGTCGTCTTCAACACGATCATCATCTTCTTAAACAATGATGATCGTGTTGAAGACGAAGACTGGTGATGGTGATGGTGACAATGATGATGATGATGATGATGATAATGATGATGATGATGATACGTTGATCACGTTGAAGACGACAATGATGATCACCGTCTTCAACATGATTATCATCTTCTTCAACAATGATGATCATGTTGAAGACAATGACTGGTGATGGTGATGATGATGATGATGATCCATTATGATGATGATGCGAATGATGACAATGATGATCAGGTGAACTTTTCCTGGAAGAATCCCAAACCTTTGAATCGAAAATAGAAAATCTATAGTTACGTATACTGTACTAATAAATTCGAACTCATGGGTTAAACTGTGTATGTAACAAATAAATCCGTTCAGTGCACCGAATCCTGTAATCTTCTTTTCAAATGATGAATTAAATTCCAGAACCTTCAAAAGCTATCATAAGAATTTGCATACTATGCAGATGACTATATTCGATCATTAGTAGCACTTAGAAGAATTGATTGCCAACTTTGAGTCATTCATTTTCAGATGATTCTCGAAGCCGCAAACTGTTGTGAAAAAAATTCTTCTGTCTAACTTGGCAACAATTTCTACTGCGCCACAATCTCCTCCTCTCTTCACACGAAAATATCTTACACCTGAGACGACTTCTAGAAATTTCTGACAATATAAACAACCCAATCAAAATTGTATGAAAATATTTCAAAATAAAAAATCAAATCAAATTAGATTCGAGCAACATTTTGCAATATTGTAGTCAAACCTTTTTGAAGCCCGACCGAGCCGGCTTTTTGCGAGAAAATCTTGGTGTCAAATTTTTAGTTTCCTTCATCTTGGATTGAGCTCGCAACCCTTAGCGCAAGAAACAAGCGCATTATTCCACTGCGCTACAATAACAGTTGATACTAATTGATGTTTTTGGCAAGCAATTGCATTTTGTTGATTATGCCCACTAACGACAACACTTAACGGCGATTTCAAAGTTTAATTCCTATCATTTATGGTTTATCTTTTGTTACGCGGTTTGGCAACAAAAGCGTCTATATGCCTGCCTACCTATGCGTACATGCGTTCCACGACACCCTCTTAATATGTCCTTCGGACATAAAAATGGCGCCAGATGGGGGCAAGGGGGGCTACAGCCCCCTCGTCGGGGAACTCAAAGCTATGCACCGTCGTGAACCAATAAAGACCAACACGATATGAAGATAACGGATCTGGTCAAGCATAGGTAGTAATATGTTTTTACGTTATAAGCCCCCTCGTCGGGGAGACTAGCCCCCTTTTTGGGCAAAGGCTAGCGCCACCCCTGGTTCTAAACCCATTTATCCATCGTATTTGAATACATATGGGTTTCCTGTTTGTCTGCGTGTCACAGAAATGCTTTACTGCAGACGAAACACGAGAAATAAAAGACAATATTTCGCTGTTTGAGTTGAAAAGTTTCCTACGTTAAAAATTTCCAGTACCGGAGTTTCTTAAATTTCTTGCCATTCGAGAGTCTGAGTTTCTCATTTCGCTTGATATGCAAATTTCAAATGTTTGGCGAATAATGTTCTTGACCAGGGTATTAGTTTCACATGTTCGTCTGCATTTACAAAACTCTTTATTGTAAAATAGAAAGCGCACCTTTCATGGGAACGAGGACTCTGACGTTAACACCCTTTGGAATTTGCTTGGTATCGTATTCGGTGATGAATTTCGAAACGAGGCTCATCAGATCTTCATTCTGTACCATGATGATGTCATCTTTTGCGCACATGATGATACAATCACGTTCAATTCTACCAATCATGCCAAAATCACTGATGAATCCTCCTTGTGTTATGAATACCTCAAGAGCATCCTTGATGTTGATCGTGTCTTTGACATCAATAATAACAGCGGCTTTCGTGGTTGTTCCCGCTGGCCTAGTCAGGACAAGCCAAACTTCGCCTTGTTGAAGAGCTTTGGAGAAGGCCACAGAAGCTTTGGCAACGATTTGGAACGTGTCGTCCAGATCAAGCTGGCCTGTTTTTGTGAAATAAAGTTAATAAATAAACAATAAATAAAAGTGGTGTAGTACCAACCCTCGCTATACGCCGTGCAACGCATTATACATGTATGATATCAAATAGATGCAATGTAAAAGTTTGCATATTAGAATGATTGTAATGAAATAGTACCAGCCCCTTTCGGTTTCATCAGCGTATCTCCCATAAAGGGCATTTCGGGGCTCATGACTAGTATGCCCCGTTCATTTATAGGCACCCCCACGTCCTTGCGTCCAAAAACCCAAAAACATGGTCCGAAGAGAGTGGCAGTATATAAGATTCTGTGTATACAACAAAAGTTATGACGAAGGCAGGAGTCCTTGTGTTTTCGTTTGAAGCTTTATTACTAAGCTTAGCTGATGATGTATAGATAAATGTATACATCTATGAATCATAGCTGGCCTAGCTCCATGGTCTTGCCAAGACATTTAGCTAGTATATTTGTAAATTTGGGTCCACTATCATGCAGTGGTTTATTGTTCTTTTCCATACATTTGAATTGGGAGAATTCCCCCTCTTTGTTTATAGATTACCCAAGTGTGACGTCATCAAAAATCGATTTTAAGAATTTCGAAATTTGCTCGTCATTTTGTGAAAGAACGTCAAAAATAATGCTTACTCGTGCAAAAATCAGTTAAATATGTCAAATATTGACAGTGATATGGCCATCCAAAGAAATACATTTCAATAGGAAATCACTGTATTTTTGCTTCTGTTCATAATGTTTTGAACAAGGCGCAAAGTAAAGTGATTTCCTACTGAAATGTATATCTTCAGATGGCCATATCTCAGCCAATGTTTGCCATATTTAACTGATTTTGCACATTTAAGCATTATTTTTTATGCTCTTCCAGAAACTGAACAGCAAATCTCGAAATTCTAAAAATAGATTTTTGCGACGTCATGACTTGTATTTCAAGGTGCGAGCGTGCTCCCTTAGTGTTGCGCAGCTGTAATATAATCGTAATATAACCTTTTATTGTTGCACCGGTGAAAGTGATGCCTTCAAGTTTGCTGCTGTCAAAACCAATGTCATTGAAGTTCAATGCAGATGAGGTGATGCCAAAGATACCCATCAAATCAACCATTAAAACCATCCCAGGGGAGTACTTAGTATAATTTGGGTACGGGTATGTGCCGCCCATATGGGTGGGTTTTGGGCACTGAAATTCTCTAAACATGGGTATGATTTTAACCAAAACCCCATAAAAGTGGGTGGCAAATTGAAGAAAAGTCAAAAGTTTAACTTTAATTCGGTCAGAAAAGTGGCAAAATCGCGTCAAAGATGTTCGTAGTACAATATCAAGCAATAAATAGGTCTAGAAAGTCTTATTATTCTCATATTCCGCTTATTTCTACTCATAAAATAGGGTCTGTTTCTGCAAAGGTTTACATTATAAGTGGGTGGGTTTCCGAAATCTGGGCGGCACATCCCCGTCCATTCATAAGTGAAGTACCCCCACCCAAGTTAAGAGAATCTAAGGGCCAAAATACTATCATTATATAAAGTAAACCCTCTCCGTGGTAAAACGGTAGCAGCAAGAAACAAGGGAAGGTTATCAACAGGTTTTAAAGTGGGAAGGGAAATGGAACGAAGAGAAAGGTGTTATAAGGTAGAGGAAGCTAGAGGGAATGGCTACGAACAGGGTAAAAAATATAAGAAAAAGGAACAGATGTGAAAGGAACAGAAGGAGAAAAACGAAGAATATGGATAAAAATGGAGGAATACAAGGTTGACGCAAAGTACGGGAAGATCTACATGTAGACCAGGCGGAGAATAGAGAAATGATCGCAAGAGAGCGAAATTCATGGGACAAAAATCTTTTAGTCAATTCGATCGAGGGTGCTGATTTCAAAAATCGATGCTATACGGGGGCTTTTGGGGGTATCAGCCTCGTTTTCTATTTTAAAATCTCGTTTTCGCATACATCTCGTTTGTGGAGATAAGAACGATTTTAAGGTAGATTTTAGCAAGCTTGCTTCGGATTGACTTAAAAATGTTTGTCCCATATAGGTTCGCTCTAATGTGACCATTCTCGGCCTGCTCTAATGTAGGATAAGGGAAGAGCTAATAAGGGGTACACTGGGGAATAATATGGCAGAGGCAAAGAAAGAGATAAATAAAGAAACAGTAGAGCAAAGCAAAGACGCGAGGGGGGGAGACGTGAAGACTAAAGCAGGAAGGCTTGGCGAGAATAGATAGACATACGAGAAAGAAAACGGTGTGGAATCGACAGTGCTGTCCAAAAACTTTTCTAGAATACCTTCGATTTTGATTCTCCAATCCTTGATTCCAGTAATCTGAGTGCCAGATGTGAAACCGAGAGTTAATTTCCCTTCTGATACAAGGATCTTTCTCTCAGCATAAGCAAGGGTGTCTTTAGCAGTTGCCTCCACAGTCACTTCTTTGCTAGACTTAACAACTTCTAACTTCTTCATTTCAAATTGATCAGGCAATATGAATCGATCAGTAGCGTCGTTCACGTTGATTGTCGGAAAGAGTTTCAGGAAGATTGCTGTCAGGGATGGTTTAGCACAACCGTCTGATTCTTCGACCTCAAGGGTTGCTTTGTCAGAGGTAAAGGTGCCTTTTAGATTACAGCTTCCAGCCATCTCGTAAGTTCGTGTGCCACTGCTTGGTGACAGAAAATCATCAAGGGTGCTTGGCAGATTGTCTCGTCTTGCTGTTGGATAAATGATAAGAGTTTGATTCACTAAGCCTAAATATCTGTTTCTGAGGACAATACAGTATTACCCCACCACCAAGCAACTGACTTACAAGAAACTGCAGCCTGTCAGATGGCACAAATCTGACATTTATCTTAAAACTGATATCCAATAATCTTAAATCTGATATGTGTTAATCTTAAATCCAAACTGAATTAATCTTAAACCCGATAAATCCAAAATCCACCAATCTTCGATCCAAAATCCATTGATCTCAAATCCAAGATCCATTAGTCTTAAAACTGTTATCCATCAACCTTAAATCTGATATCCATCAATCTTAAATCTGATATCTACCAATCTTAAATTCGATAAATCCAAAATCCATCAATCTTCAATCTGATATCCATTAATCTTAGATCCAACCTAAAATAATCTTAAATCCGATATCCATTGACGATCAATTCAAAAACAGATGAAAAGAGTAATCCAACTTACTTCCGAGAGTACGACGTAGATTGTTCTGCATATGATGCGTCATCCAAAATGGTGTTAGACCCAGCAGGTCATGGAATCCATCTGAAGGTATCAAACTATCTTCTGTAAACAAGTCAAATGCAAGAGAAATGCCACAGAATGCCAGCAATAAAAAGAAGATTTTGCCTTTTTCTTCCATCTTGATCTAAAACAAAGACGAGTGGTTCAAAATTAGTCAAAGCATTTACCAGATGCGAATGTATGAGCCCCCAACTATCAGGGGCAAGGGTAATGACATCCCCATACTTTGCGCTCGTGTTGACCAGGGCAGATACAGTGCCAAAGATTTTAGAAATCGTACTTACTGCCTCTCTCACAAAGACTTTAGAAATGGCACTCATTGCCTCTCTCCTTTAGCACTCAGAAGGAAAGGGTAGGAGTGTTGACGAATGGTCTATTGATGAGGTATAGGAGCGGCAAACACCTCACCTTCACGAGTAGCAGCTATCGAAAGAGCCGTTGGGTTGCCTACCGACGGTCAAACGACTTACTTACTATATTATATTATATATTGATAATTATAACGATATCCCTTCAGTATAAATACAAACTACGTTATAAATTAATGAATATAAAATATAAGTATACAATACTATTAAAAATACTGATGTTCCAGGGAGTCGTTCTTGAGGGAGTTTCAGTTATTTATCAGTGCCCATCAGATGCCTTTTTAGATGTGTTAGCTACTTTAGCTACTTAGGCCAAGATCAAACGATCTCACATTGTTTGTCAAACATTTCAAATTTGTTTGTCAAGCAAAATATTTTTAGCGTTTGGCTACGTCACAAAACAATGCTCGTAAAACATTTTTTGTTCTCGTCAAGCAAAACATTTTTTGAACTTTTATAAAAAACATCGGGGAAAAAATTGTACTTATTCTTGTTTGTAAAGCGATGTTTTGCAGCGTGGCAAACGCCCGAACATTGCTTGATAAGCAAATTTCAAATGTTTGACAATGTTTGATCGTTTTGCCCAGGCCTTTTAAGAGGAGCGTAAGTCTGGGAAATAACGTCAAGTTCAATGGCTACGTTAATTTTTAGCTATGGTTAGTTTAAGCGTTAGGGTCAGGCGTCGGATAAGACTTACTACATTAGTCGAAGTTATTCCTATTGAATTGTAAGTATGAAATTGAACGTACACAATTCTTGAATGAAGTACTGGAACTCTACCCTAATTTTATGAACATTCCAACATCAGAACAAAAATATATTTTTCTAATGTCATATGTCAAATGAAGACAACACACTCAGCTGCCTTTTTTAACTTGCTGCCTTTTAACTTGCAGCCTTCGGAACTTTCGCTAGATTCCGGGGAGGTTATCTCCCCATGGCATCCCACAACCTCCCCGGACTCTAGCAAAAGTTCTGAAGGCTGCAAGTTACAAGGCAGCAAGTTAAAAAAAGGCAGCTGAGTGGTGTCTTGTCTTTCCAAGGCTATTTTTCTACTAATATTCGGAAAATTTGTTACGGAAATTTTTACAAACGCCTCGATTTTAATCCCGATAGTTGAGATATGAAACGATTTCACGTATTTTAGAATTATTGAAGTAACTCAGCTTTAATATTTTGCTTTGTTCTGTTGTTAAATTGTAGACCATGTATCTTAAGATATGGTGTTGAATAAAAAAAAAGAATTGAATTGCTGGACGCTCAAGCTAACTGAAGGCTGACTGAAGCGAACAACATCAACAAAATCAATTCAATTCAATGTGAGCGAAAATTAGGAACAGGGGAAGCAAGTCTAGCGTCGGGTTGAGGCTTTGCGGTTGGTTTAGGCCTTCTTATTGTGACAACCACCATCTTACCACCACCCTCTAACCGAAACTCCAACAAAATTCTATGAACTATTGGCTTGACTTCAAAGTAAAAATAAAAACAATATTCTCATGAAGTTTCAAATTAATTATGCAAAGACTGAGAAGTCTTGTTTGGTGTGTTTATGAGCATCCGCAGAAAGGGTACGGAGCACGACGGCGGGCCGGTTCTTGTTAGTCTTGTACCTTATACGGTTGAACGGATACGGCGACTCGCTAGAAGTCGAACAATGAGGAGAAACGAACGGAAACCAGCTCTTCTGTCTCGTCTCTAATCTCTTTTGTTAGCTATAACAAAATTAAAATCGTCGCTACTTTTAGCTGCCTAAGTGCTAGGGGAGGGGGGGATAAGCAGGGATTGGAAGTTCAGACAAGATCTTATAAAAGGGGAAGGGTTAGAATAAGTGTGGGTTCGGAGTTTTGTCCAAGGAAACTCCAGATAAACTCTTTGCTCGTGAATTCTAGGAAAGGAGCTTGATAACTCTTTCATTCGAGTCACATTAAACAGCAAACCTTATTCGAAATGCCCACTATGTCACAAAGTACCCTATATATGGAATATGCCTCTCACCTTAACGTTAACTTTTGAATGTAATGCTTAAATGTGCCTCGTACAGTTTACAGCTTCCCCTTCTATTATATGAAAACCTTACCCATTTCGATTACCAAAATTGGCCCTTATACTACGATGATTACTACACCCAGACGCGGAGTGAAATACACAAATAAGAAAGTTAAGGCGGATTTGCATTGTGTTTTGAGCACCAATCAGCTTGTGGGATACAGTAAAATAAAGAAACAGGGAAACCAACATAATTAATTCAAGAGTCCGAGTGGGAAAAAGAACTCTTTCTGTCTACGCAGGACAGGCCTTTTGGTGTTGATTTGGCCGGTTCTGTGTAGACATTCACTTTTCATTGGTGTATTTCGGTCCGCATCAGGGTATAAATTCCGCCTTAGTCAATTGTTTCGGTCTGTTTCTGACGTTAATGTTCTGAGGAGTGCCAGACGAAAAAGCTTTTAAGTATGCCCAGAGATGTTTTCGCTGTTTTCTATGACCTGAAGCTCTGTACTACAGTATTAATCCGCCACCAAGAAACTGACTTATAAGAAACTTCAGCCTGTCAGATGGCACAATATATGCCCATTTGATATATATTTATATATAGTTAAGAAACCAAGAAGCCTAGTTTAACAATATTAAGTTTCTCACCCTTTCTCAGTGACAGGGTTATACTGTACTAAAAGAAGAGAACTAAGTGCTAAGAGAAAGTGCCAAGACTTTAGCAATCCATATGCAAGGGGTAAAATCTCAGAGATTTTAAGCAATTTTGAGAGCTGGCTTTGTGTCGAGTCGATATTAAAAAGACAGATCTAACGCTAGAGTTAGGCCACTAAAGCAAGTACACTTTACAATGTATGACAATAAAGCAAAGATTGAAGTATACCAATGAATCAGTTTCAAATAAAAAATATTAAATGGCTCACCTTTGTGTTGAGATTCCTTTAAAATCCGAGCACCATGATCGAAAGAGCAAATTGTTCAACTGGCAGGCGATAACAAACACATAGAATAGCTATGTAAAACTCATAGGCACCAGTCACCTTCGTCACCCTAATGATCAAGAATGATCATGAGCATTGCATAAAAACAAACCGGTGGCGAGCGCTTGGATGTTAGAAAGCAGATCCCTTACTCTGCGCCCTCTCATGCGACCTCGTCTATAATATAAAACCTCTTTCCAACAGACCGCACTATCTGAATCGAGAGGCATTTCATTTCTTCCAAGGGGCGTGCGTGATTTCCGTCAAAACAAAAGGATTTACAAGGCATTTCAAAAAAAAACATTCAGTTTTTTTTAACCACACGAAACTTTTCAGCAGTTTATTGTCTCTCGCTCTAAATCATACAAACGAGCCTAGGTAGCCTAATTTTCCGCTTTTTTGTAAAGAATCCACCCTTGATTGGATGATGTAGATTTTCGGCCGTAGCCAAATATTCGTGACAAGCCAGGATCAGCCTTATCCGGAATATTCATTATTTTTCGGAAGGGTAGTCAATAGCCCTTACGAAATTGTTCAAAGCAAAATGAGCTTTTGCAGTAACAAGTTGAAGTGGAGCATTGTTCTACGGGGGAGAAACTGAGCAAATTCGGATTAGTAAAGGGCAGGAATTAACATGACGTTTCTTAATCCAGACCCCCACCTCTTATTTATCCATGATGAAAATTTTAACGCCACTTTGACTTCATTTATTTAGCGGAAAATTAGGCTGACTAGTCTTGTTGTGTGATTTAGAGCGAGGGGTAATTAACTGCTAAAAAGTTACGTGGGCTGTTAACAAAAACTGAATCGTTTTCTTGGAAATCCCTTGAAAATCCTTTTGTTTTAGCGGAAATCTCATGCGCCCCCCCCCCCTTGGAAGAAATTAAATGTCCCTAGATTCAGAGAATGCAGTTCTGTTAAACCTAGCCACGGTAGCGTCACAGCCAGGGTCGAGGTCTCGATTAGTTAACCTACTACTGAGATCCAAGTGACTGGGGCTAAAACACCATTTCAACTTTTCACCGTGTTAGAAAGAGGCTTTTATTTCAAAGAGAAGGCGTTTATAAAAACAGAGTAGGGGATCTGTTTTTTAACATCCAAGATCGCCACCAGTTTGTTTTTATGTTATGCTCATGATCATACTTGATCATTAAGGTGACCAAGGTCACTGGTGCTAATGAATTTTATATAGCTATTCTATGGGTTTATTTTCGCCTGCCAGCTAACAATTTGCTCTTTCGATCATTGGAGCTCGAATTTTGAAGAAATCTCAACACAAAGGTGAGCCATGTAATGTTTTTTGGAAACTGATGCATTGAAATACTTAAAAGATTGTCTAATTGTAATTCATTATATAGTTTACTTGCTTTAGTGGCCTAACTCTAGCGCTACTTTCTTAACAAGCAACTTGCCTTTGAGCCAGCCCTAAAAATTGCTTAAAATATCTGAAATTTTAGCCGTCAGAGTTGCTCATGGGTTTTTAGCCCTGGCGCTTTCTCTTAGCACTTCGTAGTCTTCTTTGAGTGGTACAAATTTCAAAATTACGAAAACTAGCGGAAACATCTCTGGGTATGATTTTAAAAGCTCTTCGTCGGACACTCCTCAGAGCATAAACGTCAGAAACAGATCGAAAAAATTATATACCCAGATGCTGATCGAAATGCTCCAGTCAAAAAGCGAAGCTCTACAAAGAACCGACCATGTCAAAACCAAAAGGCCTGTTCTATTAAGACAGAAAAGGTTCTTTTTCTCGCTTGGACTCTTCCATTTATTCTGAATCAGGTTGAGGGATGCCCGGAAAACTAGAGTTTTTGGCAAGCTATGCAGCATTCAGGAATCGGCGCAACTCGAAAAGTACTAGGAAAAAGGGAAATACAGTTGACATCCGCTATGTCGAACTCTGAAGGGAAACTGGAATTTGTTCAAGATAGCGAATGTTCGAAATAACGGATGCCCCATATAAATATAAAAAATTATAGTTTTTAAGTCAGAAAAGGAACCCCGATTAACATGCAGGGTTAATGATCCAAAATTTCATCAAACAAGTCAGGTATTTTTTACATAGGAGTCAAAGCTCATGGTTTCATCCCTACTATCGGTGAAAATGAGATAATGGCGATGCAGCACATCTCGAAAGAGAACAGCTTCATCTATTGTAGCATGGGCAGCATATCACTTAGCTGCTGCCGTTCCCGCTAGGCGAACTTATACATATTTTCAGCCTTTTCTCTTTATCCAGGTCAGCAGAAAATTTGGCAAAGTTCGAGGTAAAGAGCAGGTTTTCCACCATGGGAAATCGAAAATAGTTCGAGACAGCGAATGTTCGAGATAACGGGGTTCGAGATAGCGGATGAATTTTCTATACAAACCCTTATACCAAAACGAGGGGAAATGGAAAATCGTTCGAGATAGCGAATGTTCGAGATAGCGGGCAGTCGAGATAGCGGATGTCAACTGTAACAACAACTGTACACTGCACGTCAAAATCTTTGCAAATAAAGCACGTTTAGGTACAGGAGATTCTAAAAAGCATGATCAATACGAAAGTGCTTTGGGGTGGGGGGGGGGGGGTGCCGAAATCAATCATAATTTTAACTTCTGACGTTTATACTCTTAGGCCTTTATGCCTCCTGCGTTGAAGACCAATGACCTGCTTTCCAACCCTTCATTCTGGTGCTACACATAGTTACAATAACTAACAACCAGGCATAGGCATAACCCCTCGGGGGTACTTCATTGTTCAAGAGACTAGACGTGCCGCCCAGTTTTTCCAAACCCTCCCATGTCTACCGATAAATTCTGTAACTTGTGGTACCAATGTACAGAAAAAACAACGAAATTTTTTTCCCATTTGTAGTAATATCTCAAATATTTCAACTCAATTTAACGCCTGAGACGACTCTAAATGCGGCGAAAAGGCCTTTGCGCTAAAAATAAAACGCACTCTTCAGGCTTTTCAAAGCAGTAAAGTTTGAATATATCAGAGGCGGACTGGCAGCGAATCTCAAGGGTTGCTATTTCCAGTAAAAGGGGCCTGTTTTTACTATATCGATTTTTCTTGTCTGTCGCTTCTAGCGAGCTCCTCTGTAAAAAATCAGTTCGAGGCAAGGGCTACTGTTCATGTTAATACTTCTTTTCTTATTTGCGATATTTCGATGGCAAAATCGTCTCCCTTCATACATATTTTCGCATTTCCATATTTTCTTGCTTCCATATTTTCTTGCGCATATGCTGATTATCTTTTTATTTTTACTTCTTTCCAATTATCTGCATTGAGAAACAATTTCTGTTATTTCCAACTGTTTTCAGACTGAGCGAAACCAATCCAAATCTCTTCGAAATCCCAAGAAATCGAAGAGATTTGCTCAAGAAACAACAGAAACAGTTTGTTAAAGACCCTATCACCTATCAAGAAGGCCAGGGTTCCAAATATCTGACAATCGCAACCTAGCATCCCATGCCAGTCCGCCCAAAATCAATGGAATAGGCCTTATTCCTTGGAGCAAATTCCCCTTGTTCCAAATATTTTTTCCAAGATTGTAGATACTGTACGGTAGCTGCCCAGAATAAAAGAGGAGCGGATCAAGCACCTTTTGGTTAAGTTGCATTAAGTTTTCTGATTTGAGGCCTTTACGGGGTGCGTTCTTTGGGACTTTTTTTCTGCATCTTCTTTTTTCGTGGAGACTTCCGAGAGATTGAAACATGAAAGCGTGTTCTTTTGGACAGCTGTTGGGAAATTCTGAGATTTCCTGGAGGCTCAAAACCCTCCTGACTACAGAGCTATTTCCAAGTTCCAAATCAAACTCTGAAGTCCGTTTTTGCAGAAAGTGTGAAATCGAAAGTTTTTGTGACCAAGGAAAAATAATTTTCTAAATTCTCATCTGGTGAAAATAAACCATTTCATTTCTTCTCAAATGGTAAACTGCCTGTAAACCGCGTGCAACTACCTGTATTGTGGGCGCTTCAGGAGAGGTAGTTCATCAGATTTTGCTTCAGATCCACGTTTAATTGATGTTTCAGCGAAAGAAAGAATTCATGAAAAAACTAGAGAAAGGATTTGTGAATAAACTAACGTTCTGACGAAAACTAAGTTTGCAGGAACTAGCAAAAAGTGTATCTTGATTCCTCTCATCAGAGCTTGCACATCCTCTATCAGAGATATGTGTGGGACCAACCTGATGGGCATCTGAATGCAAAGAGGGCGTTTATTCGAGACAGGGCGCTTATTCGAGGAAATACGGTAAATGATGGGAAAATCGTTGAATCTGAGACAAATCCTTCCAAAATCATTAGAAATGTCATAAAATGCTATTATAAGGGTAAAAAATAAGGATTTAAGTGGTGACGTTATACTGTAGAAGTTAGCATATATTAGCATACATTAGCATATTTAGTCACGTCGTGGTCACCAATTTGGTGAAACGTGGGTTTTGATGAATTAACAAATTGGTGACCACGATGTGATATGTAGTAGTTAGCATATAATCGCATACATTAGCATATTTAGTCACGTCGTGGTCACCAATTTGGTAAAATGTGGGTTTTGACGAATTACCAAATTGGTGACCACGATGTGATATGTAGTAGTTAGCATATAATCGCATACATTAGCATATTTAGTCACGTCGTGGTCACCAATTTGGTAATTCGTCAAAACCCACGTTTTACCAAATTGGTGACCATGACTAAATATGCTAATGTATGTGAATAATGCTAACTACTACAATACCACGGGATATATCTGTCAAAATGTTGCATGAATCTAGTTATTTTAGAAGCAAAGAATCTCGTCAATAGAATGAATTAACAGCGGTTAAAAGCAAGGAAGGCAAGGAAAGAAACAAACCTCTTTATCGATTCTGTATTTTCAGCTATATAGCTTAGTCCCGGCGGGTATACTCTGAAACAATATATGACCTCATGCTTGTCCATACTTTCTCATAGGGGTGATATTTAAGAGTCTTGTAGGACATAGATTTTTAAAAAGGGGGTTTTTTTGAAAAGTTGTAAATTTTTAAATCAATGCTTTCTCAGGGGTCTTTAGAAGAATCACCCCATAACTTCATTTTTACACATCCTCTTCAATATAGCACACACATTTTCTTCAAGTCAACTGTAAGTAGATTGTAGCTACTTTTCTGAATCGGGTAATCAGAGATGTGAAGAAAGGGTACCAAACTGTGAAATCAGTCAGAGAAAAGGATAATAGAGGGTGAGAAAATACCCGTGAATGTCAGAGATAAAGGGTCCATTTTGGACACCCTTGGACAAGCATGAGGTTATTATGGGTACAAAGTGCACCCACCGGGTTAACAGCAAGGAATGCAAGGAAGAAACAAAGCTCTTTTTCGATTCTGTATTTTCAGCTATATAGCTTAGTTGCTTAAACAATTCATAGAATCATAAATATTTCAAAGCTATCATCAATATATGAGATGTATATATGAGGTTTATTCTTTATATTGGCCCATATTAGTGAAATTTTTATTTGAGGTATATATTTAGACAATTTAACTGCTCATCCTAGCATTGATGAATGTGTATTGAGTGTTTTCTATTTAAGAATACTACTTCCTGAGTTAATTTACTGGCATCTCTCCATGGACCTTCTTAATCCTTGAATATTTGAGCGCACGCTCTTCACTTTTCTCATCAGAATCAGAGGATTCGACTCTTCATTTGCAACAAGAGAAACAAGGTCCTAGAAGGGATGATAATAATTTTAAATCCATGTTTATTCCGGCATTCGTATAGAGGATTTCCTGAGGCTCAATTAGACCAGAATATTGATTTCGGGTTGGTATCTGGACGAAGGCACCAGCATGAACGTAATCTGTTCTGTTCTTTCTATTTACTAATAATCTCACACTCTACAAAATGCTAGACCGTGCTTCTATTCCTTCATTCATTCATTCTTTTATTCATTCATTCATTCATTCATTCGTTCATTCATTTATTCGTTCATTCTTTCATTCATTCTGTCATTCCTCCGTTCATTAATTAATTCATTAATTCATTCTTTCTTCAATTCATTCATTTATTAATTCGTTCATTTATTCATTCATTCATTTATGTATTTATTTATTTATTTATTTATTCATTCATTTATTCTTTCACGCATTCATTCATTCGTTCATTTATTCATTTATTCATTCATTCACTCTTTCATTCATTTATTTATTCATTCATTTATTCATTCCTTCATTCACACATTCACTCATTCAATCACTCATGTATAAATCTGTTCAAGTTCTCGGTTCGTAAAAAATGGCTTGGGGTTGAAAGCCCTTATGAAACCGCAAACTTTAAATGCTGAAAAAAATAATAATACGAGCGCTAAGATATTAAATTTTGCATCTAGACCAAATTTTGGCTGCTAAATGAGAATTCATTATCGAAAACTCTGTGCCTCGAAATTTTGAAAAATTTCTTTAATGGCAGCCGTTGGTCAATTTTAAATAATCAAAACCACTCTTTACTTACTCTCTTGATTCCATGAAGTTCTTGAGTGGCAGCAATGATTCCTTCGCTAGGAATATTGGACCTCTTGTATGCTGCCTGTCCAACTTTATGAAGCTCGTCCATATATCCGTCAAAATCTGTCTTCTTTTCAGCCATAAGAATATGATTAATTTGGCTGCGGAAGGATGGCATCGAAATTTCGTGCTGTTCGTCAACGAGTCGCCTTGCCTTTTCATCCCACTTATCAAAACCTGGGATGAAAAGAAAGAAGAAAATCACGTTAAATATCTATTCAAAATATCTATGCAGCCAATGAGGATTCCTTATGTATTGGAGCGAGAGCTGGACCATGACAGAAAAAAAATGAACAAGAAGATTTCGGCTTTTGAATTCAAATGCTACAAGGAAAGAAGAACAAATGAATATATGCCGGTTAGAGCAAGGGCTTAACCAGGGTTAATGCCACCGGGAGATTGCTTTATTGCTTATGTCATGATATGGGAATTGGATGCAAAGTCTGGTTGGGTTTTTTCCCCACGGGATCTGGTGGCTAGTTTGGGTATTTCCCCAGGCACTGGGTATTTTCACCAGTCATGATTTCACGGAGGAATTTACTGAATGTGTTTTTCCGCCATGTCGTCAATAAGATCTGTAATTGGCATTGGTTCTTTGAAAGAGTCTTGCGCTTGATCAATGGAACTCTGGATGCGAAAAAGATGATGTTGCATTACTGAATTTGACGGCTCCAAGCAAGATGTCTTCTCGCCGTCATGAACCCCCTCCCTTCCCTCCCTTTAAGTTAGCATTTGAATTTGGGCCTTACATTCTTGTTTGTATATTCTGCCTGTTTTTTTTCTTCCTGTCCTTCTACTCTCTGCTTCTAATAATTTCCGAAAAAGTACTAAAGATGAGAAAAAACTCAAAGGTTTTCGATCGAAGTTTTTTTGAAGCTAATTTGAAGTTTGAAGAGCAGGGATTGGAAAATTTTGAAAAATCAACAAGCGGGCGGAGGGGGGGTTCTTAGGCACTTAATAGGAAATACAATAATCGAATTACCGTCTTTGGCTTCTTGGCACCAATGACGTAAATCTCCTCTTTCCTCGTATGTGATGTTATGCTTTGACTCTAAAATAACAAAAGTATGGCAATGTGAATGGCGAAATCTAAATGAGGTTAGTCAGTCTAGTCTCCAGGGTAAAAAAGTGGGAGATACCATCGCCGTCCATAATAGACCCAACTATCGGCTTGGTCCATTCGAAATTTGATTGGCTGCTCAAATAATAGAATTGAGTGAACATGAAGATCTACAGCTGCTTTTCGAGGTAATACGTAAAGCCTTATAATACCAGTCTCAATTTAAGACCTGTTGGTATAAGGCTGTGGCAGTCGTTTGAAATACTGGACGTAGGCCTAATAGCATAAACGTTTCTTCCCAATATTATGCCCTAGACTCACTACATGAGTCGAAGTTTTCGCTGCCTTCACCTCAATTCAATTCATTCAGAAAAATGTAAAATCAAAAAATAGTTGTTGTTGTTGTTAATGGCGGCAGCTCAAACTATGAGCGGGCTGTGTTGCGTGGGGGGCTGGGAGCGAATCTACGACTTCTGTAGTGAGTCTAATTATGCCCTTGGCCAAACGATTAAACACAACCTCGTCCCCAGGGTGAATAGGCCTCTACGTGAAACTCCGCTGTCCATATACGACCCTGGTATCGGCCTTGTCTATTCGCAATTTGATCGGCCGTTCAAACAATAGAAATTTTGAGTGACGTCACAGTTTCTTCAAAATTTCACACCAAAATAGGCCGAAAACTAGGTGAAAAACACGTATAAAAACCAAAAAATGATGCTACATGAGGTATTGTATCTTGCCTGACAGTTATCGATGAAGTTCTTTGCATTTCCGTTCTGAGAACATCTGCTTTCGGAATCTACATCTTGTTTTGATGCCTAGGCCAAATTTGCCAGTATTTTGGCAGATTTTGTGGCCGGTACCAGGGCCAAAATCGATTTGACGGTTGAGATTCGAGGAAACTCGATTTAGGGTCTGGGGACGAGGTTGGATCAAACATTGTTGGCCAAGGAAGAAAAGGGCCAACATTTTGTTTGACAAGCAAATTTCCCATGTTTGGCGAACTAATGTTTGATTATTTGGCCAGGGCCTTATCTTCAATACCGGTATTTATATTTTCTATCTTGTAACAGCTTCTTGAAAAATTGCTGTCATGCAGAAATTTATCATGCAGCAAGGACTTAATTCACTGCCACTTTTTAAATCAAAGCACAGCATGAGAGAGTAGCGTAGTATAGTGCTTAAAACTTGCGCCACTTGTGCTTAAGGTCTGCGGTTCAAATCCAGGCTAGGGAGCACAGATTACAAAGTGTAAAAACCTTGCTGATCACGTAAAATAGCGGGCCCGTCTCAATTGAGACGTTAAAGAGCCAATGACGACGTAAACAACCCTTTGGCAGTGACCACCCTCAGTGCCAGTGAAGAGGTCGGCCTGGCTTTGATATTCCAAAATGACTGCCAAGTGAATGAGACCTCAAAAATTAGCCACACCAGCCAGCAGTTGTTGCCGGTATCATTGCCGGGTACAGGAGAAACAACATAGAAACATAGAAACAGTCATACCTGTATCCTTGACTTGATCCTCCAGCGCATCGACTCCTTGCTGCATTGTTCGTTTTGTTGCTTGGTAATTGCCTCTAATGTCTCTCAAAGAGTCAGTCATAGCAGAAATACCATCGGCGATCATACTGTACTTGTCAATGACTTTGTGGATTTGTACACAGGGTGTGCCTGCGTGTTTCTCCCAATCTGTGGAAAACAAGAAACTAATCAGGAAAATGATTACTGTAAAAGCTCTTTCCAGGGGGCCTTATTTTATTATGGAAGTTTTCGAGGGAGGAAGTTATTAGAGGGGGAGGCATAAATACTGGAACATATTCAACTTTGTATTAGTCAATTATGAATGTTTTATCTATATCAATATTTATATTTATATTTATAATTATAATTATAATTATATTTATATTTATATTTATATTTATATTTATATTTATATCTATATTTATATTTATATTTATATTTATATTTATATTTATATTTATATTTATATTTATATTTATATTTTATTTATATTTATATTTATATTTATATTTATATTTATATTTTTATTTATATTTATATTCATATTTATATTTTTATTTTTATTTATATTTAGATACAGAGTATGATGGAAGCTGAAAGGAGGTTACAAACAGAAATACAAGAAAACGAGTTTTTTTCAAATGAAATTTCAAAGCAATAGGAAACTGCTTTAGCTGCTTTTAAAACTGAAAAATCAAGTTTTTTATAAAGTTACTATACTGTAAAGCTAGAATCAGGAGGAATCATACAGGCATTTTTTATAAGAAAGTTCGGCTCTGACTCAGTACTGAAAATCCCTTAACTGACATCCAAATTTAAGTACTTAATATTCTTTAGCGATACCTTAACTTTTTACTTTGCGATTCTTCAAATTAGTCAAGAGTCAAGGAAATATAGGTAAGACGAGTAGAATGAATACTAATTTGAAAACCACTGAAATTAAGTTTTGCTTGCTCTTTTTATGCATCTAAAGGATCAGCTTAATAAGACTTCATCTTTTTTTAATAAAGTCAGACTCCCTAATAGTCTCAGATCCAGTTCTGGAATTTCTCAAGTTTTTGCCTATCCGAGTTCCTTATAAAGCACTTCCTTATAAAAAAATGCCTGTAAGTTATCAATCAACTTGCTTACCTTCATCCAATGTCCGTTTCTCTGCAGGAATATTAACATCAACGTGAGGCGTTTGGTCAAAATTACGAACATCAAAGTCACGAACAAGCACCCATGGGGCATCATTCTTAAACGCATTAACAGTTCCAGCACTTCTTGTGATCACGGTTGGTAAAGGATCTTCAGCAAGTCGTCTGTAATAATCTTCTTCAGCAGTTGGAACGTAGTCCCTCTTACGTCTTTGTGACGTCTCCTGCTTCACATCCTTCTCAATCTTCTTCTCTTCCTCACCAAGATCGCTCTTGTCTTTATCAAACTCTTCAAAGTCTCCTTCAACCTTCTGAACTTCAGCTTCCTGTTTCTTCACACCTGGATACTTCTTCTCCACGGTATCAGCGGCAAGATTCTTCCAGAAGTTGAGATTAATACAGACCGATCCCTTGTAATCGATGGTTATTCCCAGTATCGTGCAATCAATCTCAAGTCCTACACACGCATTGAACTCATTATCCAGCTTGCCACTGATTTTCAACATCCTAATCTCAAATAGATTTTCCGCTAGCCAATCCGTTACTGCCTCTGCGATTTGTTTTCCGACTTCCACTGCTTTCTTTGCAACTTCCAGTACATCTTTAGCAAAGTCGACCAATTTTTCTGCCATGCCGACAAAACCTTTTCCGACATCGATAAGGCCTTTTCCGATTTCCGTCAAACCAATCATGATCTAAAACAAAAGGTTTAAAACTTTCGAGAATGTTTGAAAGCCAGCGATGAAATGGTGAAGTTCCCGCGATTAACGGGTTTTTATATCCAATATGGTAAAGTGGTCAAATAAAGATGTTTCCGGCCTGCCTTGTCCCCGATTTATGGTCGGTAATATGTTGCCTGACAATTAGGACGACATGGAAAGCAGATTTATGGGAATGTTTTCAAGAAAAATTTCTCTGACTCTAGAAAAATTTACTTAGTTTTGATATCCGACACTAAAAAAACTGACAAAAAGAAACAGTTTCCTGAAAACGGCATATTCCCGAAGGACAAATACCCTAACTACCCCCCTCCCAGGCTTACAGGAAGAACACCATACACTAACTACCCCCCTCCCAGGCTTAAAGGAAGAACATCATGTCTTCCCCGTCACGACGAGAACACGGGACAAGACTTCGGGACATCGTATCAACAACGTTTCAATATAATCGTGAGTGTCCCCGAAGCATGGTCGGCGATTTGTCTCCATCTGTAACAAATGGACAAATTTTTCTATAACAAGTGCATTTGTTGAAAAACCGGCACGACAGATTTCCAACGAATGGATTTATCATAGAAAAAATTATCAAACGAAAAATTGCTCGTTTAGACGACTTAAAAGGTGAGCTGGACAATTTTTCTAATAGTGCTGAGTGCTGAGTGAAATTTTTGGGATGGCAGGATCCCGAAAATCTTGCTACTCCAGAAGAGTTACTCTTAGGTGTCTAAATGCCATTCCTCCACACTTATTGACTTTTCGCCCGAATCTTATTTAGAACCCTCTTGCTTATAAAATTTTCTGCTCAAGAATGAAATTTTAGTTAGAAACGTTGATTACATTCAACCCTTTTATGCACAGCTACACGCTTTTTTATAATATAAGAATGCAGTCTATAAGAATACTCAAAATCGCTGAAATTTAAGAATTATTTAAGAATATTCCTAGACTCAAACTTCATGAAGACAATTTTTCATTTCTTTGCGTTTTTTTTCACAACGCACAAAATGTGATTTTCGAAATTAAGGCATTCTTATAAAAAAGTGTGTACTTGCCAATGAGATAGTCCCTTGCCTTCTCTCGAATTACAGAGTAGAGAGTCTGACTATAATTTCGTTGATATATTTTCCAGAAAATTTCGCGCCAACCCAGATCTCTTGGAAAAGGTCTATTCTACCTGTAAACTCATGTAAATTTCATCTCACTTTTCAGCTCATGCTCTGGAAGGTGAGATGATTTTGTCCTCATAAACAGGGCCTGAGTACCTAATAGTATCCTTAAACACGGGATTAGCCAGCTCGTATCCAGGGTGAATAGGCCTCTACGTGAAACTCCGCAGTCCATATTCGACCCTGGTATCGGCCTTGTCTATTCGCAATTTGATTGGCTGTTCAAACAATAGAAATTTTAAGTGACGTCGCAGTTTCTTCAAACTTTCACATTAAAATAGGCCGAAAAATATGTAAAAAACATCTATAAAAACCAAAAAATGATGCTACTTGAGATGTTGTATCTTGCCATACAGTTATCAATGAAATTCTTTGCATTTCCTTTCTAAGAAGATTTCCTTTGGATCTACATCTTGTTTTTATGCTTAGGCCAAAATTGCCAGTATTTTGGCAGATTTTGTGGCCGGTACCAGGGCAAAAATCGATTTGACGGTTTAGATTCGAGAAAATTAGATTTGGGGCCTTGGGACGAGGTTGGGGATTAGCCTTTTCAATTACACGAACGTACTGTAGAAGGTTTTCTAGAGGTTATATCATATCCTACCTTTATCCCGATCTGTTCAGCCCATGCAACAAACTTGTTAGCCATTTTTCTAATTTCGCAGCCAGCGATACAAATGACATTATCAACCTTCCATTTGCAATGGTTCCATGTAGGACAGCCAACCCACCACCACAAAAGTTTGAAGCATTTTGATTTCCAGTCGAGGAAAGGAACACAAACTACAAACAAACAAGCAAAAAAATAATTCTATTTTATGAACAAATAATAATAACAGCGAAGAAGCAAGAAAAAGTTAAAAGTTCAATGATCCGTTTTTCGTTAAACTGGCAAACTTTTGATTCTTATTTTTTCAGCTACTGCAGAATTCTGGAAACGGTAAGCTTGGCAAGACTCAGTACCGTCGAGAAGGGAAGCAGCCAGCGGTTAATTATCCCCGGGCTTTGGGCTTCAAAGGGCCCGCAGCAAATAAGACATTTTATATTTTCCCGTTGGCAATTTTGCGTCGGGAACGTTTTTAGGTCTGCATTACGCTCACATACCCATTGGCCCTTTAAATTTAACATTAGTAAAATAACAGGGAGGATACATTCAGACTTTTTCAAGGTTTTTACTTCAAAAAGAACGAGAAGCATTGTTTTGAGTTTGAGCTTGGCCTTGATTTATTAAATTGTAGTGCAGAATATTGACCGTCATCTGTTGAATTGAGGAGATTTCTAAGGCGTATCCACCTAAGCGTTAGGTCCTGACAAAACGATCAAACATTGTTGCTCAAGCATTGTAAATTTGCTTTACAACAAATGTTTGACCGTTTGGCCACGTCCAAAAACACTGCTGTCCATTATTTTACAACAACGAAGTTGCTAATGTGCAAGAACAAACGCCTTGTTGCTAAGAAATGTTTCTACGTGCTGAAAAGTTACAAGTGGTTGAAGTTTGACAATAACAAAAGAAATGTTTGACAAGCAATGTTGGAAAGGCGGCAAAATGATCAAACATTGCTTGGCAAGCAAAAGTAAGCAAAATTTGTTGTTTGATGTTTTTGAAAAAGTTCAAAAACATTTTTTGCTTGACGAAAGCAAAAACGTTGGACGAGCAATGTTTTAGACGTGGCAAAACCGTCAGACGATTTGCTTGACAAGCAAATCTATAAAATTTTCCCGGGGTAACTTCAATAGAGCAGTGACGGGGTGTGCCATTTTCGAAAAAAAATCAGACCCCAAAATTTATGAAAATTCTAACTAGTATACCCCAAAGTTCACAAAGAAATATGAATATTATACATAGAAATACTCAAAAGTCATTTTTTAGAATTATACAGCTGAAATTTATTTGACAGTTATTGGGACTTTATCAAAATTGATCATCTTAGCAAAAATGATACCCCCAAGTTTGTAATTTTAGCAAATTTGACACCCCAAAATTTATTTTCCACACTTAAAAAGGTACCTCAAAAAATGGCACATCCTGTATCCTTACATATGGGAGTTACCCCCCCCCCCCGGGAAAATATTGGACCAACAATGTTTGATCGTTTTCCAAGGCCTTACGCTCTGACATTGCCGCGTCATACCGTTTTTAAAGCGGCATTTTAACATTGCGTGGGAGAATGTGATGAAATGTTTTTGGGCAAAAATTTTGACAGCAAATATTAGCCAACAGGCGCAAGATTTCTTGGACCGAGTTTCTTATTTTGTTTCAAGACAAATCTTTATAATCAATTAGTTATGAAAATAACTGTTCCACTACCACTCACCTTTTCCACATTCTTTTTTGCAGTCTTTTAACATAGCAGCTTTCTGCCTTTCGATTTCCTCACTTCTGCGTCTTAATTTTTCCTGGTAGGCTGACATACTGTTTTTCCAGCCGTCCATTTTTTGATTAGCATTATCCATAGCTCTTTTTGCATCTTTTAATCTATTCTGCGCTGCCTCCAGGCATGCCGTCGCGGCATCTGCTGCTCTTTTCATGAAATCTTTTATGGCTTCGAAAATTTTTTTCAAATGGAAGTCGACGGAGACTGTTGCTACGAACTGAAATAGAAACAACAGAAATAGAATATTTTGCATTGAGCTGCCTAAAACTTTCAGAATGAGAGAAAAGTTTTGCGTCGAACACTCGTCGGAGTAAAGGGCGGTTCACAACAGTTTTAAACACATGATTAAAAAGTGGGATGGCCCAAACTGTAATTGCAACGCTTGTCAGTATGGGTCAACATAATTACATATATTTTATTTATTAATTATCGATTTAGATTAGTTTCCTATGTATATTTTGTATGCAGAAAGCTAGAAATTAGAGAATTGATATAAAATAAGTTGACAAACAAACAAACAAACAAACAACACCCCAAAATCATTCTAATCAGTCAGTCATCTTTGAAGTCGATCTCTGTTGGATTGGCAAACTGGAAAACGGCTGAGAATATTGTAATTTAAAGGTCCCAAAATGGTCATTAGAGCGACTCTAGCTCAATAATTCTCAAAATTTGTCCGGGGAGCATACCCCGAACCCCTTAGTTAAAAGAGCTTTTTATACACATTTATATTCAAGACCCTTTTTCTTGTGCCCCTCCACCTCTAAAAGAGTTTCGATGCCCTCAAGAGAGGGTCCTTAGACGCATCGCAGCAGGGAGGCCACAACCAAGCCACACCCATTTTTGTTGGCAAATTTACATTCGGCACCCCTGCTTGAGCTTTCTAGCGACGGCCCTGCGTATTAAGCATCCAAAATTTAGTCTAGATGCAAAGATTCACTCTTCTAGCGCTCTGCAGAAGCCTAAACCTGGGAATTTGATGTTCCAGCTGTATGCCAAGTCCCGCACCTCTGCTGTATCCGAGAGCTATTTAACACAGGGGGGTTGGGGGGAATGCCCTCCTAGAAATTGTAGGCCGAAAGCAACCATAAAAATTAGGGTTAAAAATTCATAAAAAAGATAGTGCTTACTTCGAATGACAATGATGCCAGTGACCCAAAACCTGCAGTCACGTTCAATTCAGAACGTATCATACCAAATAGATCCGTTACCATGCTAAACTTAAAACCAGTATCAGAAATATCTATTTTCACTTCTCTTGATATTCCAAGGAGAGAAATATACCCTTCTATCTGCACGGTGATTGAGTCTGATTTAACGTTAATGAATGCTTTTGGTCCGTTATCTTTATCCTTATCGCTCCTTCTAAGTGTGATAAGTCCATTGGCCCAATCGATCGGTGACATCTGAATGTCGACTTTTAAAGATTCACCTGGGATGGCATTGATTTCTGCAGACACATTGTAACCAAGGAAACTGATTTTACCCTTCAAATAGAGACCAGCATCGATCGAGATGTCATGTGCCTCGATATGTTTACCTATAAAATGAAGTTAAAGTAAAAGTAAAGTTGCCGTTTTATAGTCATTTTTCTAGGTTTTTCAAAGGTCTGGACGCATATAGCATTTCTCATGATGCAGCCACACACGAAGCTCACATCGATCGTCGCCGATCATCAATTCATGTTCTCATAAATCACAAGCATTGTAAGGCCATGATCGCCGATGGTCGCCGATGATATCAGTCTCATATAGATGTTCCTGTCGATCAACGACGATCGCAAGAAGAACGGTTCATCGGTGATGGTCGGCGAACGTCGCCGATCATTTACAATTCATGTTCTCATAAATCACAAGCATTGTAAGGCCATGATCGCCGATGGTCGCCGATGATATCAGTCTCATATAGATGTTCCAGTCGATCAACGACGATCGCAAGAAGAACGGTTCATCGGTGATGGTCGGCGAACGTCGCCGACCATTTAAAATCCACGTTCTCATAAATCACAAGCATTGTAAGGCCATGATCGCCGATGGTCTGCGACATATGAGAACAACGCTTAAGCATCCTGTAGATTTTAGCACCTTTAAACCACTATTATCTAGATTTTGAATTTTGGAACCACGATTTTTTTGGATAAAGATACAAATCAAAAAGGACTCACCAGCAGTACTGTAGGACACAACGATTCCTTCTGGGAAACCAGTATCTGCTAAAAAGTCAGGCATCTTAGGATCTCCAAGTTCAAAAGCTTCGAAAATCTTCCTCAATGTAAAAGCATTGACTGAGGCGTAGACGTAGTTATCTGTTGGTCTGTTAACGTTGACACCAAAGTATCCAGCGACTTTGATAGCGTGGTCATTGTTTTTCATGCCTTTCTTGATTTTTCCAACCCATACTTCAGCTCCAAGCTCTGGAAAGCGAAAAAATTAGATTTAAGTTCTCTTTCTACCTTAATTTTGTGTATGTGTTCGAGGGGGTGAGTCGGAGGAGTCGCAGATAAATGAAGAAGTAAACTTTTAAGATTTGTGTTCATCGTCATCATCATGATATTTGAGTAAGCATTTATTCCTGCTACAAGGGTTTATTGACTTTCCTTCCACGACTTGGTGCAACTTCTCCACTTCCTTCGATCATACGCATCCTAAAAGTTTAAGCCATCTTTACGACACTCCTTATCCATCATTCCAGTCCAACTTAGTTTCGGTCTTCCTCTTCTTCTTGTCCCCCTTGCATCTTCAAGCTTAAAGTTCCATGCTTTATACATTCATCATCAGCCTTTCTGATAATGTAGCCCAACCCTCTTAAACTCCCTTGCCGTACAAATTTAATAACTGTGTGATTCAATTCTTATCTTTCCATCGTTTCTTTTGTATTTGCCCTATCCGCCAATTTCACTCCACATACCTCTCGGATCATAAATCTCTCAGCTCTGCTAAGAATGCCCTCTTCAATCGATCGAAACATCAATGAATTTGACCCGTAAGTTATAACGGGTCTCAAACAGGCCTTGTAGATTCTTGACGTCCCTTACAAAGTTTGATCAAGTGCCCCCCGCCGGGACCGTTATACCGTAAATAGAATGGGTGAAAATCGCTGGTGTAGACCCAGCCTAGCAACATCGAGGGTTTTGTGATGATCTGCTAATTTATTACTTACCGAAGCTTGGTATCGGAACACCAACAGAAATGCCAATAGCAAGATGAAGGTTACCAAATGCGAGATACTCAAAACCAAATGGTTTAGTCCACATTCCCATCATATTGAATTCGAGGCTCAGCTTTCCAGTTAAACCAACCTCGATTGCGCCTACAAGAAACAAGACATTGACGTTGTTTACTTATTTCCGACGAAACATCTGTTGATGTACTGTACCGGTTTTTGGAAATATCTTAATAAAAGTACTTAGCGTTCAGCGTAAAATTCACCCAAATTGAGGCATAACTAAAAAAATGCTAAATCAAGGCTATTCAAAAAGCTTCAACTGCTGTTATTTGTTGTCAATTAATATGCAACCTCGTCCCCAGGGTGAATAGGCCTCTACGTAAAACTCCACTATCCATATTCGACCCTGGTACCGGCCTTGTCTTTTCGCAATTTGATTGGCTGTTCAAACAATAGAAATTTTAAGTGACGTCACAGTTTCTTCAAAATTTCACACCAAAATAGGCCGAAAAACACGTATAAAAACCAAAAAATGATGCCACATGAGATATTGTATCTTGCCTTACAGTTATCGATGAAATTCTTTGCATTTCCTTTCTAAGAACATCTGCTTTCGGAATCTACATCTTGTTTTGATGCCTAGGCCAAAATTGCCAGTATTTTGGCAGATTTTGTTGCCGGTACCAGGGCCAAATCGATTTGACGGTTGAGATTCGAGGAAATTCAATTTGGGGCCTGGGGATGAGGTTGTTATATATGTACAAAAACGAAACCAAAACAATGTAACGTTTTTTGAACAGCAACAAGAACCAGAATCTGCATTGAATATATAGGACTTTTTGAGCAGATAACGTTGAATCTTTCACGATATAGTATCTATGCAATAGAGGCTCCGGCAAAACATGGCGGTGGCTTCTGTCAGTCTTCAGTCTTTATCAAGGATTTTTTAGGGGAATTCTAAGAATAATCTCCGCAGCAACAGGAATTCAATGTGTGTTTGTGTGTTTGTATCAAGCTGAAGTAACTAAGGAAATTATTCCCAGAATTCCCTGAAAAATTCCTTAATAAAAAAAGGACAGAACAGCCGCAATCTTTGCGGTAGCCTATACTAGGCCTCCATTATCAAGCGTAGTTATTTTATTTTATCAAGGGTAGTTATTTGCGTTGGATTGGAGTGGGTAGCCAAGCTTCTCAGTCCGTTCTCGTTGGACAGCTGAAGTTAAGCTTGGTCGTGTGAGGTCAGCATCTGGATGGGTGACTATCCAGATGGATGATTAAACAACTCACTCTGTCGTCCTTCGGAAGGGACGTTAAACTAGGGGTCCCATGCCTGGATGGATGTGGCTTGCATAGTAGGCCTAAATTAGCGGTCGAGCTTGGACTTCGTTCAAGGCGGACGTGCTTCTTAATCGCTCTCATAAAGTACTACTTCTTCGCTTGTTAAATATTAGAACAAGTTGAAAATGGCAATAAGAAGAGAGATACATATGAAAATGATCCTAGACGTTGCTGATTACGTAAAGAGAGTAAAGAAGAAAAAGTTAGAAAAACTATTGATACTGAAAGAAACTGAAATCCTTGGCCTAAATCAAGAGGACGCACAAGACGCCATGAAAGACTTGAAGGATAGAGGAATAATATCGTTTCAGGAACCAGAAGACATAATAACTATCGATGAAAAAGAAAGATTTCAACTTGCAAATTGTCTGATAGATATTCTGAAAAGCTCGCCTTTTACGGACAGTGGAAATGATCTTGAAAATACGAGAAAAACAACAGCTTTTCAAACCACGCCCTTACAGGAAGACATGCATCGTGAAGCCTTGCCCTTACAACAAGAGGCGCAAAGTCCCTCCTACGGTTTGGCCGATGTACATAAGAAAACGAAGCCCATTGATTATGAAGCTGTTTTTATTCAAAGCTTGCAGGATAGAATTATTTCCCTAGAACGTCAACTAAACGAAAAGCAAATCATCATCGAAAAATTACTGAGTTGGCCTAACACGAATGATACGGATGCTCCGTGGGATCCTTGTCCAAAGCAAAGCTATTGAAAAACAATCTCATTAAAGAAAGCAAACAGTCAGTGAACAATAGCAGGGCTACAAACAATGCCTCCAATTCAAACAACATCCACAATGAAAGAAGTCATGCAGAAGATTCGAAACAGCCTCCAGCAAATGGAAATGCTCTCCAGACACCCAGGAATGAAACGAAAAAGCAATCCAAAGAGAGTAAAAAGTCCGATAACAAAGGCAATAAAATCAAAATTCTAATTGTTGGCGACTCGCAGCTAAGAAATCTGAATACAGAAAAGATGTCAAGCGATAACTATGCTTGTCGTGGTGGTAGTTTTTGCTAGAAATAACAGCCTACTCAAAATAAAGTAACAACAACAACAACAAAGTTACAAAATAACCAGACGTTATACGGAAGATAACGTGTGACCAAATGGGCTTGTATCTCAGAGTTAAAAGCAAGTGCAAAAATCCGAAGCATGTTACCTTGAAACTGAATCTGATCTTGACCAAGGATATCCTTATCAGCCCAATAAAGAGTACAACTCAGCTTCACGCTGGAATCTTTTCCCTTCAGCTGTAATGCTAGCTCAATTTCTTGTAACGTGAGCTTATCAGGCACCAAAGGAATGCTTCCGGCAAACTTTGCGCTGAATTTGAAGCCTCCATTGCCAATTGCTCCCATGATTTCAATAGTTGCATCTCGACCAACTTTTTCCGCGAGCCACAAACACAAAGCATCTCCACGGCATCCGTCGTCTTGTGGGATGTTGAATATAGCGATGAATGTCAAACCTAGAGGGTAAACAGAGATGAATCTTAGTCTCAAATGGCGATAATGATACATACCAATACCGTAAAGAGCCGCACATACGCCTACCGGGGATTATCCCACCCGTATAATAGAAATACATTTTTCTTACCGACTTTAAATAGCCGTATGAGGTCACACATAGACAAGCCCAGTCGTAGATAAATGTGTTACTTAGACCCCAGCTAGATGATCAAACATTGTTAGACAAAAATTGAAGATTTGCGTCACAAACAAATACACGTTTTTTTATAAGAAACCGGTTTATAAGAAACCTAGAACTCGACACCCCAAAACTTAAAAAACTTATAGAACTAGGAAGAAGAAGTTAAGAAACTTGAGAAATTTTTGTGTCAGTTTTCCAACAAACTGATTTCACATTTGTGGACGTAGTAATCAATTCTCAAGCACTTCCATTCGATTTCTCGCACCAGCATGTCTAATTCTTTGTAATACAATAATATTAATAATTTGCTTGCTATATTCACGTTTTTTTATCGTTTTTACTGCAATTTATTTCCATTAGATCAAGAAACTGTTAAGAAACTTTTAGAACTAAAATTGGGCCAAAAATTAAGAAACTTTAAGAACTAGGCCCCGAGCCAGGTTTCTTATAAAAAAAAACGTGTAAACAATTTTTAAACGATTGGCCACGCCGCAAAACTTTGATTAAAAACAAGGAGAATTTGCTCAACAATGTTTATGAAAAACTTCAAAAACATTTCATGCTTGCATCAAGCAAAAAAATGTTGGACGAGCAATGTTTTGTGATATGGGCAAACGGTCAAGCATTTTGCTTGATAAGCAAATTGCAAATGTTTGACCAACAATGTTTGATCGTTTGGTCAGGGCCTTATTTTTATGAGAAAAGAGAAGTTTTCATTGTTCAAAAACCTTTATCGAGGGGGTGTTTGGGGGGTCTGGAAACCGTAAATCCGCTCAAAATTTGTTCGAAATCCGTAAAACTGTGCGATATTTTGAAGAAATCCCCGTTTTCAAAAAAACTGTACAGAGATTAGAATCTATGAAAACTGTAGGCTCGTCAACTTTTACTGTTCACTTCACGTTTTTGAGACGTTTTCCTCCAATAACAATGTTTGTTTTCATTGCGGGCTAACCTGCAGGTTCACGGAGTCGGCATTCAGTACCAACAACTCAAAATCTTAATCAAAGACCGGAAAAATTATCCAGAAATGCCGTAAAACCGTTCACAGACGAGATTTGGAAAACCGAAAAACCGCATAATTTTTCGGAAGAAACCGAAAATCCGAGCAAAAAGATTGGCAAAACCGTGTAACCGTAAAAACCCAAACACCCCCTCTTTATCCTCTTCTTGCACATTTCCTACCCGCAGGTTAGGCCATCCGTGGATAAGCCCAAGAGAGCATACTTTAGGCATTAATTAGACCGCCGCCAAATTATATCCTGCATGAAATTCAAACCCCATCACTTATTCCAACCCCCAGCAATCAAGCACCCCGGGGGTACATGACTTAGGGGTGAACGGGGAAGTGCCGCCGAGATTTTACAGACTCACTCACTTATAATGTAGACATAGACCCTATATCATGGGCAATAACAAACGGAATGTGAGATTAATGTGACTATCTATGCCATATTACTGCTTAAGATAACACTACGAACTTCTTCGACACTTCTTCTTCAACACTATTCGGATTCAAATAAAGTAAATTTATTTTAGTTTCTTCAATATCTCACCCTGTTACATGGGGCTTTGGTACAAACATTACCTGTCAGCCGCAGGGCTGAGAGGTGAAGTGTTTAAAAAGTCTCACTTCCATGAAATGAGAACGAGGATTCTAGCATTATACTCAAACTGATTCATCTCACCATCACCATGCCAATGGTATTTCATTTACATGGCAAAAAATTCACATCGCCTGGGTGAAATTTCACTTGGTTGCAGGGCCGTCGCTAGGACTCAACGACCGGGGGGGTGTAGCTTGGCATTTTGCCGACAAAATGGGCGTGGCTTTTTAGAGATGGGTGTGGCTTGGCTGTTGCTCTTTCCTTGGCAAATTTCTTTTTGTTTTCCATGCTTTGCACACAACCGTAAGGCCAGGAATATTATGCTTGAATCATATAGAAACACAACCTTTTCAGCTGTTGAACAACAACATTGTTCAACAGCTCAACATTTGCCAGTTTGATTCTTGTATACACTGTATAATTTGAGAATAGTTTGATAATGCACTCTAGAGCGCTTTACAGTTTGAAATAGGACAAAACCTCTAATTTTAGACATAGGCAATCTTGGCGACCCCGTGTATTGTATCTCCATCCTGTTTGCTGCTGTGCGCTTGTATCTGTTATGGCTGGCAAACTGGCATATACAGATACGATTAGCTGGTAAGAAAACACTTTCTCTCGGCATTTGCTCGCAGTTAGCAACCCCCTAACTGTTATTTATACCTAACATGTCGGCAGCTGTGGAAAGTGGATGCTAGCATTCGTCGGCAAGCTATGTGCTGAATGCTTTCCCGAAATTTGCCGACACGTTTATTTTGTTTCTTTGATTTGCAACATTTCTCGCCCTTAGTTACTATTGCCGAAAAATTCCGTTCTTCTCAAATTTGCCGACGGAAGACTTGCCTGGGGGGTGTCACACCCCCCACACCCCCCATAGCGACGGCCCTGCTTGGTTGAGGTGAAATCTCACTATACCGGTGGTGTTTGGTTTGTCATATAAACACAAAATCATATCAGGAATGAAAAGAATTCTATGCGAAGGTGAAATCTCGCCTATCAGCCCCGGGTCTGGCAGGTGAGGTGTTTTCCCTCACATAAACAGGCCCTAAATACCATCTCACTGACCTTGTTCGATATCTTGGCTTGTCAAATATGGAACATTGAACTTGATAGCTTCTTCCTCATCATCTCTGTCTCTCTTTGAAGCCTTTGACAAATACGTGATTTTCTTGCCTCGATGGTGAGCGGGTTGACGTAGCGCGGTATGATGTCGCGCGATCTGTGTCTGCTTTCGGGCCTGTTCTTCCACGCTTCGCTTCAGTATCTGAAAATTTAGAAAGCGATTTTGTATTGAATAGGTTTTGATATCACGCTAGCGAATCTATAATCACTACTGTGGTGGATAATCACTACTGTGGAGGGTTATTATACTTGTTGTGGTGGGTTACTAAGCTTGCGGTGGTGGTAGTTTTGGCTTACTGTGGTGGATAATCACTGCTGTGGTAGGTTACTATGCTTGTCGTGGTGGTAGTTTTTGCTTACTGTAGTGGATAATCACTACCGTGGAGGGCTATTATGCTTGAAGTGGAGGGTTATTATGCTTGTTGTGGTGGGTTACTAAGCTTGCGGTGGTGGTAGTTTTGGCTTACTGTGGTGGATAATCACTGCTGTGGTAGGTTACTATGCTTGTTGTGGTGGTAGTTTTTGCTTACTTTAGTGGATAATCACTACCGTGGAGGGCTATTATGCTTGAAGTGGAGGGTTATTATACTTGTTGTGGTGGGTTACTAAGCTCGCGGTGGTGGTAGTTTTGGCTTACTGTGGTGGATAATCACTGCTGTGGTAGGTTACTATGCTTGTTGTGGTGGTAGTTTTTGCTTACTGTAGTGGATAATCACTACCGTGGAGGGCTATTATGCATGAAGTGGAGGGTTATTATGCTTGTTGTGGTGGGTTACTAAGCTCGCGGTGGTGGTAGTTTTGGCGTACTGTGGAGGATAATCACTGCTGTGGTGGGTTATTATGCTTGATGTGGTGGGCTACTATGCTTGTTGTGGTGGTACTTTTGGCGTACTGTGGAGGATAATCACTACCGTGGTGGGATCCAACGCTTATTGGATGCGGTGTTTATTATACAGGCTGCTTATTAGAGGTAGACCATAGCTCTACAACATAGTCTAATCGAGGGGGTAACTCCTATAGGGGTGCAGTAAACAATGTCATACATAATCTAGCAAGGGGCCTAAGAAAACCAGGGCACAAAACTGGAAAAACAAACTTATAACCAGGGTAAACATTTTTCACGGAAATAAACTTAGGGTACAGCAGGGAACAGTGGTTCGAAAATAGTTTTCTTATCTGCACCAATTTGACATAAAAAAGAAACATATGCAAACCCACCCTTGTGATGCTGTCTCGTTTCGACTTTTTATTCTGTTGAGGTAAATTATGAATAGTAGCCGATCGGCCTCTAGCTTGAGAAGAACCACCTTCTTTGGTTGCCTCAACTTCTGTATCATCATCACCAACTTCATTTGGCTCTGCTTCGGATTCTTCATTCGCACTTTCCACTTTTGCATCAGCATTACTTACAATGCAAACTACAAAAATGTTCAGAATCATACTAAATTGCTACTTTTCATGAAAATTGGACACCTTAGTGGAGAAGCATCAGAAAAAAGTACAGTAGGTAAATAGTCATGGAGAACTTAGACAGAGCATTTCAACAAAGGGATTGTTAGAAGAACCGAAAATGGCGAAATTTGCGAATTTTGATCTTTGAAAGTAGAAATCATTCGTACGCTATGCTTCTAGGCAGTAAAATTACATTCACAAGCACCTGAATTAAGAATAACAGCAAAATAGCTTGAAAGAATGCTTTCTGGTTCGCATTCCATGTTAACAAGAAGTGAGAATATCCTTATTCTCACTTACGTGATCAATAGATTTCCGTCCTCAGGTATTCTCATTGGCGAATTTTAGTTCACTGAGTAAGATTATGCTTATCTCACTGGTGTGAACTGGGCTTAACAAATGACATATAATAAAGAATGACATAGAATCACAGTATTGACTAAAGAGTCATATTAGGCGCTTCACTTCCTTGCAGTAGACGTCTTAAGGAACACCTTTAAAAGGAACTTGAGGCTCAATTGCCTGAAAAATAAGGAACTAGTCAGGCTGGGATTTTTGGGAAATTAAGGAACAACGAAAGGCGAAAAAGAAATTTAAGCAAAAATAAGAAATTCTTCTTTTTATTAAATTCCATACTGTAAGAAAGTACCGTTCTTAATGTAAGTAAGACCAATAAGATATCAACTGTAAAAATAGTGCCACCAGTCCAGTAAAACAGAACAAAAGAAATCAACTTTTTTTTGCTAATGACACAAGAAAAGAACGAAATCTAATTTAAGATTTTGAGCAATTAAAAAAATAAAGAACTAATAAGGAACTTTGAGGCTCATACCATGGAACAAAATAAGAAACTTGAGGCTCAGAGCAAAATTAAGGTTCCTTATAAAAAAAGACGTGTAACGGGCTAATTACCAGGACATTTTGAAAGATTTCTTTTTCAACTGGTTGAGCTTTTGAGAAAAGGGCACTCAAGAAAACAACTCAAGAAGACTTATTACATTAGTCGTAGTTATCGCTATTGATTGTATGCTGGACGCTCAAACTGCTCTGAGCAAACAGCTGTATGGTTGTTGTCGTTTGGCCGGGGCTGTGGTTGGATTTTACACTCTTTTTTTATAAGAACAATTTTATAACAACACGAGCCTGGATTTTGCCCAGATTTTAAGAACAAATTAAGAACAAGCTGAGGCTGGCATTTTCAAAAGCCCTAAGCATATCTGCTAAATATGTAAGTAAACAGTCAGACTGAATGTAAAAAGCAAGCAAACAAAGAAATAAACAAGAATGCTGCATTTTCACACAAACCTAGTTCCACCCCAAACATTCATTGAAAAATATAGATATCTAAGTAGCCAAGGAAAAATTTAAGAACAGCCAGCTTCGATAAAAACGTCCTGGTTCTTATAAAAAAAGAATGTATACTGTAAAAGGAAACATAGATGAAAACCTACTTGCAGTCATCTCTGAGAACCAGGCAGCAGAGAAGAAATTGTTTCCCAGGAGTTTTTCTAATAATTTATCAAGACGAACAGCTTCGATCACAACTCCAACTGCAACAGCTGTTTCTGGCTGGCCTTTTTTGTCTGGTTTCCAAACCAAACCTTCAATGGAACATTTATCCCATCCCCATAGTATGGGTACACCAGACACCCTAGAAAAATAACATAGTTAAAAATTCAATGTCAAAGGGTCAAAGTGGAGATGAAAGCTTTTATTATATCATCAGTGCAGTGGAGGATATTCAGTACTGTAGAGGAATATCATCAGTACAGTAGAGGGATATCATCAGTACAGTGGAGGATATTCAGTACTGTGGATGGATATCATCAGTACAGTACAGTCAGTACTGAAAACCCTACACCGTACTAATTATATCCCTCCACTGTACTGATGATATCCCTCCACTGTACTGATGATATCCCTCAACTACACAGAATATCCTCCACTGTCCTGCACATACCCTCCACTGTACTGCACATACATTACCCAGGGTGATACTGGTGACATAAAATCTTATCTGAATGGTGTTTAAAACCCATTTATCGAGCACACTTGAACGCTTCTGGCTTTCCAGTTTGTATGCATGTCACAATAACACATCTTGCAGATTTTTTTTGGGAAATAAACAAAAATATTTCCAAAGTTGAGGTGAAAAGTTTCTCAAGTAGAAATATTCCAGTAGTCGACCATCGGCGACCGTCGCCGATGAACCAAAAAAGTTTGTTTTTGCGATCATCGGCGACGGAAAATCCATATGAGAACATCATCGGCGACCATCGGCGGCGATAATTTCTGGGTCATATCAAAACGAAGTTCTTTGTTTTCTGGGACAAACGTGGCAGCACAGGGGACGGAGGATCATTCAGCATCGCAGACAACAAGCATCTTCGTCGGCGACGATCGCAGACGGTCGCCAACTGTCAGGCGATCAGGCTTGCGATATATGATAACCAGGCTTTATAAAAATACGTGAATACTTTCTTTCAACATCTATCATTGTAAAATTGCGAGAAACAGCGGAAAAATCACTGGACATACTTAACAGCTTTTTGACTGACACTCTATAGAGTATAAACGTCAGAAACAGACCGAAACAATTGACTAAGGCGGAATTTTGAAACTTTGTGCCACTCAGCGACCAGCTGTCATTGTGTAAATTACACAGAAATGATACTTTTGAAAATACAAACCTAAGAGAACTGCTATCACCAAACTCTTTCTCCAGTTTGAAATCTTTAATACCAAAGTTACTGAGAGATCCGAGAAGATTCACTGCCTCAGTGAACGTGGTTCGTCCAATCAGTTCCTCCAATTGGTCGAGTTTAAAGCTTTCAACATAAGCAGAGATAGTGTACGTCCCACCATCTTTTGCCAGGGTTATACCAACTGATAACGGGCCTACAGTAATGGTAGTAACACCTTCAAACTTCCAATTTTCTCCTTTTGTTTTGCTTACACTTAATTCCAAATCAGCAAGCTTTATCTTGCCTCCAAGGAACTCAAAAGGACCTTGCAATACGATCGTCAGCTTCATGTATTTTCCAGCAGCAAATGTGAATTCCTTGATGTTGATAAGTCCATCGGGCTTAGGGAAGAGCTGTGATGGAAGTTCAGCGCTTATTTGAGGATCCAAGCATTTCAACATACTTGGAAGGTCTGATTTGAATTTTTCAGGATAATTGAAAGATAGTCCTCCTAGATTAATTTTGATCGTTATTGGTAAAATGTCTGGAACGTCTTCAGAGAACTTTGCATCTTCTTTGCATTTTTCTTTCATGTTGTCTGAAAAAGAAGAATTTGAGTAAAGCAAGTAAAAATTGTTTATAAGAACATCATGTATCAAGAGTCTATATGAAGTGAAATTATGTACTGCATATTTCACTTTCTTGATTGCACACTTTTTTAAATAAGCAATTGGATTTTTATCCAGGCCTCAAAGTTGCTAAAAGTTTTAGACATTTTAGCCCTCAATGTTGCTTAAACGTTGCTTAACATTTTTTGTACCTAACAACGTTTGACTTCTTACTTGCTTACAGTAATTCAGTTGAGCCCTCAAGTTGCTTAATATTAAGGTCAGTTCAGCTCTCTGTTGCTTATTGAGCGGTTGATTATTTAAAAAGAAGTGTAGTTGTATATGATACTGTAAATCTACACTACCGTAAATGCTCTAATAAACGCCCGGGCGTTTATTTAATTTTCAAGATTTTAAGGGAGGCGTTAATTGAAGACGGGCACAGAGACTGGGCGTTTATTAAAACAACCAAGAAATTCGAATATTCATTTTTTGACATACCTAAATTTTCATCACAAACAGACTTTTAAGCCGCGGCTACGCGTGCAACGTTTTAATGGAAATGGCGGCCGCAAAATCTAGGCCAAATTTGCCAATATGTTTGCAATTTTGGCCTACGCATCAAAACAAGATGTACATTCCGAAAGCAGATGTTCTTAGCAAGGAAATACAAAGAATTTAATTTCATTTTATGCATGTAGCATAATTTTTTGGTTTTGTGGCCTATTTTGGTGTGATATTATATGATCAAACTGTGACGTCACTTAAAACTTCTATTGTTTGAATAGCCAATCAAATTGCGAATAGGCAAGGCCGATACCAGGGATGAATATGGAGTTTCACGTAGAGGCCTATTCACCCTTGGGATGAGGTTGAAATCAACCTTGCAGGGCAATAAAGTGGGTTTACGTTCCCCTAACTCCAGAAAAATTACATCAGCGCTCGAATTTTAGCGCGTCCCCTAAAACCTAAAAAATTAAATGAATGTTCGGTGCTCATTCGAGGAAAAACGGTATGTTCGTCAGCAGGGACCTTGTGTGTAATAAATTCTAAATTTACAATTTAAAATTACCTTTCATGGGAACGAGGACTCTGACGTTAACACCCTTTGGAATTTGTTTCGTATCGTATTCGGTGATGAATTTCGAAACGAGGCTCATCAGATCTTTATTCTGAATCATGATGATGTCATCTTTTGCGCACATGATGATACAATCACGTTCAATTCTACCAATCATGCCAAAATCACTGATAAACCCTCCCTGTGTTATGAAGACCTCAAGAGCATCCTTGATGTTGATCGTGTCTTTGACATCGATAATAACAGCTGCTTTCGTGGTTGTTCCCGCTGGCCTAGTCAGGACAAGCCAAACTTCGCCTTGTTGAAGAGCTTTGGAGAAGGCCACAGAAGCTTTGGCAACGATTTGGAACGTGTCGTCCAGATCAAGTTGGCCTTTTATTGTTGCACCGGTGAACGTGATGCCTTCAAGTTTCTTGCTGTTAAAACCAACATCATTGAAGTTCAATGCAGAGGCGGTAATGCCGAAAATACCCATCAAATCAACCATTAGTACCATGTCAATCTCCCATGTGAAAGGCAGGCTTGTTTCTCCCTTAGCTTTGTCCAGATTCATTTTGACTCTGTGGGCTGAGATGCCAACTATTCCTACAAAAGTTTACGGAAAATGACAAGGATGAGAAATATGTATATAGAGGTGGCAGGGAGTAGACATACATAAGAAGTATCAAGAGAATGATGCGGATTAGAAACGTGAACCAAGAACTGGAAGGAGATAGACATAAATGGGACAAAAAGAAAACAAAAAAAGGAGAATATAAACAAAAGGATAATACAGCAGTAGGAAAACAAAGTAAAGGTGCCAACAGGGTATACAGTGGGAAGGGAAGATAATTGAACGAACAGAAATGGGATATAAGGTAGAGGAAACGCAAGGGAACGGTCACGAACAGGGTAAAAAAATATACAGTAAGAGAAAGGAATGAACAAAACGGTTCACCATTATTGTAGTCATCAAAAAGGAGACCCAGCCATAAGATACAATATATGAATAAGGGAATAAATATGAAAGAACAGAAGAAAACAAAGAAGGGAATAATAAAAGAAGGAATAAGGTAGAGAGAATACGGAAAGAGGTACATATAAGATAAAAATAAGACAAAGGCAAAAAGGGGTAAACTGGGGAATAATATGGCAGAGGTCAGGAAAGAGATAACAAATCAAATAGAGAGATTGGGGTAAACAGATATAAGGGAAGGAAAAGGTCGCAAGAACAGTAAACAGAGGCAAGGCAAGACAAGCCAACAAAGCGAGACAGGAAGACGAGCCAGGAAGACGAGATGAGGCGGGAAAAGTACCAATGGAAGAAGAAGTGAAAAGAGAAAGCCAGGGACGCAAAACAAGCAGATAAGTAATTGTAATTGTAATTGTAATTGTAATTGCAATTGCAATTGCAATTGTAATTGCAATTGTAATTGTAATTGTAATTTTAATTGTAATTGCAATTGCAATTGTAATTGTAATTGTAATTTTAATTGTAATTGTAATTGTAATTGCAATTGCAATTGTAATTGTGGTTGTAATTGTAATTGTAATTGTAATTGTAATTGTAATTGTAATTGTAATTGTAATTGTGATTGTAATTGCAATTGTAATTCTAACATTATTTTATGTTAGTGTCTATAACAGTGGTTACACTCATTTAAACAAACATAAACTAACATTATATTTTGTTTTCTTTTGTTTTTTTTCTCTTTTGTATCAAGTAGAGACCAGAAAAGAGAATAATTAAATAAGCAGATGAGTCGAAGGAAAAGGAATGCGGGGAAGGCAGAGAAAAAGACTAAGAAACAGAGAAAGAGAAAAAGTAAGGGAACAATGATAAGAGACGACAGTAGATCAAAGGCAACAAACATGGAAACCTTACAGGTATACAATGAGAAGACAAGTCAAGACATATACTCAATGTGGCTGTAAGACATGCAGAAAGGCAGAAAGATATGAGAAAATAGCAGAGAAACAGAATAAAGAAGAGTCAATCAGATAGGATATTGTAATGCCAAATAGAGAAAGAGTAGAGCAGGAAATTAAATATGACAAGAGGCGAAGAAAATTCGATCGATAACGCAAGAGGGTGGCGAAGCAAGATGGGGAACGAGAAACAAACAAACAAACAAACAAACAAAAGCGATAACAACGAGGTTAACAGAGACTTAAGGAAAAAGAGAATAAGCAATACGTACATAAAAACGAACAGGCAGATAAAATAGCACACTTTTGGGAAAGTCACAAGAGAAGGCAAATTATAGTGCAGGAAGACAGAGAAAGAGATGCAAAAAAGGGAAAGCAGCATTTTGCAACTGTTGCGTTAATCTATAATATATTGGTTCAGGCATACAGTTTAAAAGCAAACAAGGTAACCAGGAATTTTATCATTTTGAAGAATAGACACAAAAGCCCCTTTTTCACACCTTGATGATATTACACCTTTTTTTACTGTTTTTTATACAAAGACGTATACGTATTAAATTGTTAAGTAAATAAAGTTATGCCAAATAGAAAGCCCAGTTCTAGAAGCCCGGAGGGGGGTACTAAAAATATTTTGGGTACTGGGGAAGTGCCGCCCAAAAGGGTATCGTTTTTCATGATTTTGGTACAAACATGGGTCCTAATTTTCTGAAAATTGGTATAAACAAGGGTATCGATTTCTCGAAAATTGGGTTCCAACTTTACAAAAACGGTCTTCATTCGTCTGTTTTCATTTTTCTTGGTGAAGTTTGATTCTACATACTATAGTACATTTGCGCATACAAAGTAGTGTGGGAGTTAATATTTTGGTTATATATTTTCAGAAATTTGGTACAAAAAGGGGGAGGCATTTTGTTGCTCGGGCGGCAAGTTCCTATCCGAAACTTAGTCAAGTACCCCCCCCCCCTCGGTCTAGACGTTCTGGCACTTACCTTCGATCTTGATTCTCAAATCCTTGATTCCAGTAATTTGTGTGCCAGAAGTGAAACCAAGAGTTAATTTCCTTCTGCTACATTGATTTTCCTCTCAGCATAAGAAAGGGTGTCTTTAGCAGTTGCCTCTACTGTCACTTCCTTGCTAGACTTATCAACTTCCAGTTTCTTCATTTCAAATTGATCAGACAATATGAATTGATCAGTAACATCGTTCACGTTGATTGTTGGAAAGAGTTTCTGGAAGATTGCTGTCAGAGATGGCTTAGCACAACCGTTTGATTCTTCGACCTCGAGGTTGGCTTTCTCAGAGGTGAAGGTGCCTTTTAGATTACAGCTTCCAGCCATCTCATAGGTTCGTGTGCCATGTCTTGGTGACAGGAAATCATCAAGGGTGCTTGGTAGATTGTCTCGTTTAGCTGTTGGAGAATAGATAGGAGTTAGATTAACTAAGCCTATAAAAACTGTTTCTGGGGGCACTATTAACTCGAGATTGCTATTACAAAACCGACCTTGCGAGGCTGAGGGTTAAACAAAACAACAAACCCATTTAGTGCTCCATTTCAAACCTAAAAATTTCGAACGGTGACGTCATGAGCGGACATTACCTGAAAATAATGCCCTATCATTATGTCGTTCATCTAGCCCCCAATACAACATCCACTTAATTTTCCTAACTGAGGAATTTCGATCAGCACCTTATTATTCTGTCGCGATAGTCAATTGTGCCAGTCTGCTTCTGACTTTTATACTCTGAAAGAAGATAAAGCTAGGCGAATAAACATTTTGTGTGCCTGAAAACGGTAAGCCCCAGTCTTGATAATTAAATCAAACATCCATTGATCTTTAATCCAAAATCCATAAATCTTTAATCCAACATCGACTAATCCTAACTCTGTTGTTCATTAATCTTAAATCTGATATCTGTTAATCTTAAATCAAATCTGAATCAATCTTAAATCCGATAAATCCAAAATCCACCAATCTTCAATCCGAAATCCTTTACTCTGCTATCCAACATCCATTGGTCTTTTTTCTTTTATCCATCAATCTTAAATTTGTATTCATTAAATCTTAACTCTGATATCCATTAATCATTAATCTGATATCTGTTAATCTTAAATCAAATCTGAATTAATCTTAAATCCGATAAATCCAAAATCCACCAATCTTCAATCCGAAATCCTTTACTCTGCAATCCAACATCCATTGGTCTTTTTTCTTTTATCCATCAATCTTAAATTTGTATTTATTAAATCTTAACTCTGATATCCATTAATCATTAATCTGATATCTACTAATCTTAAATCAAATCTGAATCTATCTTAAATCCGATAAATCCAAAATCCACCAATCTTCAATCCAAAATCCTTTAATCTGCAATCCAACATCCATTGGTCTTTTTTCTTTTATCCATCAATCTTGAATCTGATATCCATTAATCTTAAATCGAACCTAAAATAATCTTAATACCGATATACATTAGCCTTAAATATGAGAGATGAAAAGAGTAATCCAACTTACTTCCAAGAGTACGACGTAGGTTGTTCTGCATATGATCCGTCATCCAAAAGGGGGTCAGACCCAGCAGGTCGTGAAATCCATCTGAAGGTATCAAACTGTCTTCTGTAAACAAGTCGAATGCAAGTGAAATGCCACAGAATGCCAGCAATAAAAAGAAGATTTTGCCTTTTTCTTCCATCATGATCTAGAAATAACGAGTTGATTGAAGTTAGAAATAGGTATTTTATAGATGCGAATGTACACGCAGTTTTTTTTTATAAGCAACCGCTAATAAGCAACCAAGATGTAGAAGGCCTAAAACTTTAAGCAACATATAGTACCACATGAAAAAAACCTAAGCAGCTTTTAAAATTTTTGATTATTTATAGCACCGCAAGCAATCGAGGATTGATCAGCATTGAAGCTAGTTCCATTCATTTGTCGTCCAAACTCGCATATCAACGGAGTGTTTCTCGTTAAGAGAGGCATTTAATTGAGTAGTTTCCATTTAACTTTTAATACAAAGTCTCTAATGGTAACATATCAGCAGGGAGAAACGATTCCAGTCATTTATGCGTAATGTTGAATTTTTCTGTTTTTCTAGCCTCTATACCATTCTTAGGGCAAAATGATACAGTTAAGATTAAGCAACTTCTAAGCAACTTTTACTGCTAACAGGTGGCCATAAAAGGTCCAAAAATAAGCAACTTTTTGAACTAGGGCCGAGTGGAGTTGCTTATAAAAAAAACTGCGTGTATATGCTCCAACCAACCAGGGCAAGGGTGCTGATACTCCCATACGTTGCACACGTGTCGTCCTTGAGACGTAGCCAGACAACCAACATTGGAGAGGCAAAGGGGCGTGGTCAAAGAAAATTAGGGCGTGGTTTCAATAAAAAACAACCAAGTCGTACCCTATGACTTTTACATCATATTTAGCCAATATAAACACCTATCTTGGCGATGATTTAGGGAACAACCACCCCCTTCCTTGCCCCGCTTGGCTACGCCACTGCTGGAGACATTGTCAAAGACCTCAAAAATGGCACTCGTTTCTTTAATATTCTCTATGATTTACGTGTAGAGAAATAACAAGAGAGAATAAGACATCTTGTAACAACAGAACCCAAACTACAACTAATAATAAGATTAAATATATCTCGGTCTTGGTGCCATAGGGCGACCATATCCAGTCTATACACTCTTTTTCTATTATAAGAACAATTTTATAAGAACACGAGCCTGGATTTTGCCCAGATTTTAAGAACAAATTAAGAACAAGCTGAGGCTGGCCTTTTAAAAGCGCTAAGAATATCAGCTTAATATGTAAGCCAGACAGTCAAACTGAACGTAAAAAGCAAGCAAACAAAGAAATAGACAAGATTGCTGCATTTTCACACATACCTAGTACCACCCTAGACTTTTTCATTAAAAATATAGATATCTAAGTAACCAAGGAACTAAGAACAGATGAAGAACATTTCAGGCTCAAAAACGGCAAAATCTTAAGAACAACCAGCCTCGATCAAAATTTCCTGGTTCTTATAAAAGAAAAAGAGTGTAAGTCAATGAGTAAATAAGTCACTATACTACAGTTTCCTTTCTGTTTCAGCACTCAGAATGAAGGGTAGAACTGAGGGTAGGTAGCCTTCTGATTAGGGATAGGAGCGGGGCTTTGCAGTTTTTGATAGGCCTTGTTACTGTCCCAACCAACAGTTGATTACCACTAGTAAAAGTAAAGTAGGGGCCAGGTCTCCATTTCGGAACAGTCACTCACAGCACTTGTCTGTGGGTATCACCGGCAAGAATCAGCATGGGTAATCCAAGAATTTCTGGATATCCCTGCTAATTTTGATTAACGTTTTCGCATCATTTTCTTCCATGCAACATTTTTTGTTGTACGTTCATTTGTGAAATTAGGGAATTCCCACATGTGTTCTGTCTTATCCTCTTGGGTTCCACATCTTGTGCAAAGAGAGTCAATATCCTCTTTCAATAAACTGTTTGATTCCAAATTTGCTGTCTAAGCCCAACCACCCCAACCAACAGTTGATTACCACTGTCTAACCCCAAACGAAAATTTATGAACCACATTGCAAATGAATTTACTTATCCCACACCCCAGGAGAAAGGATATAAGAGTAATACATTGTTTAGGAAGGAAGGTATTTTATGGAAATTTAGAATTGATGTATATCAATTTTATGGATGTATAATGCTTGGCGAGATCGACATGAAATACATAAAATCGCTAGAGTGACTTTACTATACTTGTAAGATATAATTCTTTCTTGTGTTGTAACTTAGCGTGAAGTACGTATGATAAGCAAATAAAGTTATTTTCGTTTGAATTTATGAATAAGAAAATAACCCTTGCTATAACGGACACCTGTGCGACCGCTGTAAGGAGGTTGTTTTAACTACACTCTTTTTTTATATAAGAACCAGAAAATTTTGATTGAGGCTGGCTGTTCTTAAATTTTTGCCGTTTTTGAGCCTGAAATGTTCTTTATCTGTTCTCATTTCCTTGCTTACTTAGATATCTATATTTTTCAATGAATGCCTGGGGTGGTGCGGTTGGTGCTAGGTTCGCGTGAAAATGCAGCATTCTTGTCTATTTCTTTGTTTGCTTGCTTTTAACGTTCAGTCGGACTGTCTTATTTACACCTTTAGCTGATATTCTTAGGGCTTTTGAAAAGGCCAGCCTCAGCTTGTTCTTAATTTGTTCTTAAAATCTGGGCAAAATCCAGGCTCGTGTTCTTATAAAATTGTTCTTATAAAAAAAAGAGTGTAAGAAACGAATTCGGTACAAGAATATTTGTCCGTTGTTTGGAGATGTCCGTTGTAAAGAGGTGTCCGTTAACAGAGGTTCCACTGTTTATGAAATGAATCATGCAATTACTGAAAAACCACACAAATTGTTTGGAGTGTTTATGCGAAGCCTAAGGATGGGTACGAAGCACGACGGCGGACCGGCTCTTGTTAGTCTTGTACCTTGTACGGTTGAACGGACACGGAGACTCGCGAGAAATCGAGCAATCAGAAGTTAAGAACGGTACACGCTCTTCTGTCTTTTCTCCAATCCGTTTTTTTTTATAAAAACCTCAACATCGTCGCTAATGCTAAAAAATTACAATTCTGAACAAAATTGATCTTTATTAGTGTTAAAATTTAATTCTTCACATTTAAACTTTAAAACCCTGTAAAAGTTTATCGGCTCTAAATTACTTTCTTACATGTCGACTGTCTCAGTACATTTTTCTACGAACGTAACGCTTACTTGCATTCTTTCTAGTATGCTCTTGCTCTACGATGTTTCGAGGGAGTCTTTTGGTTTTACGGTTACACGGTTCTGTCAATATTTTGGCCCGGGTTTTCGGTTTTTTCCGAAAATTACGCGGTTTTTTGTTTTTTCAAAATCTCGTCGGTGTACGGTTTCACGGCATTTCTGGATAATTTTTCCGGTTTCTCATTAAGATCTTGCGTTTTCGGTACTGAATGCCGACTCAGTGAAGCTACAGGTTAGCCCACAACGAAAACAAAACATTTTATGGAAGGAAAATGTCTCAAAAACGCCAAGTGAACAGTAAAACTTGACTAACCTAGAGTTTTAGTAGATTCTGTGCAATTTTTGTGAGAACGGAGACTTAACATCGTGCCGTACGGTTTTGTTCAAAATATCGCACGGTTTTACGGCGTTTCAGCAAATTTTTGGCGGTTTCACGGTTTCCAGACCCCCCAAACCCCCCTTGTTTCCGCTGTTTATCCCAATTTATAGGTTCTGCACAACTCAAAAAAATATTTTTCTTGTGTAGTTCATCGCTCCCTCTTCTATCATACCCTCATTCTCTCTTCAATAATCTCTTCATCAAGGTTAACCGTAGGCACCGTAGGTTCTGAATGTTGTTCTCTTAGACCATTAGGATAGTAAAGTTGCCGTTAAAGTTGCCGTCTTTTTAGTTGACTACTATAGCCTAGGGCTACTCAGTCGACTTTACACTTTACCCCTTGTCTTGATGCATAAAGCATATAGCAGGGTGCAGCCACACACGGCGCTCATAACTACCGACCAGGTACCCATTTATACACCTGGGTAGAGAGAGGCACAGTTTTTTGTTAACAACTTGCCCAAGGTAGTTATCTCTGCAACCATAAGTGGAAAGACCGTGGTTCGAACCCACAACATTCTCGTTGTGAGCCCTACACGTTAACAACTGCGCCACAGAGACCACTACGCCCCTGCGCCACTAGGGACAAGGATACAGGCTAAGTTGAGGTTATAAGGAAAGGGGAATGAAATTAGGATAGGGGAGACATGCGTTGAAACTGCGGGGCAACAATGTAAATAAAGCGTCGTGAAAAAAAAACAGAAACATTGCTGCACAATTTCAAGTTGGCTGAAAAATTTCAATAAATTTCAAAGCTGCAAAACGACACGCTATTTTTGTTAACAAAGGATCGAGCTTCTATCTAATTTTAGTGCCAAGTTTAAACTGGGAATTTCTGATGAATTTTAACATATCTTTGAAAACTGAATAACGCAACTTCACTTTAAAACAAAGTGCACTTAAGAAGTAGTTCGGTTTTCATCTTTGGTATAATTATCAAAGGCAGGGTTAAATAAACCATTACGGAAAACAGACAAACTTCTTCTAAATTTCAAGTTTTGAGGGTAATTTTCCATAAAGATCGCGCTTAAATCACACTATTTTAGCCTCGACGATAGGAAAAGTTTAAGTGCAGTAGTTATTCGATTATCCGGCCTACTTGGGACACGAGATTTTGAAAATGTGTGTGGATAATCCAAAATTCCGGATAATGGAAAATATATAATCACAGCCAAAACTACATACTGTAGTTACAAACTTATAAGAGTAGCTTTTCAGGATTACCTTTCAAACAAATAATTCTCTGCATTATAGAGTATTTGAGGTTTGAAAGTGATTTTGTAATAATTTCTGCGTGATGTTTTGATCTTTGAATGGTTTGTGCAAAGAATAATAAAATATTCGCTAAAAATGCTTTCGTAGTTGAACATTCTTGAGGGACCGGATAATCGAAGTCCGGATAAACGAGGTGTCGGATAATCGAGTTTGGCTTTCTGCACAGGCTGAAATAAATTACTAAACATAGAAATGGGTAATTATGAATTATTATACAAAGCAGATATAGTTCTACCGAGTTTCAGGTTCAATGAAATTTTTTTGATAAACTAGCAATTGTATTGAGAGGCACTTCATGAAAAGCCTGGCTTCCATATAGCCAAAAGTAGCTTGGCCAGTGCTGAGACACGGTTGCGAAGCTTCGTTTCCATATAGCAATACGTGGCAGGGCCATTGCTGAGACACGGTTGTGCCAGCGCTGAGAAAGAGTTGCGAAGTTTCGTTTCCATGCGTGGCTGTGCCTGTGCTAATACACGGCTGTACCAGCGCTAGGAAGGTGTTAAGAAGCTTCGTTTCCATATAGCATTACAAGGCATGGCCATTGCTGAGACACGGTTGTACCAGCGCTGAGAAAGTGTTGCAACGCTTCGTTTCCATATAGCAATACGTGGCAGGGCCATTGCTGAGACACGGCTGTGCGAGTGCAGAGAAAGTGTTGCGAAGCTTCGCTTCCATATAGCAATACGTAGCAGGGCCATTGCTGAGACACGGCTGTACCAGCGCTGAGAAAGTGTTGCAACGCTTCGCTTCCATATAGCAATACGTAGCAGGGCCATTGCTGAGACACGGCTGTACCAGCGCTGAGAAAGTGTTGCAACGCTTCGCTTCCATATAGCAATACGTAGCAGGGCCATTGCTGAGACACGGCTGTACCAGCGCTGAGAAAGTGTTGCAACGCTTCGCTTCCATATAGCAATACGTAGCAGGGCCATTGCTGAGACACGGTTGTACCAGCGCTGAGAAATTGTTGCGAAGCTTCGTTTCCATATAGCAATACGTGGCAGGGCCATTGCTGAGACACGGCTGTGCCAGTGCTGAGACAGTGGTCACTATAAAATGGTTTCACATTTCCTTGCATTTGATTTGCTTGTTACAGTCATGTTCTCAACGAGAAAACAGAAGTGCCACAGATACGTCGCAGACGGCTGTGCCACATGTTTCCATTAAAATCTTCTAGTGGCAGAAGCGTCATAAGGGCCGGGAAAGTTGAACCAAATTCAACTTTGTTGGCACTACCGAGGTAGAGCAACTGTCCAGCCACGTAAAGTCACAGGACTGTCTCAGCACTGGCACAGCCACTTTTGGCTATATGGAAACTAAGCTAGAAAGGCATACGAGATTCTTGCTGAGACAAAAAGATTTCAGAGTGATTTCGGTGAAACGTATAGAATTTACGACGAGGGTACATGGAATTCCCAAGGAGTAAATTGCCTCTAGAGTTGTATAGCACTGTTTAGAAAGACTAGGGGAGGGCGGAAGATAAATTACGTTTTCAAGTACCGAATCTCAGGATTAATTCGTACGTTAAAGAACCACCGAGGATGCAAGGAACCCTGGGAGGCAGTGACCACCCTCAGTGCCAGTAAAAAGGTTGGCCTGGCGTTGATATTCCAAAAATGACTGCTGAATGAATAAGACCTCAAAATTAGCCACACTAGCCAGAAGTAGAAATAGAATGTTGCCGGGTACTGGAAACGCAAGAAAAACATAGAAACGCAAGAGCTAAGCCACTGACGCTTGTACCTACACAATGCAATGTATTACCGTTAGGCATCCTTTGAACTAAATCAATACATCAGGTTCCAAAAAAAAACATTACATGGCTCACCTTTGTGTTGAAATTTCTTCAAAATTCGAGCACCATGATCGAAAGAGCAAATAGTTCAACTGGCATGCGATAAGGAACACATAGAATAGCTATGTAAACTTCACAAGTACCAGCCACCTTCGTCACCCTTTATGACCAAGAATGATCATAAGCAAATCATATAAACAGACTGGTGGCGGGCACTTGGGTGTTCAAAAAACAGATCCCTTACTCTGTGTCTTCGGCTTTATAATAACGGCCTCGTCTATAACGCCCTGGCCAAACGATCAAACATTGTTGATCCAACATTTGAAATTTGCTCGTCAAGCGAATGTTTTACCGTTTGGCCACGTCCAAAAACATTGCTCGTCCAACATTTTTTGCGTGCGTGAAGCAAAAGATGTTTTTGAACTTTTTCAATAACATCACGCCACAAATTTTGCTTATTTTCGCTTGTCAAGCAATGTTGATCGTTTGGCCACCTTTAACATTGCTTGTCAAACATTTCTTTGTTTTGACAAAATGCAGCAACTTGCAACACTTCACCATCTAGCAATATTTCTTAGCAACAAGGCGTTCGTGCTTGTGCATTAGCAATAACATTGTCGTTGGACAGCTATGTTTTTGGACGTGGCCAAACGGTCAAACATTTGCTGTAAAGCAAATTTGAAATGTTGGACCAAAAATGTTTGATCGTTTGGCCAGGGCCTAAGACAAAGCCTAATAACCACTATCAATGATCACTGTTTTGAAATCGTTGACTAGTTCTTATTGATTTTCATCATTAATGCTATATACGGAAAAAATCATTGCAAAATTTCAAATCGTATGTTAGATACACTGAGCGACGTGGCTCAAAATGGTCTATAGCTCAGTTGCGTAACGCAGTTCAGGCTCCCTTAGCTCAAGAACGAAGGGCCCCCGACCAAACGGGGTCCAAAACATGGCCATACTATGCTAAACGGTTTCCTAGAGTCATCCCATAAAATGTCACTAACCAGGGGACAGGAAACGTGCATTTTTCAAGTTTCTATGAAAAGGGCATGTTTTCAAAAGTTTCCCACTACTCCGGGCATCTTCCCCCGTAGAGCTCATTTCGCCTCGCCTTCCCTGCATAGGGGCCCCATCTTACTTAATTCATATGGGCTCGTGCGTTTCCGTTATGCTGCTGCTATAGCTTCAGTCACCAACGTAAGGTCAACCTAGCTTTAGTCACTATCTTATAGAGAGACATAAACAATGGCTAGAATAGCCAGTTCAAAAGACGACCCTTACGCCTTAACAAGAACTACGCGGGCAGTGAATATGCAACTGTTTACGATACACCCGTACACTTATTTTAAGATGTCCACAAACAGCGAACTTAAGATCAGTCAGCGATAAAAAAAACAGAAAAGTTGTTTATGTTGTTAGTGCAAGCAGCCATGAACAACTGTGACCTGAGTAAGGATTGAAGTTAGAGAGCCATACGTGTAGTACAAAGGAATTTTGGGATATCCTTTACCCGTCCACTCATTGTAAGATGTGCACAAACAGCGAACTTAAGACCAGCCAGCGATAAAAAAAACAGAAAAATTGTTTATGTTGTTAATGCAAGCAGCCATGAACAACTGTGACCTGAGTAAAGATTGAAGTTAGAGAGCCATACGTGTAGTACAAAGGAATTTTGGGATATCTTTTACCCGTACACTCATTTAAGATATGCACAAACAGCGAACTTAAGACCAGCCAGCGATAAAAAAAACAGAAAAGTTGTTTATGTTGTTAGTGCAAGCAGCCATGAACAACTGTGACCTGAGTAAGGATTGAAGTTAGAGAGCCATACGTGTAGTACAAAGGAATTTTGGGATATCCTTTACCCGTCCACTCATTGTAAGATGTGCACAAACAGCGAACTTAAGACCAGCCAGCGATAAAAAAAACAGAAAAATTGTTTATGTTGTTAATGCAAGCAGCCATGAACCACTGTGATCTGAGTGAAGATTGAAGTTAGAGAGCCATACGTGTAGTACAAAGGAATTTTGGGATATCTTTTACCCGTACACTCATTGTAAGATGTGCACAAACAGCGAACTTAAGACCAGCCAACGATAAAAAAACAGAAAAGTTGTTTATGTTGTTAATGCAAGCAGCCATGAACCACTGTGATCTGAGTAAGGATTGAAGTTAGAGAGCCATAAGTGTAGTATAAGGAATTTTGGGATATCCTTTACCCGTACACTCATTGTAAGATAAGCACAAACAGCGAACTTAAGACCAGCCAACGATAAAAAAACAGAAAAGTTGTTTATGTTGTTAATGCAAGCAGCCATGAACCACTGTGATCTGAGTAAGGATTGAAGTTAGAGAGCCATAAGTGTAGTATAAGGAATTTTGGGATATCCTTTACCCGTACACTCATTGTAAGATAAGCACAAACAGCGAACTTAAGACCAGCCAACGATAAAAAAACAGAAAAATTGTTTATGTGGTTAATGCAAGTAGCAATGAACCACTGTGATCTGAGTAAGGATTGAAGTTAGAGAGCCATACGTGTAGTAGAAAGGAATTTTGGGATATCCTTTACCCGTACACTCATTGTAAGATGTTCACAAACAGCGAACTTAAGACCAGCCAGCGATAAAAAAACAAAAAATTGTTTATGTTGTTAATGCAAGTAGCCATGAACCACTGTGATCTGTGTGAGGATTGAAGTTAGAGAGCCATAAGTGTAGTAGAAAGGAATTTTGGGATATGCTTTACCCATACACTCATTGTAAGATGTGCACAAACAGCGAACTTAAGACCAGCCAGCGATAAAAAAACAAAAAATTGTTTATGTTGTTAATGCAAGTAGCCATGAACCACTGTGATCTGTGTGAGGATTGAAGTTAGAGAGCCATAAGTGTAGTAGAAAGGAATTTTGGGATATGCTTTACCCATACACTCATTGTAAGATGTGCACAAACAGCGAACTTAAGACCAGCCAGCGATAAAAAAACAGAAAAATTGTTTATGTGGTTAATGCACGTAGCCATGAAGCACTGTGGTCTGAGTAAGGATTGAAGTTAGAGAGCCATACGTGTAGTAGAAAGGAATTTTGGGATATCTTTACCCGTACACTCATTGTAAGATGTTCACAAACAGCGAACTTAAGACCAGCCAGCGATAAAAAAACAAAAAATTGTTTATGTTGTTAATGCAAGTAGCCATGAACCACTGTGATCTGTGTGAGGATTGAAGTTAGAGAGCCATAAGTGTAGTAGAAAGGAATTTTGGGATATGCTTTACCCATACACTCATTGTAAGATGTGCACAAACAGCGAACTTAAGACCAGCCAGCGATAAAAAACAGAAAAATTGTTTATGTGGTTAATGCAAGTAGCAATGAACCACTGTGATCTGAGTAAGGATTGAAGTTAGAGAGCCATATGTGTAGTATAAGGAATTTTGGGATATCCTTTACCTGTACACTCATTGTAAGATGTGCTTAAATAAAACCAGTTTAACAAATGTTACGCTCTGATTGGTCAATTCAACAAATCGAATCGATCTGATTGGTGGAAATTTAATCCGGCTTAAATAAAACCAGTTTAACAAATGTTACGCTCTGATTGGTCGATTCAACAAATCGAATCGATCTGATTGGTGGAAATTTAGTCCGGTTTAAATAAAGCTGGTTTTAAAGCGTAAGTGTGAATCGACTTTAAATAAACAAAATATTTGCATAATATACACAGAATATACAAAAAATATTGTACATACATTTTATTAAAGTTATGCTTCCAGTTTCATCTGTTCACCAGTTCACATTGTGTTTTCCAAGAGCTAAACCTGAAAATGGAAAAATGCCAATAGAATAGCTAGACTTATACAGTAACTTGAGTCCCAGTTATCGCTCATCAGACCGAGACTAATACCAAACCGAGGTCACTCAAACTTGTCTTTCTGATGCTTCAAACCTATTTGGGCATTACAGCTCCTCCATAGCGGCACTGTAAACGAGAACGAGGCAGAAAAGTAAGTCCAGAAAGATAACCGTTCGATCATGAGTCGTAGTTTTAGCGTCCTAGCATTCATTTCAATCAATAGCGATAACTACGACTCAGGTAATAAGTCTATAGAATAGCTTTAAATTGCCGTAACTTCTGTTGTGGTATGTTCTTAATATTTCTTGGTCACGGAAATTGCCTCTTGCTAGAGTTCCAGAGTTTTTTACCCATGAATAACAGTGTATTATGACAAGTTACGTTGTATACTTGAATTCTTCGTAGCTAAGAAACTTTTAAGAAGCTTTTGGAAGAAAAACAGAGTTAATTACGAACATTCAAGAACCTATTACATATTCTGTCGAAGATGGTAGGTTTGTTCCGGGGGGGGGTACTTCATTGTTCAAGAGACTAGACGTGCCGCCCAGTTTTCCAAACCCATCCATGTCTACCAATACACTGTTACTCGTGTTACCCATGTATAGAAAGAACAACGACATTTATTACCCATTTATACCAGTATCTCAAATATTTGAACCCATTTAACGTCTGAGGCAACTCTAAAAGCGGCGAAAAGGCCTTTGCGCTGAAAACTAAAACGCACATTTTATCAGGCTTTTCAAGACAATGCATGTCTAAAAGTTTTTATATATTTTACTACCCATGTGTAGAGATTGTTTACGGAAAACCAACCTATATGTAGGGACATTGGCGCTGAAAAAGTTACCTATTTGGGCGGCACGTCTAGTATAATGAACTATGGAAGCACCCCCCAGGGAGGTTTGTTATGAGAGAAAAGCCGAAAGGAACATACTTATCAAATAAGGCAACATATCTTTTGCGGAATTTTGTTGCTATTTCGCTCTCATAATCATTCAGTACCATGCAGAGATCAGTTTCTTGGTGGTAAATTCCGCTTAGACTGAAAATTTCAAACGTGCTGTCGGAAGAAAAAGAGATGATGATCAGAGATGAAACAAGACAAATTATACTAACTTCTAATACTATAATAAAAACTTTTGTTCAAAAACTCAGTAATGGCGTTACTGAAAAGCTAAGATACTCACAGTATTAGGCCAGAAATATATTAAAAAAATTCATATTCTTAAGTGTTTTAAAGAAGTACACTCGTCTTTCTATACGAAACAACGGTCCATCATTTTTTTTTATTTTTTGTAGGATTGTAGGCTATCTTACGTTTTGGCACTTTTAACAAGATTTCTGAAGAATTCATTGACGCTTTTCTGAAAATATTCAAGGACAGCCTAATGTACGATTCTAAGTAAGAAGAGTTGAGAAAATAAAGGATGTCATAACATAAAACGTCAATAGACCTTCTCAAAGAGATCTCTGTCGGGCGCGACATTTTTCTGGAAAATGGTAGGCATATCGAGTAAGGGAATCCTCTTCACGGACAAGACCGAATAATGAGTACATTGTACAACAGGAATAAAAAAGATGGAAAAGAAACGATGAATAAGTTCCCTGCGTTGAAGACCAATGACCCGCCTTACAACCCTTCATTCTAGGGGTTAAACATAGTGTTAATAACCAACAACCAGACATAGGAATAAAGCCCTGGGAAATGAACTGTACATTGTACTGAAAATGCCACTGAACATTTTAAAGCTATATTCAATGCCGATTGGCCAAATGAACTGATCGTTCACTGAACATTTGCTGAACATTCTCGATCTCTTGCCATGGAGATATATTTTGGCGCGAAATTCGAAATTTATAAGTGGAAAAGTTCTCCAAACATTTTTGACTCCGATCAAACATTCACAATGTTCAGTGAGTGAACAAGGTGGCCAAATAAAATGGATTTTTCACTGAACTTCAATTTTGGACGATGTTCAGTGAAATTTTCAGTTCATTTGTCCAGAGGGCCTAACTCAGACTTCGAACATAGAATAGGACGCACGGTAAAGAAAAACTTGAAAGGCAATTTCTAATTGTGCGTTTTAAGATTGGTTACACTCACCTATCATTCACACTGACTGGCACCAGTGTAAGCTTAGCAGAGTCACTCCAAATATCCGACTCATTAATTATAGGGGATTTATCATCTGACGTAGGACCAAAAATAACTGAATTTAAGAATCTGAAATATAATAATATTGTCAAAGATAATATATATTAATATTGTTATTAACGGTACAACGACAATAGACCATTTCAACTAAGGGCCTTGTTTTCAAAAAATGAAAATTAGGTCATAGAGAAATTCGACTTCAAATTCGAATTCAACACCTTCTTTTTAGTAATGAGGCAAAGTTTCTTGCTTCCCGTCCTCAAGATATTGATTTTATAGGTGTTAAAAGTTTGAAATTCTATAAAGGATTTGACCGTGAAAAGTCACTGGGGGTGAAATTTTACACCCTCAATCATTTACACGGTCAAATCCCTTATAAATTTTCAAACTTTTAATCGCTATAGAATCTACATCGTAAGGACTAGAAGCGTAAAAATTTGACTCAATATAGAAAGAAGGCGCTGAATTCGAATCTGAAGTCGAAATTTCTCTGTGACCTAATTTTTAATTTTTATGAAAACGAGGCCGTTAGTTGAAATGGTCTATAATGAGGATGGTTATTCTGAACACAAAGTCCGAACAAGACCTTACTAAGGATCCAACTTTGCTCTTGGAACGAGTTTGGATAACAACAACTCAGCCTACCTTACCGTCTTCTCTCTTTTCAAGTTTTGTACAATGCACATGTTCACAAAAGTGTAAATCATGATCTCAGAAAGCTTTCCGTCAAAATGAATAATGCCTTGAACAAAACAAAAACGACAGTGAGAAAAAATGACTTCTTTGGAGAGCGATTCATAAACGAAAGTACAATATTTTCTCGAGTGTACGCCCCCTCCCCTCGAAAGAGCGCCCCCCCAAAACTTCGCTGATAAGACAAAAAAGTACACGTTTTTTATTTTTCCGATTTGAAGGCTTAAAATGTTCTTAACATGTTCTTAATTTTCTTGCTTTTTCAAAAGCTGTTGTTTTTCAAATTAGGTGATAATTGCTACTAAAAGGGACGCACATGTAAAAATGTCACATATAGTCACAATGGTTGATAGTTCACTTGTATTCTTGAGTGGATAACAGGACAGCGCCACTAAAGAAAGTAAATTCTAATTTGCATCTAGCTTCACAAAGCCTTGTAATGTTCTTAGCATGTTCTTAACTTTTCAGCCTCTGAAGCCTTATGTTCTTATATACTTTGTTCTTATAAAAAACGTGTGTGATCCTTGTAATCGATTACCAATTCATCAATTCGAAATGTGTGTACTTTATTTTCATTTTGGATAGTTCATCGCTTAAAACTTTTACTTGCCCAGCATCTTTCGTTGTAGCTTGAAACTTTCCTGGTACAATAAGGCCATAGTCCCGTGAACTGAACACGATATCCAAATTTTAACTAAATATCGAGAAATATTTTTGTTTCAAACTATCTTTTTGTTTCATATCATTTAAGTGAAATGATGAAAATCTAATGAGCGGCCCCCCCTTGAAAGTGCACCCCTAGAATGAGCACCCCCTGAAAAAAATTGGAAATGTAATGCTCATTAGAGTAAATACGGTAACATCAGGAAAACCACGGGGGTTACATTTGATTTCAGCAGAGCAAATAGTTAATTCGTAATTTAATAGTTAATTCGGTACTTACTATTATTTTTATTTCCAGGACAAGTAGCTTCACACGTCGAGACATTCTCTAGTGCTTCAAATATCTAAAACAGAAAGTAACGATGTAAATAGAGTCAAAAACGTGTCAACTGGTCAGAACAACATCAGTTAATAAAGAAATGATCAAAAACAGCAACTAACCGTTTGTTCGTAGTTCCAATTGTATTCCTGTGTTGCGACTTTGTTTGAAAAAGTCTTAAGTGGAAAGTTAAGAAATACACTAATGGAATACTATCAAATTAGGGCTATCTCTCGTATCATTTAAGTAGGGTTGTGTTATAGTCTGGAAACGGCCCCTACAAATGAGGCCCATTTAGGGTATTAAGGGATAAGAGAGTTATTTTTTTAAGAAATTCTGGGATAAAAAAGGGAATACATAAATGGGATAAAAGATAAATTAAGAAATATTGTGGGGGATATGAAATATTCTGGGCACCCCTAACAGGGCTTCACAAATACGTAGATTTGGCAAATCTCCTATCCAGAAATAGAGCCTCAAGAGCATAGACATGAGGAGGTGCTGTGGCGTTGTGGTAAAATCCAGCTGAATCGTGGTGTCAGAAGCTTAGTGTGGTCAGGGTTCGAGCCCAGCCGTGGTAGCGTCCCAGCCAGGGTGGAGGTCTCGATTAGTTAACCTACTACTTAGATCCTAGCAACTGGCACTAAAACACCATTTCACCTTTAGACTGACTCAACTGACTGTAAGAAGCCTTTCTCGCGTGGAGAGATGAAATATCTCCAAAATTGTCTCTACAAAAGAGGAATTTTCTCGCGGAAAGTAACTCCTTGGAATCTGCTACACCCTCAGTTAGAATCTCTGGTGTTTCCGTAGGAATCTTGTAAGAATCCTTTGTTTCAATAGGAATCTCGTACGCTTTTTCGAGGAGTTAAATGTCCCTCGTATACAAGTCTTACTCTTTAGAAATAGTATTTGAGTTGTACAAAACTTCAAAATTGCGATAAACAGTATCATTTTCGGGCATACTTAAAAGCTTTTTTCGTCTGACATTCCTCAGAGTATGAACGTCAGAAACAGACCGAAACAATAGAGTAAGGCGGACTTTATCGAAATGCACCAATCAGAAGCAGAGCCGAATTGGCATTGTGTTTTAAACACCAATCAGTTTGCTGGATTTAGCGGGATGAACAATCGGAATGATTGAAGACTCCAAGTGAGAAAACAAACTCTTTCTGTCTACACAGAACCCGCCATTTGGTTTGATGTGGACAGATTCCAAAACACAGAGATGAAACAAGAATCTAGCTCTGCCGATAATGCGAAAACAATCCTTGTTGTAATTTTCTGCACACTCTGGGTCTGGGTGATCTAGTAAAAGTTGATCTGTCTTTGAGCAGCACAAAATTTCAAAATAGCAATAAACAGCGGAAACATTTTTGGACATACAGTGAAAGCTTTTCAAAGATGTTTTCTCACTTGGATTCTTCAATTAATTCTATTGATCTTCTGGCTGTATCCGGCAAGCTGATTGTTGTTTAAAACACAATGCCAATTCGGCTTTGCTTTCTGATTGGTGCACTTCGATAAGCATCTGGGTATAAATACTGTCTATCTCAAGTGTTTCGGTCTGTTTGTGACCTTTATACTCTGAGGAGTGTCAGATGAAAAAAGCTTTTAAGAATGTCCAAAAATGTTTTCGCTGTTTTCGAAATTTAGTCTAGTAAATGTTGGTCTTTGGCGACATTCATTGTTACCAATAGACAAAATAATGATGTAAGAGTTTGAAATGAAAAAGTATCTGGCATTACTCACAATACTTTAGAAGATTCCAGACCAGTGCCTTTCCCAATCCACCACATCCGATAAGCCCAACCTTCAGAGGTCTTCTCTTTGGGATTTCTTTCCAAACTCTGGAAGTTGTCTGAAAAAACATGTTAGAATTACCGTCTTAAGAATATTTTATTTCCAGGACAAGTAGCTTCACACGTCGAGACATTCTCTAGTGCTTCAAATATCTAAAACAGAAAGTAACGATGTAAATAGAGTCAAAAACGTGTCAACTGGTCAGAACAACATCAGTTAATAAAGAAATGATCAAAAACAGCAACTAACCGTTTGTTCGTAGTTCCAATTGTATTCCTGTGTTGCGACTTTGTTTGAAAAAGTCTTAAGTGGAAAGTTAAGAAATACACTAATGGAATACTATCAAATTAGGGCTATCTCTCGTATCATTTAAGTAGGGTTGTGTTATAGTCTGGAAACGGCCCTACAAATGAGGCCCATTTAGGTATTAAGGGATAAGAGAGTTATTTTTTAAGAAATTCTGGGATAAAAAGGAATACATAAATGGGATAAAAGATAAATTAAGAAATATTGTGGGGGATATGAAATATTCTGGGCACCCCTAACAGGGCTTCACAAATACGTAGATTTGGCAAATCTCCTATCCAGAAATAGAGCCTCAAGAGCATAGACATGAGGAGGTGCTGTGGCGTTGTGGTAAAATCCAGCTGAATCGTGGTGTCAGAAGCTTAGTGTGGTCAGGGTTCGAGCCCAGCCGTGGTAGCGTCCCAGCCAGGGTGGAGGTCTCGATTAGTTAACCTACTACTTAGATCCTAGCAACTGGCACTAAAACACCATTTCACCTTTAGACTGACTCAACTGACTGTAAGAAGCCTTTCTCGCGTGGAGAGATGAAATATCTCCAAAATTGTCTCTACAAAGAGAATTTTCTCGCGGAAAGTAACTCCTTGGAATCTGCTACACCCTCAGTTAGAATCTCTGGTGTTTCCGTAGGAATCTTGTAAGAATCCTTTGTTTCAATAGGAATCTCGTACGCTTTTTCGAGGAGTTAAATGTCCCTCGTATACAAGTCTTACTCTTTAGAAATAGTATTTGAGTTGTACAAAACTTCAAAATTGCGATAAACAGTATCATTTTCGGGCATACTTAAAAGCTTTTTTCGTCTGACATTCCTCAGAGTATGAACGTCAGAAACAGACCGAAACAATAGAGTAAGGCGGACTTTATACCCAGATGCGCCTCGAAATGCACCAATCAGAGAGAAGAAAAGCTGAATTGGCATTGTGTTATAAACAACAATCAGCTGGTCGGATACAGCGGGAAGACCAATAGAATTATTTAAAGAGTCCAAGTGAGAAAACGAACTCTTTCTGTCTACACAGAACCGGCCTTTTGGTTTTGATGTAGACAGCTTTTAAGTATGCCCGAAAATGATTCCGCTCTTAGAAATGAAGTTTATGCATATAGGCCGAAATGTGTCTACGTAAAGGAGCGGTTTTCTGGGAGATCCATGTGTCTATAATGCTGTATGCTATGTAAGAATTCTTTCCCAAAAAATGGTTGGCTTTTGGGGAGCTAAACTTTAGAACAAAATGGATGATAATTTGATGAGCAAAATTGGAGAGTTGTATCGAAACACGATTTTGAACAGAATTATGAATCAAATGACTCAGTCGCTCTCGAAATGAAATTTTAACACCGCAATGTTGTTTTTGGTCTCCGTATAAAGTCTATGAAAAAGATACAAATTCTGTTTTGATGACGTCATCATACATCAAAAGCTTGCAAAGTCTTGATCTTGGAATTCCTAATGAAAAATCAAAAATATATCGTTCACTGTAAAACTATGGCTAAACTGGGAGACATTTTGCGCGCGACATTTTATTTTGCGTGTCTATCAGGGTGGCTAAACATGCGAGTGGCCTCGGCTTGGTGCAGCATTTGTTAGCTATTGTGTCATAATTTCATTGATAGTTTAGATTTCTACTTACCAGCCATAAACGAATAAAGAAGACATCGGACGCTTCCTTTTAATTCCTAAAATCAATGCAAAAATTTAAAGTTTCTCCTGTGCTTCATACTTTGCTATTTCACTTCTGAGAAGAAGATTGCGAATAGCAGAGTGGCTGGCGTTTTTCTGAAATGTCTTTGGGCGTATTTTTTGGCCACTTTCAGTATTCAGGAAATGCATTCACTTTTGAGCAGGCTAAGAAGCGCATACTTTTGATACCGTCTTCTGGAAAGGAGAGGTTCCAGAACTTTCTACTCAAGCTGGAAAGTTTCGCAGTTTGTTTTATCAGCCACCGTTTTAGCAGCCGTTGTATATGGAACTTTTTTCAAAAACAAACTTAAGTACTACCTTTGAACCAAGTATAGGCCGAAGGTTAAGTTTATTGGTCAAAGGCGAAAGGCGAGGAGTCAAGATCAAGGTTCATAGATCAACAGAGCACAAAAGGTCTGAATTCAACAACAATCATTAATCAATATAAATACAAAAAGAGTATTATAGTAATCAAGAAAGTTATAACGTTGAATAGCTACCTCCGCAATGCTCTGAAACTGTGATGGCAAACAGCAGATAAATGTTATGTCAGTCATTCTAACCAGCTAAAAGAAAATAAACTTCTTATTCTTAATGTCCGAAGGTTTCCCAAACTCAGAGGAAAACTAACTTGAAATTTCCATTGATGCATAACGGAAAACATCAGCAGCTACTCTGACGTAAATATAAGGCAAATTGTTATGAATTTCGAAGCTCTTGTCATTTGTGGAAATGGGTGCTGCCAGAGGCAACATAGCTTTTCTGTGCAATAGCATGACTTACCTTCTTATTGTCAAAAAAGCATTGTATTCCAACTTCTGCGAATTCAGTGAGTGATTCTGGTCTTCTTGTCGATATAAAGATTTCTTCTGATTTCAAATCAGCTGAAAAAAGAAAAAGAAGAAAATAAAATAACGATAAAAGTAAATAGTTTTTTGGCAGTACAAAACTTTAAATTACGATAAACAGCGGAAACATTTTCGGGAATATTGAAAAGCATTTTTTCCTTGTCTGACACTCCTCAGAGTATAAACGTCAGAAACTGACCGAAACAATAAAAAAGGTGGACCTTATACCCAGATGCGGATCGAAATGCACCAATCAGAAGCAGAGCCGAATTGGCATTGTGTTTTAAACACCAATCAGTTTGCTGGATTTAGCGGGATGAACAATCGGAATGATTGAAGACTCCAAGTGAGAAAACAAACTCTTTCTGTCTACACAGAACCCGCCATTTGGTTTGATGTGGACAGATTCCAAAACACAGAGATGAAACAAGAATCTAGCTCTGCCGATAATGCGAAAACAATCCTTGTTGTAATTTTCTGCACACTCTGGGTCTGGGTGATCTAGTAAAAGTTGATCTGTCTTTGAGCAGCACAAAATTTCAAAATAGCAATAAACAGCGGAAACATTTTTGGACATACAGTGAAAGCTTTTCAAAGATGTTTTCTCACTTGGATTCTTCAATTAATTCTATTGATCTTCTGGCTGTATCCGGCAAGCTGATTGTTGTTTAAAACACAATGCCAATTCGGCTTTGCTTTCTGATTGGTGCACTTCGATAAGCATCTGGGTATAAATACTGTCTATCTCAAGTGTTTCGGTCTGTTTGTGACCTTTATACTCTGAGGAGTGTCAGATGAAAAAAGCTTTTAAGAATGTCCAAAAATGTTTTCGCTGTTTTCGAAATTTAGTCTAGTAAATGTTGGTCTTTGGCGACATTCATTGTTACCAATAGACAAAATAATGATGTAAGAGTTTGAAATGAAAAAGTATCTGGCATTACTCACAATACTTTAGAAGATTCCAGACCAGTGCCTTTCCCAATCCACCACATCCGATAAGCCCAACCTTCAGAGGTCTTCTCTTTGGGATTTCTTTCCAAACTCTGGAAGTTGTCTGAAAAAACATGTTAGAATTACCGTCTTAAGAATTAAACTACCTCTGTCAATATTTTTATGGGCAATTAAACTTTCTAAAGGGTGAGGTTGATCAAAGTCTTTAAACTAACCAACAAAGCAAGCAAGTAGACTTTTGTCTGCACAGGTCCTGGTCAGGGAAGGACGATGTTGATGTCAATGCTCAGCTTGACCCCCCAGATTTATATTAAAAGATTTATTCTCTTATCATACTGTGAAGAAGCCTTGCTTGGCAAGGCAAATATGAGCGGTTAAAACCGAGATGTTTTTAGTTTGTTTTTGCAGCATGGTGTTTGGTTTTTTCTACTTAAATTTTTCATTCATCTTTTATTTATTTATGCAAGCAGCAAGTAAAGTGGTCTTCTTTTTCTGATTAAGAAAACTCGTACATTAAGGAGTTATGTATGTGTTGCATGTTGCATGTTGCATGATTATGTTTGTCATTTCCTCCTTTTTGCTATTGGTTGTTTTTGGGGTTTGGGCCAAGTGGTCGTAAGCGTTGACCATAACATCACCAGGAGGCGTCGGAGTCTTGAAGGAGGAGTTGGTTTTGTTTTGGGAAGGATTGTTGGAGCACGTTGTGGGAGAATGTTCTCCACTATCAAATGTTTTTGGGTATTTCTACATCATTAGAGTTTCTACCTTCCTTAAGGATTGAGGACTTCGGATTCCTCACTGTAGGTCTTTCGGTCTTTGGTTTTTCTAGATAAGCTAAGATTAGACTGGACTCAATATTTTAGTCAACTGTGTACAAATTATCTGCTGGCTATATCACTGTAAATATTATCTATCATTACACCCTTATCATAATCTTTTAAAGACATCATTTTAGGTTAGCCAAGGAAATAATAATATTATAGACATCAAAATGGCAAACTAAGAGGTTAAAAATGAGGTTAGTTTGCAATGTTGATGTCCATAATATTATATCCTTATCAAGTTTTGTTGAATTTAATATCAAAGAAGAAAATATACATTGGAAATTTCTTGGATTGCGCTACCATTACACATTAGAAATGTTAAACACATGCATGGATTGCAAGACAAGACAGGAGGGTTGAGAAATGAAGGTGAAAACTACAGCAAATACCTTTTTGTTTTTCAAATTCCCAATTTCATATATCAGCTTTTTGCCTTCATTGATGATGGCAATGAGGTATGATCTAAAGAAAAAAACCAAGTAAGTGTTTAAGAGACTCTTGTATTATGTCTAACTTCTACCCTTCTAGAAAACATTTACGGCGTGTTCTTCTGAACCTCAAAAACCTCCTGAATTTCAAAAACAGAAATCTTCCAAAACCAGAATCCACAATTTTCAAAAAACAGGAATTCTGGAAATCCAAAAACTTTCATGCAAAAATTCTTGCTTATGTCATTCCCAGATGCTTTCATGAAATGTCCCTTAGCAATAGCAACTGCTTAAATTGCAGTCTTGTTTGACCTTTAAACCAAGAATCTCTTGAAAATTTCTGAAACCTTCTGCTTTTGATGGCAGAACAGCTTAGATATGGCTTAGAGGAACACGCCCTTAGAGACCACCTCTGGACCACTGATCCATAACTCTAGAATTTGTTTTCATGGTAAGCAGTTTGATAGAAATCTGATGCAAATCTCATTATCAAGCAGATACAAAAGTGCATTGAATGGGCTATTTTGCATCATCTTAAGGGCAGCTCTGCAGCTATTCTTATAACTGCAGACTTCTAACTGTTGAAATTCATTGTACTTTAAAAGCTTACGCTTGAGCAATGATGGATGTCCTTAGAGCATGACTTCTTTTTCTGATAAAGAGGAAATCTCTGCAGATAAAAAGAATAATATTGGTTAATTCTTTATGTAAATAAAAATCTGCCTCGCTACCCTGCATTGCTTCCCAGCACCCCTGACTGGAAGTCTATGTATCACAGGTGCAGCAAATTTTGGGCAAAAAATAGGAAAGTAAAAGAATTTGGTAATTTTTTTTATTACGGGTAGGGGCACGAAGGGGGTGCAGCCTGGGACTCCATCTGGATTTTGTGGCAGGTTATAATAGGCCAGCCAAAAAGCAGAGGGCCAGGGGCTTGAAAATTTAGTCTTCTCTTTTAAACCGTCTAAAAGCCTTTGAGAAGTAGTATTTCACCTAAAATTCTTGCGAAGATATTGATTTACTAAGAAACAATTTAACCTTTCTTCGTCTGTTAGCCCAGTTTCGAAAGCAAGGGATTGCAAATTGGCGGTAATATCTCCAACATGGTCTCCAAGGACGGCCATTTTGTGAGAATAACAACAACCAGAAGCGTTGTTGTTGTTGTTTTTGCAATATTGAGGAACTGGGAACTGGTGGAGCTTGGAGCTTCACCGGAGCAATGGAATGAGGGAACGGATTGGAACGGGGATGGAAGACAGGAGAAAGGCAAGCTACCAAATGCACCACTGGAGCCACTGGAGCAACAAAGTATTCCTATCCGACCTAGAACACAAGAAACTCAAAACCATTACATATATAAGACTGAATATTCTTAAAAAAGGCTTTCACTACACAGCTCTCAAGACACGGAACGATACACCCGCAGATATCCGTGGCCTCACACACAACATTAGATGGTTTCAAAAAAAAACTCAAAACATATCTAAAGAGCTAGACACAAACACAACTACAGGGAAGAACGGTATGATTAGGTTCATTAGGATTATTAGGTTGAATAATTTTGGTTTATCAGATAACTATTTATTCATAAGATTTTAATGATTGTAAATTGAAGTTATTTATCTTAACAATTTTATATTTTAGCTGAAGGGTTATTTTTGTTTAAAAAATATTAAATGAAAATGAATGAAAATGTATAGCTGGTGACAATAAGCAACAGAAACGAGAGTGGTCGACTCAGGAAGGAGCAAGTTCCTTACCAAAGGCTCAATGAGTAGAGGGTGCATTCTCCTACGTTAGCGAACGTTGAAATGCTTTAAATGTTCCGTCAATATATGTGACCTTCCTTCTGCTAAATTTTCTTATTTCCTATTGCTCAGAAGAAATTCTCTTTGTTTTGTCTGCTTGGAAACTCGGGTTCTGGCCAAATGATCAAACATTGTTTCTGAAACATTTGAAATTTTCTTATGAAGCAACGTTTGGTCTTGTCAAAAAGCATTGCTTAGCGAGCAAAAACAAGCAAAAAATGTTTTGACGAGGATTGCTTTGTTTGTGACATAGCTAAGGGAGCAAAAATTGCACGACAATTAAATTCCGGATGTTTAACAAAGCAAAAACAATGTTTAATAATGTTTAACAACGTTTAACAATGGTTAACAATGTTTGCCAATGTTTAACGCTAAAGAGATGCGGCAAAAAAGAGCAAGCGGGGGGGGGATTATTGGCAAGCAAGAATGCAGTCTCAACTTCACAATAAAAGATTAAACGAAGAAACAATTTCAATGTAGAATTGTGCTCGTATCAAAGATTTAAAAATAAACGAAAAACACCTTTGCTTCACAAAGACAAATAATTGGTGATCAAAACTATGTAAAAACTGCAATTCACAAACTACTCAAAATAACCAAACTATCATGCAGCTGTAATCAGTAATCCATGAGTTGAGTGCTTTTAGTTATCAGAGGTTTTAAGAAATCCAGTTGAATTTAAGGCCTTAGCCAAGAGCCAAACGATCAAACATTGTTGGTCCAACACTTGAGACTTACTTGTCAAGCAAAACGCTTGACCTTTTGGTCACATCCAAAACATTGCTCGTCCAACATTTTCGCTTGCGTGAAGCAAAAAATGTTTTTTAACTTTTTCAAAAACATCACGCCACAACTTTTGTTACTTTTGCTTGTTTACTATTACTTTTACTTTTGCCTGAGGCCCTTGCCAAACGATCAAACAATGTTTGTCAAACATTTAAAATTTGTTTTTAAGCAAAATGTTTGATCGTTTGGCCACTGCGAAAAATATTGCTTGACAAGTGAAACTAGATTGGTAATGATTTTGAAATAACTTAGTTGCCGAGCATTGTTTTATGACGTAGCCAAATGGTCAAACAATTTGCTTCTTGACAACAAATTTCAAATGTTTGACAATCAATATTTGGTCGTTTTTGCTAGGACTGTACAGACAGTTAGGACTCTTACATCTTCACAGAGCGCTTAATTTATGGAAGTCATTTACAAAAAGTACACTCTTTTTTCTTTAAAAGAACAATTTTATAAGAACACGAGCCTGGATTTTGCCCAGATTTTAAGAACAAAATAAGAACAAGCTGAGGCTGGGCCTTTTCATAAGCCCTGAGAATATCAGCTAAATATGAAAGTACGACAGTCAGACAACGTAAAAAGCAAGCAAACATTGAACTGGACAAGCATGCTCCAATTTACACAACCCTCTTACCACTAAAGACATTCACTGACAAAATCTAGATGTCTCAGTAACCAAGGAATTAAGAACAGATTAAGAACATTCCAGGCTCAAAAAAGGCAACAACTTAAGAACAGCCAGCCTCAATCAAAATTTCCTGGTTCTTATAAATAAAGAGTGTAAATAGCGAAAACCCGTTTTGAATATTTCAGGCTCCCAGAGGTTTAAAAAATATATACTATCATTTACTGATCAATGTTCAAATCTAAAAACTTATTTTGAACTGAAATAAATTAATATATACAAAATACGGACAAATTCAAACGAGTTAAATTAGCGAAGTAAAAAATCATTGAAAATAGTGTCAAATTTAAGACTATAATTTAACAACTAAAAGTTTTATTCTGACAAAAAGCCTCGCATTATCTACGCCATTCTTTGTAGCCTAATTGAACATTCTGTATCCCGTCCATAGGAAATTTACATTTCTGAGTTCTGTGTGTCCGCTTGAAGAACGGACATCTCCTCGTGTGTTCTCCCATTGACGGTTCATCTGTGTATTTCCATTCACGGACATGGGAGAATGATGGAGTGAAAAGCCAACGCTGTGGAACAAAAATAAATATGATACACTTTGATGTTAACGGGGACATGCTCTAAAGAAACGCTCTAAAGAAACGTTACCGCACGTCTAGATCAACAACTGCTTGAGGTTATTCCTGTGTCCAAATCGCTCCCGTCTCTTCTTTATAACATAAGAATACGAATTTTGATATGGTAACGCTTTTCGATCGTCGCCGTCGACGACTTCGACGGGGATATGCTTAAAAAACATGTTCCCATATCATCGCTGCGCGCTGAAATCAACAACTGCTTAAGGATATTCTTGTGTGCCCAGCAGTTCCCGTCGTTCACGATTAAGGAAACATGAACGTCGTCGTCGGATCGAAGACCGGGACGCGTCCCCGTCGCTTACGACTATATGGAAACCAGACTTTAATCTAATAGGCAAAGGGGTTGTCTACATGTGATATCAATAAATAAACTCATTTTTATATGACGCCTCTTATTTAGGTGAATGTGAAATGGTGTATTTAGCGCCAGTCGCTAGGACTCGGGGGGGGGGTATCTAAGCCTAGTTTTGGACGGGGACGTGCCATTTCAGTCCAATATTTGGACCCATAATTCCGCCCACGTCTGAAAATTTGTGACCCATAATTCCGCAAACCTGATAAAATTGTGACCCATAATTCTGCAAACATGATGAATGTTATGCCCAATTTTCCGCAAGGCAAAGAATATTTTCAGATAACAAAATCATCTGATGAAAAGCAAGTAATGTTTAAAGGGCAACCTTGCTGATAGGCCAAAGAGTTATCAGTCCGGACTGCACATTTTGTAAATGCTAAGCTTAATTCTTCAAAATTTTTCCAGATAAGTACCCATAATTCTGCATGTTTCCTCAAATGATACCCATAATTCCGCACATACTTCTAAAAAAGATATCGATAATTCCGCACTTTACAGAAAAAAGGTACCCCTAAATAATGGCACGTCCCCGTATCCCCAAAACTGTTAAGTTACCCCCCGAGCGCTAGGATCCCGGAAGTAGATGAACTAAGGAGATCTCGACCCTTGGTGTGACGCTATTGTGACTGGGGCTCGAACCCCGACCTCACTTAGCTCGTGACACCGCGAGTTCGCCACATTAGACCACAAAGCCTTGGCATCTCTAATTCTTATAAGAAAAACTACCTGAGCAGAGGCGGACTGGGAATGCTTTGTGTTCAAATACTATTGTAAACCTAAACCTTATCAGTTACAACAGGAAAAAAGAGCCAAATTTGCTGGTAAAAGTCATTTCAAGAGGGCCGAAATACAAGATATTTAAATCAAGTTCGAGGGCTGCCGATGGGTCAAGGGGATAGGAAGTAAACACCCACGTAGATGTTGAGCTATGGCTAAACTAGGAGACATGTCCCGTGCGACACTGTATTCGGCGTGTATCCCAGGGCATCTAAACATGCGAGTAACAAGCGAACAACATGTCCTTCGAGTCATTTGCATGTCGCGGAGAGAAATGTTTCTGTTGTCTCCCAGAAATATCTGCCTGTCTCTTGCTACACATCTTGTCGAGCGCTGCAAAGTTTCGGAGGTGGCTAAACTGGGAGACACCGAAGGGACATCAATGTTGCGCGCGACATGTATCCTAGTTTAGCCAGGTCTTTAGTTCAAGGAAATAAGAAGTGAGGTACTCGAAATTATATAGTACCACTTACCATTTTACAAGGCTTCCATGAAACTGAACCATCTGAGAACGTTCCATGTTTCCAATCAATCAAAACGATTCCTTTTCGTTGGACTAAGCTACGACAGGCATCTCGAGTGATTTTACAAGTTTTAGAAAATTGAATAATACTGTAACTGTCCAGAAATTCGACAATATTTTCTATAACCTCAAATGGCATGCACAGTAAGGAGTTTTCTTTGCTAACTTTCTGATGAATGTTCGGCACACCCGGTTTCACGGCGAAACCACCAATTTCTTGATCGTACACCAAGCAACCCTCCTTGCTTCCAGGCCTGAACCTGTATCGAATAAACGGACAACCATATTGCGCCAGGGGGCAACGTTGTTGAAGCCATGTATTCAAGCCTCCATGAATATCATCATGTACATTTTTAAAATGGGAACAGTACTGATCTCTCCGCAAATATGTCTGACATGGAATACTATACATCGAATGGTTATTCTGAAACTTCGGTAGAGTTTCTATCATAACGTTAAGGCCAAGATGTTTAGTTAAGTAGGGGCTGTTGGCGTATTCAGCATACATCTTCGGTAATCCGGTAATCTGGTAGTTGGTATTCTCAATAACAAAGGCCTCCTTCGCAGAGCAGTATGCTTGTTCCTGCGCAGTAACTGTAAACACTAATTCAGAACTCTGCTCATCCAACGCATTGCCTTTTCCCTTATCGCCATTTTCCGGAGGTCCTTCACCACAAACTGTATTGACTACTGATGATTTGGGTGATTCTGATTGATCATCCGGATGATTAATGATTACTTTATCAACACCCCCAGCAGCCTGATCATGTAAATCACATTCATTTGCATTTGAATTCATATTCTGGTGATCTTTTGATTTCTGCTCACCTGATAGTGGCAAATTCTTCGAATCATCACAAACACTCCGACTACAATCACTCAAATCACTATCCGCCTGATTAGCGATCACATTAGAATCACCATTTGTACTTATCACCTTTCCCATTTGACATTCTAATAATTTTATTCGTCCTTTATCGATTTGGCTACGATTTTGGTAATTTAAAATTTTCATTTTCCCGATTTTCATTCTGTGATAATTTTCCATTTCTAGCTTTTTCTGATCATTAAATGCGAGTTCTATGTCCAAATGACCTTTGATTTTTGGAGGGTTTTCTTCTAAGAAGGGCATCCAGCTCTGTCGTGCCTAAAAAGATAACGATATGATTTGAGGATGATGCTGAAGATGATTATGATGATGATAATGATGATGATGATGATGGTGGTGGTGATGATGATGATGATGATGATGATGATTGTGATGATGATGATGATGATAATGATGATGATGATGATGATAATGATGATGATGATGATGTTGATGATGTGGATGATGATGATGATGATGAGGATGATTGATAATGAGGTTAACGATGATGAGGAGGATAATGATGGTGACGATGATTATGATGATAATTACGATAATGATTATGATGATAATGATATTTATCATAATGATGATTATGATGATGATGATGATGATGATGATGATGGTGATAATGATGATTACAATAATGATGATGATGATGACATGATGATGATGATGATGCTGATGATGGTGATGATGATGATGATGCTGATGATGATGATGATGATGATGGTGATAATGATGATGATGATGATTGATGGTGAGGATAATCATGATGAAGTTGAATCTGATTATGATGATTATGATGATGAGGATTGTT
>JACTAT010000001.1:973100-1046140 GCA_014526335.1 Chrysaora quinquecirrha
AGACTCTGCAGCTTGCTGTAAAGAAGTAGTGACATTTTTTGGAATGGTACAAACCGTGTACACCCTATTTTCCAGCTGTTCCCAGCGATGGTTAATTCTTCAAGGAAGCATTGGATCCTCATAACATGGCCTGTCAGGTACAAGATGGACGGATCGTGTAGCAAGTGTGCGACCATTTGCAGCTCATCTTCCAGGTATACGGTCTGCTCTAGAGCAACTTCATACGCTAAATCTTACCCCTAAGACTTCCACTGAAGTTAATGGTACCTTAAAGTACATCTCTTCTTTTACTTGCATCCTCATGTCTGAAATTTGGTTGAAGATTTTAGTAGCGATCGATCAAAGAAACCAGATCATACAAGCAAGGCAAGCCACTATTGATATAGAGGTCTCATATCTTAAGTCACTTGTGCACGACCTTAAAGAATTGCGCAGCAAGTGACATCAGATTGTGAATAAGTCTAAGTTGGTTGCAGAAGAAATGCAAATTGATTCACATCTCCCAGCCAAACGAAAGACGAAAAGGAGACCATTTTTCGACGAGACGCAAGAAGATGTTTCCCAAGAAGGTGATGCAGTTGAAGCAGTGGAAGAAGCAGCATTTAGACGTGATGATTTCTATTTTATTATCGATTCAGTCATTGCTGGCCTCTCAAAACGCTATGATCCTGCATACAAAATAGATGATATGTTTGGTTTCCTTTGGAGATACCTTGCCTTGACAAAGCAGCAAATTTCGGCAGCCTGTGTTACCCTGGCAAAGAAATACAAGGACGATATCTCGCAAGATGAACTGAGAGAAAAAATGATTCATCTGAAAACAATTCATGCAGCAAACTTTGGAGAAGAATCATTAAGTCCGTTCATTCTCTTGAACAAAATCAGCAAATTCAAGCTTGGTGAGATATTCCCAAGCGTATGCATTGCCCTGAGGATATTTTGCACAATGCCAGTTACAGTTGCTTCAGCAGAGCGATCTTTCAGCAAACTCAAGCTCATCAAAACTTCTTGCGGAGCACAATGACACAGGAAAGATTGAACGACTTGGCTATTCTAAGCATTTGGAGCGAACTTACGAAAAAAATAGACTTCAGTGACGTAATTAATGCCTTTGCACATAAAAAGGCTCCCAAAGTGATTTTTAGGACTTATCAGCATTTTCCTTTCTTGTAGTTACACTCAGCTGTAACTTTATTTTCAATTTGAACAATAAAATTTCTGCTCGCTTGCAGAATTTGCAAACATTTTCAACAGTGTACTTTTCCAACTAGAAGCAGCGTTTTAACGGTGCATAGGAGGGCGTGGTCCAAAAAATTTTCTGACACCTTCAGATCCGGGGGGCCCATAAGGGGCCTGGCCCCGGGGCCCGGCATGCTTCTCGGCGGCCCTGCCCCTATTGTTCACTGATAGAGATTGTTTGTCCAGTAAAGTGGAAAGTGGCCTTTTGTAGAGGGAGCTTGATAAGATGTTTGATGAGTTGACTATAGTGAGTTGAAAGTGTAGAACAGAACCAATTCTTTTGGTTCTTTTTCCAGCAAGTAATGGCCAACAATATGCATATGAAACCAAAAATGGTTACAGCGAAGATCGGTTCAGCTAAGATCTTCGGTAAAGCAATTGCAAAGCAAGATCTTCGTTTTAAGGCCCATTTCCACTTCGTTCGCATTCGCTGATCGCTAGCGAATTTGCAGTTCGCTGCTCGCTTGCGAACAGGACGACCTGACTTGCAGCAGAAAATTTTTTCGCGTTCGCCTATTTTTGATGGCTAGCGAACAGCGAATGCGGACGAAGTGGAAATAGGCCTTTAAATGAAGATCTTGCTTTGCAATTGCTTTACCGAAGATCTTAACTGAACCGATCTTCGCTGTAACCATTTTTGGTTGCATATGCATATTGTTGGTTATCAAGTAAAAGATGCCCTGCTGCTGATCGTCGCTGTTTGTTGTTTAGTAGTGCGACTGCGACGAAGCTGTTCTCTCTGCCGAAATTGAAAATTCATATTTCACTGAAATTAACTTACATTTTTATGTATTCCAGTCATGCGTCGGAGGCGATATCGTTTTGCCATTTGATTCGCCGATAAAATTAAAAAGAATCTGGTTTTTGCTTTTCTCAGCACCATACATACCATCGTGGCATTGAAAATTGCTTCAGAAAAACGTCTAATGTGACATATATGTGACATAATTCGACATGAAAATACAGAATAAAACAAATAACTACTACGGTGATATAGGAATCTAGTTTAATTCAATCCAAAATAACAAAAACAAAGAGAGTTCAAGATTTATGCAGATTGTTCGACTTTTTCTCCCATTCTCAAAGGATCTTGTGACGGATAATGTATACCAGGGGGCGGAGGCCGTGTCTGTGGCGCACCTTGATGTTGCGGCGGGAACCTCGGACGCCCTTCGCCGTGCGGGGGAGGTCCAGGAGGTCTTGGCGGCATACCCCTAGGCGGGAAGCCCATTGGCGGAGGAAAGAAGCGAAGAAAGTCTGGTGGAGCACCTCGTGGTGGTGGTGGTGGAACTCCCGGTGGTAGCATTCTAGGCGGAGCCAGTCCCATCGGCGGCGGCGGTAATCTTGGCGGTGGGATCGGTGCCATTAGTGGCGGTATAGAGTTTGGTGGCTGTATACTTGATATTGATGCTGATTCCGATGTGGCGTTGGTGTTACTTGAGTCTGTTATACCGAAGTAATCTGGTGCATTTTGCCTATCTTTTGTTGTATCGACTGGTGGTGGCGGCAAAGCTGAAAAATATAAATTCGTTAATGATATTTTGTTCATAATTTAACACTATATCATATGATAGCTAAATTGTGTGCAAAAACTACAATTTTAATTAACAAAACAAGCCAAAAAGCTAAATGGTTATACAAGATAAAAGTATAAGGAACTTTCCGCCTCATTTCAGGCTCTCAAGCCTCAGCTCAGACCAAAGGTTTCAATAAAAAATGCACGTGAAATTGTTGACACATTAATGTGACAATGGTTAGCTATGTGTGCTCCAAAAGTTAGGGAAACCCTAAAGAATGCCATAAGCCGGGCGCAAATCTTGCTAATGTGTTAGCCAACAATTGTTGGCCAACATGTTGGCACGGTTTGCTATGTCTCGCCTACATGTTGGCACAGCATTTTCAATTTCGGTCGTTACTTCGGAGACCCTTAAATGAATAATAGATTTGAGCTGGCGGTTTGAGTTGTATAAACACGAGTTTTTCTTCTTCGTCGTCAACCAAAATAGCGAGCAATAAACAAACAGATGCCTCCTTTTAGGCCATGTTTGCAAAAGATCATTTGTAGATGACCTCATCAACCCAAAACTTCTCAGACGTTGTGATGGTATGGCAAACCGTACCAACATGTTGGCCAACAATGTTTGCGCGGTTTGGGCCCGCCTATATCGTCATAAGAATCGGGGATGCGTCCCCGTCTTGTCCCCGATGTGATGGCAATGTTCCCGTCATCGTTGACTTTAACCAGGCTTGCTCTTTTTGCAGGCCGTATGCGCAGCGATTGTTGGCTGCAACGGTATCCGTATACGCGAAGATTATCGATGGGCAATATGTACGATAGTTACAGCTAGTGGAGAAGCACTCCTGGAGAAACCGTATTAGACAAGATAGTCACCACTTATCATGACAAGCCTTTGATATTTAGTAGGGCAACGTTTCGGGAGAGATCCGTCTCCCATCATCGGGCAATGAGAAATGTGGTCTCTCCTATTTATTGTGAAACGTTGCCCTACTAAATATCAAAGGCTTGTCATGATAAGTGGTGACTATCATGTCTAATACGGTGTCAGAAACAGCCTTGATAAGTCCGAATATATTTACACTCCTGGAGAAACTTTGATCAAGTTGCCCAAAGTTCAGTTTTTAGATTAATTTCATACAAATTTGAAAGCCACAGGATTTAGACAAGTCCAAATCGAATGTCTATCATTTTCTCCAAAAATTGCTTCCAAATATATTTCTCTTCCTTTTTCCTTGTTCATATTCATCAAGTGTTAGCAATTTCTTCCGCGAAATTACACGCTTTTTTATAAGGAACCTACCTCAAGGCCTAGTTCTTAAAGTTCCTTATTTTTGGACCTCTTTTGAGGCAATTGTAGTTCCAAAAGTTCCTTTATAGTTCCTTAATTTTAACTGCACATACAGTAGTCTTAACAATAAAAGAGAGACATTTGCATGTGAGCAAAGCTCGAGACTACTCAAGGAAACTTTGGATACATGCTTAACGTACAATTTATGTGATTTTCGACTGCAAATGAATGGAACCGGCTTTCTAATTCTTGATTATTTGCAGTGATAAAAGTATTCGACATTCAAAAGTTCCTTAATGATTTTCTCTTTAGTAGTATAAGTTCTTTAAATTTTTGGACCTTCTACATGTAGGTTCCTTATAAAGTGGTTCCTTATAAAAAAAAGCGTGTACTCAATTCTTAACAAGAATCAAAATAAAGGACAGGTCATGATGTCATGTAGTCTGGAATTTGTTTATAAAGTACAAGCTTAGGACCTGGCACAACGACCAAACATTGATTACCAAACATCAGAAAATGGCTTTTTCAGCTTGCGTAAGGCACGACAAAGCATGAAAGTTTAGCCTCGACGCTAAAATTAAGGTGCTGAATCTGAAGTGTAGTAAGAATAAATATGAAGAAATGTTCGAGAATCTCGTTAAATAGGCTGAAAGTTGTAAAAAAAGAGGCTCAAAGTTCGATTCAGAAACATACCTCCGGGAAGCCCTGGCACGGGAGTTAACTTGACACCGCCATCTCCTACTTTGGGTTTCTCAGACTGTGATTTTCCCCAAAGAATTTTCAGTCTACGGCCTTTTACAATCAGCTTGTTGTAGGTTCTTTCAGCGGCAGTTTCAGCGGCTTCGCGGGTTGTATACGTAACGAATGCGCAATTCTGACGAGTGACCATTGTGACTTGGCGAATTTCACCAAATTGATAGAAAGCGTCTCTGAAAGATAAAACATTTCAGTATAAACATTTGTCCAAAAAAAAAATTAAGTGAAACAGTTAATTCGACAAAGTTTAAGTTTGGAGGAATCTACACGCTACCTCATTGCTAGAGCTGAGAATATGCACGGTTGCATAGGGTTGGAATCTTACTCCAGAGAAACTCATTGCGAACTTTTAGTACTCAAATGAACAACGTGAATGAAAGCCTATGTTAATAAGCAAGGGTGGCACCCGAACCAGCCAAACTTTGCTGGTTTGGATGGCCTAACTTGGGCTCTATAAGGAAAAGACAACCAGAGTTCTTAGGCCACGTCATGAGAAAACAAGGCCTAGAACATCTTGCAATTAAGGGAAAGATCGAGGGCAAACAAGAACGTGACAGATAGAGGATGGGATGATATTGACGGCCTCAGACGAATCATAAACAAAGGCAACAAAGACCTGACAGATTTTATACACTTTGAAAGTAACAAGGGTGGGAAGGACATATCGTTTTTGTCTGCTATAGACCTTACACTTGAAGACGAAGAACTTGGGCAACATTCTGAGATTTTGGCTGATTTTTGACTCTGATCTAACTTCACTCAACATCGCCCAGTATGTGCTTGCTAACCCAAGGAGGCGGGAAACATTGACTATACGAATGATGTGAAAGTTGGGCAGTGTTGAGGGATTGTTGGTTACTGGTTTGCCAACGCTTGACAACGAGCTTATGCTAGACAGACCCAACATTAAGTTGGACAACAGCCTTGCCCTGCGACAATTACCAGGTTAGTTTGTGCCGTGCGAGAAAGGCTTTACACGAGATAATTAATGCTAAAGACTAAACTTCTTGAAAAAGGGAAAATTCCCTAAAATCATCCTATTAGCTAAGGTCACAAATGTGAGTTCGCGAGAACGAAAAAACAAGGCTCAATCGGCTGATTCAATTACAGGAAATTTACATGCTGACCCAGCAAAAACAGGTTTTATGCAAAACCGGCCAAGTTCTGCATATGCCGAGGGAATTCCAGGAAGGCAAAAAAGAAGCAAAACCGGTTTCCAAATCGACGTCATAATTACAGTAACAACCTGCAAACCAAAAACTTGTTTTTTTCCAAATCGGATCTGCTTCGTAACAGCAGCTTAGCCGGTTTCTATTTTCTTCAGCATAATTGTCTGCCAAGAATTTCATAGAAATGTAAAGCCAATTCAATTTGCCGCAAAGAAAAGCTGCGGACTATGCAGAGGAAGGCTTTCGTTTTATATATCGCTAACTTCAACAAAGTCCAAGAGAAACTCAGCTTCTGTAGGCAGTCTTTCCCCTCCAGATATTGATTGAAAGAGAATTTGTGTGATGACTTTCAGAGTTTCTTACAAGTTAATCTCTATCTATTAGTATACAGAAGATTCTATTAGTATACATCTGCTATCTCGACTGCCCGCTATCTCGAACATTCGCTATTTCGAACGATTTTCCATTTCCCCTCGTTTTGGTATAAGGGTTTGTATAGAAAAATCATCCGCTATCTCGATCTATTAGTATACAGAAGATTCCTACTCAATATCATGTTGGATCAGAAAGAAAATCTCTTAGGGAGCTTCTCCCTTTGGACGTTAGGTCTACACTGACTTCTCTTTCTTATATCGGATAGCTCCTACTATATACAAGGGCACTACAGATAAAATGGTAGAATGTTTTCATACTGTATGCATATTTGACTGCATGACCAAAGAGCCATGCAGTCCATGACAAATATATATAAATATATATACATAATATATATACATATATATGGTGCTGAAAAAGGCTCAACATACATAGCCGAAACACAAAAAAGTCAAACGGGAGGAGAGCCTTGGGCTGTATGTATGACTAGGGGAGTTACTAAGCGATTTCATTGAGCTCTTTAGTGGAAATGTCGTTGGCTCTCTGGTCATGCAGTACTAGTAAATTATGTTAGACAAGCAATGTTTTGTGATGCGACAAAACAGTCAAGCATTGGCTTGATTAGCAAATTGCAAATGTTTGACTAACAATTTTTGATGGCTTGGCTAAGACCTTGGAAATTCGTAAATTTCAAACGTAAAATGCTGAATATAGTACCACGATTTGTACATTTTAAAAGTTTTGTCGCGTTAAAACAAGTAGTGGACAGGTCTTCAGGTCATTCAAAAGTTGCATTGCTGAAACATTATACAATTCGTGGATTTTCACATGAAAAAATCCTGATCTAGCATGTGCTTTAACAGGATAAAATTACTCGTGAACAGCTAAGTGTCGATAATTCTACTTCAATATGTTTGTGAACTCAAACAGCTGGCTTCTTCCTTTGGTTCTGATCATCACAGAAAATTCCCTCAAGGGTGTGAAGCCTCGTTAGCGCAATCCAGCAGCTGCCTCCCTCCCTCAATCATGATCACCATAAAAACATTCCTGACCAGGGGGGTACTCCCTAATGTAGGCTGACAGGTATGTGCCCCTCATATTGGTGGGTTTTCTCTCAAAGATTCCTTACAACTGGGTCAGATTAATGCCTAAAATACCTTTAAAAATGTGTATAGAATCAAATTTCCTTAACATTTGGTACGCAAATGCATACTAAATCATAAAACTGGGTGGCTGAATGTGCAAAACAATACCTTAAAGGTTGGTTGGTTTGCAAAAACTCGGGGGGCACAACCCTGTACATTTCAGGGTCAAGTATCGCCGGGATCCCGGGATCCCTAAAAACAAGCAATCTCGTCGCTAGCTGAATTAGAAGTCAGTTTCTTAAAGTATTGATCATAGAAGAATTCTGAATCTCTTTTTGCCAATAATAGCGGTCGATTCTCTTGGTCCTGGTCATTCCTAGAAACCCCCTCGAAAGCTGGCAACCTCGCTAACTTAATATAGTATACCCACGTAATTCATAATCATCGATAACGAATTCAAGTATCAACCATATTATAACCTTGATTTCGGTCGGCTTTTGGTCATTTAGCTAGAAACCTTGACTTTGATGGGTAACTTTGTCCTCCCAATTGGACTATCATCGAAAAACACTTTATTTTTCCCTAAAAGGCTTTTCAGGTTAATTTAGTGACTCTATTTTCTTATTTTTGAAGAAAAAACAGACTATTCAAAGCCCTGATTTTGGTAATTTGGAAAGACCTGGGTTTTGGCTGTACACCCAAATTTTACAGGCAATTCATTCCAAACTCTCTATGACTCATTCATCCATATTTTTTGTTTCTGAGAATTCTAGTCTATCCAGTGACCTACTTTTATATGTCATAATGACCTGAGAAGCTCTTAAGAGCTTATTAGTTTCGCTACTGACTGAAGCCATTGAAGAAAAAACTGATCAAATCAAGAAAGAGGGACTTTTTATTTCATGTTGGTAAATCACAATGCAAATTCATGGAAGAGCTTATAGGAACCCAGGAACTTCCCAGTATTTGGCAAAAAGAGATTTCAACTTTGCCTGTTATGATCTTTATCTTAGGACACAGATTTCCAGTTATAGTTATCGAGCCCGAGATAAAAAGTTTTTAGGATGAGCACCTTTATGCAGAAACACTAACTAAAACCCTGCTCCCCGGAGAGGGGCTGGCTAAGCCAGTAGCATTCTCTGGCTGTTGTGACTACTTTATATGAGGGTAAAGAGCTTTGACTCGAAAAGTTGCTATCACTACCAAAGCCTTGAGCACCGGAGGGGGAGGGGAGGGCAAAGCCAATAACTTGTCTGTGGCTACAGTAAATCAGGGTAGAGGATATTGACTTGAAAGATTTCTTAGTGATAGCGAGTGAGTGAGAATAAAATAATGAGTATAAAACATACCTTAGATCTTCTTCGGACACCCTTCCATCTAGGCCACCAACATAAAGTGTCATAACTGCCCTATCTGCGGGTGGTTCCAACTTTGGCATGCTGGCAGCACGTTTTAGAAGTTTGTCTGCAACAGGATCACTGGAGCCATAGAAGCGATCTTTGATATTCTGATTAGCAAGAGGGTCATTTGGATCTGTAGGCATATCATGTCTGAAAGAAAAATACGATTAGCTAAGATTTTTCAAGACTTTTCAAGAATATCCAGGATTTTCTGAAATTTGTCTGAATGGCCTCCTTATGTGTTTATCGTCAACTCCATTGCATTTTGTATTTGTTAACCTCTTTATTAAAAGCCGTATTCTTCGAGATATTCTTTTCACTCTACACTTATTTTTTATAAGAAACTATGATCTGGACAATATAGTAGGGTTTCTTAACTTTGAGCGCAATTGGTTTTTTCAGATTTTGTTGAGATGGTTTAGTGGCAAAATAGCAAGCAAGTATGCAAGCAATCATTTTCGTTAACAATGTCCATATTTTGACTGCTAAGAGCATGCTACTTCCTATTAAACACTTATTTCACGATAGTTTTGAAATTTCGAAACTCTGCAAGAAACTTTTACTCAGGGAGCGCGAAGCGCGGGAGGCGAAACGCCCAGTGGAGCTTCGCGCTCCCTGTTTTACTATACCAATTGCGCTCAAAGTTAAACCCTACTTTATTGTTCAGATCATAGTTTGTTATAAAAAAATGAGTGTAGAATGAAAAGAATATCTCGAAGAATACGGCATTTGATAAAGAGGTTAACAAATACAAAATGCAATGGAGTTGACGATAAACACATAAGGGGGCCATTCAAACATAACGTAGCATCTATAAGGGAATAGGTACCTTCGATTTTCTTACGTTGTGCATTTGTACGTTTTTTTTCTTTAGCTCGGCGTTACAGGGGTAGGAAGGGTCCCAAGAATCGGAGAAAGTAGCGTTACGCAACGTTAGAATGACCCAAAAGTGAACATAAGATAATAAATTAATAAACAAGCGGGTGGTGATAAAGGGAAAACGTTAGTCGGCTATAAACGGTTCTGCTGTGTCAGGAAACCTTAGATGTGGTAGAAAATTCTTAGAACTAACAAAACTCAATGCTCGTGAATTATTTAGACTATGGTCGAGAATAATAACACCATATGTTAATGTAAAAACATCATTAAAATTGTAAGAACTTATTTCCAAGAAAGCAACCTTGAAACAGCTGTTTTTGTTCCAATGACTTATTTCTGGGAAAATTATTCAGAGCAATTGTAAGGTACAGTTTGGAAGGATAATCAAACTTATTTCGCCGAAACATAAGTTTTCTTTGAAGGCAGATCAGGGGTTTCCCTTTCTTGAGGAATGTTTTATTTTGAATTTCAAATAATTAAAATGTTGCTTTCTGAGTCTGTAATTGTCTTGGAATTCAAATCCATGAGAAATTTAATTCGGTTTCGGTTGTACAATGCAACCTTACAAACCGAGGGACAATTCACTCCTTGGAATCTCGAACACCCTCAGCTTGAATCTCTGTTGTTTCGTAGGAATCCTGTAAGAATCCATTTGTTTCTATAGGAACCTCGTACGCTTGTGCCATAAAAAAGATACACGAAAGACATTAGGATTACCTGAATGGACACTCTTCGCCTCTTTTGCATTCACCTTTTACCCAAAAAGAGCAGATATGTGGCCTGTTTCTCTTGTAATATGGAGTGGTCCTTGCTAGTTTTAACAGTAGATCACTTGCTGCTTGAGATTTTCCAACCGTTCCTCCAGGGGTTGTTCCATCAGTGTTAGCAAGCTGAAAAATCAAAGATTCAGTCTTATTAGTCTGCCCCATGCATGGTGATTTAGAAAAATATGTAATGTTTTTTCAGACGGTAGGATTATAAACATCAAAACTATGACAGGTTTGTACGAACAAAGTGAGTTTTTTAGCCCAAGGCCTCAACGACTCTGCCATGCCATCCATTCATCAATTAGCAAGTAAGCAAGCAAGCATAGTTATTTGATAATGCAGATTAGGGTTATTTGCAGCAATACTGCTGACGTGGAGCTGTGGCCTTTGCCGCAGACTTATATTCTATTAGAATGAATACTCTGGGTACTCATTTACCAACCTCAGAAGGATGGACAGCTGAGTTGACTGTAAGCTTGCGAAAAGTGGTCCCAAGGAGATTCAAACCTATGACCTAATAATCGTGAGATGAGCATCTTGACCACTTGGGCACACAAGGTCTACTTGTTAAAATTGTAAACATTAAAATTTGCGGGATGAAATGTCTCACCTCTTTGTCAATATTCTGTGTATAATACTCTTTATTGACATCAGATTTAGGCATTTCATCTTTTATAGCCAGTGCTGTGTCTCTTACTTGAATTGGCAGGCCTGTGACATAGAAAGATTGAGGATCAGTAAAGCCCTAGCTAAATGATGCAACATTTTGTTCAACATATGTTGCATAGAGTTGCAAAGGTAAATTTGATAGATTGCCAAATGATACAACATTTTGTGCAACATATGTTACACCAACACTACAGGTTTTGAGAATGTTGCACAGAAGTGCCAAGGTAAATTTGGGTGGTGACCAAATGATGCAACATTTCACGTGCAACATTTGTCTGCATTATTTAGAAACTGGATCAAGTCACTGCTTTTTTTCTATGGTAGTCATTTGGATGCTCTTACCATCTTTGACAGCAGGTGTCTAACTAAGTTCTGTAGTGGTTATGATTTCTTGCTCTAAAGTTGGCAGCACTTTTGGTGGTTAGATAGGGCATAGTTTTCTGTTGGTCCATGTTGCTTCTCTGTAGCCAAAACACTCCTCTTAGTCTCGAAACCTGTACCATTGGTACCTTTCTTCTACACCATCACACTCAAACATCCAAACTTGTTGCTCAACAGAAATTGGATAACAACACAGTATTTCAGTGCTTTGTGCTGTATTTTGTGTTGCTTTGGTGTGAAAGTTTACTTCGTTTACCAAGCTTGCCTGTATCAAATGTTGCAAGACTCAGCCTAATGATTCAGCACCAATATTGGTGCAACAATTTTGACCATTTTCATTCAAACTTAATGCAACATCATGCAACAAATACAGCAACAAATGTTGCAACAAATGTTGCATGCTGCAATATGGTTGGCCACACAATGCAACATCAGTTTCAGAAAAAAATTGTTGTATCCAAATGTTGCGTGGCTTGCCCATGGCTTAAGGTATCCTGTAGCATATTAAGTGCTAGTCGCTAGCATATCATTGTAAATTGTAATCATGGTAGATAAATTGTAATAAGAGATAAATGTAAAGACCCTGAGGTGACTGTGATGCTTCCAAGGCTTGCACTCAAAACTTCACCTTAATGATGCAAATAGCTGGCTGGATTAGAGCACAACTCCTTCAAACTCAGTACAGACTTCTATGGTGACTAGGGAAAAGACATACAAAAGCATGCAACGATAAAAAAAACTTACCATACTCCAAATCAAGAAGACATGTTTGACAAACATTTTTTATTTTTGAGCAGGTCTGGCAGATCTCTGTTTTCTTGTATCTCATTCTTGCTCCAGGGCACCACTTGAAAACTGTGAACGGTCTCTGACATATCTAAAATGAACCAAATTCAATGAAAAAACAAGGTTCCCACAAATATCAGAATGTAATTTTCAACCTCATCCACCTGGCATCTGAGCTTATCCGTCTAAAAAATATGTACTTATTCCAAAAAACATTTTCAAGGTAAGGGGCTTGAATGTTCTCTATTGAGCTCAAACAATTTTCTACATGTACAATTACTTGTGTGCCTTGCTTATCAAAATCTATTTCATTTTGACAATAGCATTTTACTCTAAGGTGCCAAATAAATGTTCCCCCCATTTATTAATTTTGAGTTTTTTCCTCCAGCCCCGGACCTTATTAGGACCCCCCATTTATTAATTTTGGAAGAAAAAAATTTGGAAGAAAGAATTTCACTTGTGAAAGGAGTAAACTATGCTTCATAAACCTTATTTTTGATGAAATAATTCAGAAAAAACACAGTAGTGTACAAAACGTTTACACTCAGTAGTGTAATCATAGGTAGTGTAGTGTGTAATAGAAATAGAATAGTGTCTTGGGTAGTGTAGTGTATAAAAATTCCCCACCCACCCGTTTATTAAAACCCCCCCATTTATTAATATTTTCAAATAGTTCCCACACCCCCCATTTATTCAGACCCCCTGTTTATTTGGCACCTTGGAATACCATACAGTATATAAAAGAATGAATGAATGTTATAAGAGAAACTAGCTAAGCCGGACCATTGAAAGAACAATTTTGCCTGGTAAAGGTCTGGCTAAACAGAGAAGACTAATTAAGAAAGGAATACAGAATGGTGATTCATGTTGTGGGTTAATAAAGCTCGCTTGTGGTATCAGAAGCTCAGCCAGGGTCAAGGTCTCGATTAGTTTAACGTATCATTTAGATCCTAGCAACTGGCCCTAAACACACCATTTTGCATTCCTCTTCACCTTCAATTAGAAAGTTGGCAAAATTTAACCTAAGAGAGTTTGTATGGTCAAGTGAAAGGTTGTGAGTTGCCTTGTCCTATCCACTTTTCTGAGGTTGGTAAACGATTATCCAGGTTATTTATTCTAGATTACCTCAGCCTTTTCCACATCAGCACATTTTAGATATTAGAAGCCCTGACTTGTGTTAACAACAAAGGATTGCTTTCTAGTTTGCTGACTTTTTGCATGCTAGAGTGGATTTCTTATGGATAACTGGGAGGTGTGTCCCTTCTCCACAATGCATGGAGGAATGCATCTTCCCTACACAACCAACATTCCAGTCTAGTTCGCATGGGCGTCTCACTGAAATAGTAATTCCTACTTATCTTGTAAATAAAGTCATTCACAGCTATCTCGATAAAGTTAACTCTCCTGTACCCTCTAATAACCATGTAGTTAACGATAATGAATCTAACCGTATTTGCTATTTTAAGCTTCCCTACATTGGTAAATTTTCCGTTCTCACTCAAGGTAAAGTTAAATGCTTAGTTAAAAAGTATTGTAAAGATTTAGACTTAAAACTTGTTTTTACTTCTTTCAAATTACGTTCTATGTTTGGGGTTAAGGACTCTGTGCCCAAGTGGGCTCATGTAGTTTACAAATTCTTGTGTGGTGGATGTTCCGCGTCTTATGTCGGAGAAACCTCTCCACATCTTTTACATGAATCCGCGAGCATTTGGTCACAGACAAAAACTCGCATATTCGCAGACATTTTAATGAGTCCCCCTCTTGCCGCCCTCTATGCTCTGAGGATTCCTTTTCTATCTTGGACAGCACTAGCGGTTCGTTTGCGGTCAAAATAAAGGAGGCTCTGCATATCTCTTGGGTTAAACCCACGCGTAATAAACAACTATACCATTATAATCTAAACTTTTGTTATTAACACCGCTTTTTCCATTTTCTTTTTTGCTATTGTTAAACTCCCTTTTGTACTATTATTTTTTAGATTTATCGCTTGTAATTATCACTTTTACCTCACATGTTTTTATATTATGTAACTAATTTCAATATATACCTAGATTTGTCTTGATGTAATTTAATTATTTCTTGATGAACGATGAACGTTCGAAACACGTCTTTTAAAATTGTCGTTTTTATCGTAATTCATGTATATCAAGGCCTACCTTACATTCTTTGCCATAAGGTTCTTTCAACTAAAAGTAGAAAATAGTAATCAGTTTCAATTTATCAAAAAGTTTCCAACTTAAAAAATAACATCGTAGTAACCATAGTTGATAATTAATCCTATTCTTACCAAAGTATTTTGGTCCCGATTCTTTTACCAAGGGGGGGGGGGGGGTAAAATTACCCCACTGTTTAAAAACTGAGTAAGTTGGTGTTGAGCTATAAAACTTAGCATAAGGGTAGTATGTTTCAAGGAGGCTTGAAGTAAAAATTTGAAGCAGTGACTGGAATCTTTGCACACTGTGCACTAAGGGCAATTTTTTTTCAAAACAAGGGGGGCAATTGTTTTCTATTGTTTTAGTGAAGATTGTGCACTGAAGTTCTTTGGTGCGAACAACAATGTTTGCAACCAGGGCTTGAAGTGAGCTAAAAATTAGCATTTTGTCACATGATTTTGTGATGACATAATATTTTACGTTTTTGCATGCGTATGACAACATCATTTGAAGGAGTGCCAGAAATGATAGTCTTTCTTAAACCCCTCTTAGCCTGTCCCCCAACCAAATCCCAGTCTGCAGAGTGTGCACCGTTTCAATGAGATATTGGGGATGCCATTACCAAGAAACTGCTGGTGCAAGGACAAAGATATGATTATATCAAAGACTTTTTTGCACAGAAACAATAGTACAATGGTGTATTGGCGCACGGAGTGATTTGAGCAAAAACATCTTGCGTGCACCATTCACACACTCTGCAGACTGGACCAAATCCATTATCCAAAAATCCAGGAACAAAAGGAACGTTGTACTTAATTTATCTCACCATTCTGATGTATGGATTGTCCCCCAAACATGTCTGGCAAAGAATTGGGAATTCCTGAAAATAAGATCATTCAAAATTAGCCTATACGAAAAGCACTGAATTAAAAAAGAATCATGCCTGTGGGCCAACACAACAGCTGAGCTCAACTTTAAGACTTAGGCCCGATGCTCTCTCGCTGTCTTTGCTCTTTCTTTTTGCACAACCTTTTAGCCTGGCCAATCAATCTTAATTCAAGCGATGAAAGTATTACATACTTCATAAGGTTATGTTCTTACATGGATATTAACAACAATACGTACCGAGTTTTCCCAATTTTGTCTGTTGTAAGTGTTTGCGCCCTTTGAAGTCGCCATCATGCAAAAGAAATAGGCCAACGCCGGCGTGAGGCAAGACCTATAAATACTTGATGTAAACTTTGATCGTGAATCCCAAACTTCAATTCAATTCAACAATGTTACAGCCAGCGTACTTGTCTTGGACCATTGGACCAAATGTCCTTTGTAGGAGGTGTCCGCTTTAATGAGGTTAGTTTTTGTAAAAATATTACCATTGAAACAAAAATATTTGTCCATTGCTCGAAGGTGTCCAGGTGTCCGTTGTTAGAGCAATCTGTTAATGGTGGTTCTACTGTATAACTGACGAGATTTTTCAGGAAGAAGGATTTTCGGAGATTTGACACTATCCCCTAAGATAATCTCGGTTAGTTAGTAACGTTAAAATATGGAAGTTTACGCTTCCAATTTTATAATTTTTGGATTAGAAACAATGTGGTTCCTCTCTTGAAGTGCACAAGCTGTATTTGGAACATGGCGGGGAAATTCAGCTACCTTCCCAATTTCCCATGCTAAATGTTTTTTCCGTTTCTCTTTACTAAATTTTGTTATTTTACTTCCAAGTGTTTTACTCTTGAGATTTTTAAAAGAATTCACTTCCGAGGTAAAATGAAACCCTTGCAGGCTAGCTAGCCGACAAGAGTTAAGAAATTATGTCCAAATATGGGCATGGACATCAATCACCATTTTTGCTGTCAATGGACTCTGTTCACGTCGCTTAAATTGCTTCTGCTGTTGGTGTACAGTAAAAATAGCTTAAGCAAACTGTAGCCAAAATAATGAGTAATCTATTTCTCGGTATTTCGCGATTATTTCTTCAAAAATTAATTATTAACGGCAAAACAAAGTTCTTAATACTCAGAACTCGTTGCAGATGTTTTTGCTTCATGGATTAGAAATATGACACAGTTAGTAAAGAAAAATCTAATTATACAAGGTCGGGTCAAATGAAAATATGAATTGTTATAAGGACTTTAAAAAAGAGGTTTCAAGGTAGAACTTTCTTAGAAGTTAGTAGATACACTTTTTTAATAAGCACCACTGGTCAAACGGCTGAAATTTGCCTAAACTTTTTGGTTAAGATAGTCTTTCTTGTAAAGTGCATCATTACAAGCTTGTCAGTTACACTGAGAAGCAAGAAAAGAGCCAAAATAAGGGTTTTTAGGGGGTACCAGTCATTCTTTGAGGGCTGAAATACTAGATATTTCAAGCAACTTTGAGGGCTGGACCAAAAGCCCACCAAAAGTCCAGTTGCTTATTCAAAAAGTGGAACCGTTATTAGTCTTTTTACCCTCTACCCTTTTCTCTTTTTTCCTTTAATACTGAATGAACAACCCTCCTTTGGTTCGTCACAGAGGGCCACAGAGGTTATTCGGAGCCCACGTAAGAGGCACTGAAGCATTCTCTTTTCATTTCACAACCCCCCAAACCGTCCCCGTTTTTGGTCTTCAGGCAACAGCGTCAGAATTTATGTCTTCAAGGGTAACAAAAGTGCATTCCTTTTAATTCGAACGAAAATCTTGCTGTTGGTAGTAGCTTGAGCAGAAAAGCTCGATTTAGAATAAGATCTATAACATTATTATCGAGGCGACAGTTTCAAGTAATTTTGATCGATTTTGGAACTTTAGAATACCCCCCAAAACTCCAGGATACCCCCTCTGTCCTTCATCGAATCTATATCGACAGATTAAGATTATATCCTAGTTTTATAGCACTGAGCTTGCAACTCTTCAGTCTCTTCTCTCGGAAAGGCATTTTGGAGGTGTGTAGAAGATCCACACACAATACAAGACTCACAGCTATCTAAAATGCTACAACTTTTTGATAAAAAGGCCTTCTCGTGTCAACACAACACACCTCTCATTAGATTTGCTTCGAATAGACCTGAAAGTGGTCATTAAAGCAAAAAGAAATTCATGGATTTTATTATATTTTCAATCATCATAGACCGATAAACATTTTACGAAGCTTTTGCAGTTAAAAATCCCCATAAAAGACTCGGAAGAGTGTGTAAAACCTTGGGAAAATATCATAATTTCGCCATGTTGACTTTTGATCACAAGCAGTTGCTATTCGATCTGTTGTGGACGATGGCTGAAAAAACCGGTTTTTCGGGTTAGGTCTATGCTAGACTAGACCACAAACAGGTTTAATCAGGTTTGTCGACCTGGGTCTGGACAAGGGTCTGGTCATGTGATCCATTGTCTTAAATAGCTGGATTGCATTGTACCTTGGACAGAGGAGGCAAGCAGCTCTGTGCAACACAGTGAGAGAAGCCGGTAGCTGAATTCAAAGATTCCTTCAGATTTTTGGCTTCAGAGTTCTTTAGTGTTTTTCAAAAGTCTATCTTTGCATATTTAAAGGTTTGTCTTCTTACTTATTTATGAATAGTAACATAAAATATTGGATATTTTTGTACTGTACATTTTGTATTTTGCTCAACATACTGTAAGGTAACGCCCTTTTCGGAAGTAATGTTCCGCTAATAGTAATTTAAATTTCAAAATTTCTACCTGATAAAGAATTAAACCAACTGTGATTTGATTTCATCGAATGATACGACTTTAAACAAAATTTTATCATATTTTTTTCGATTAAACTGTTAATTTAGAACATTTTAGATAGAATTGCCGAACTTGCCCGAAAAAAGGAAGTCCACAATTGTCGGCAATTGTCGGCAAAAACCGGTTTTAGCGTGCAACCACTAATTACTAACTCAGCGTGATGAAAGCGTTACAGCAGTACTTTGCATTAGCACTTTTTGATTTTTAGATTGTAGACCATATACGATTCAATTTCTGAACGGCATACCGTAAAAACCAGACCCTAGGACGTGAGACCCCTGAGACCTTTAGGACCATTAAGTACTGACATCAAAAAGGACCGTTAACACCAGAGGGTATTCGCCTTCTAAGAACAATAGAAGATCGCAGTAGGCTGTCAGTCCGGGTTTTCTTAGTAGTGGTTCTTCCGCTATTTGGCTGCCTGCCTTCTCGTACGTCTCTCAGTCAATACTTTTTATTAATTAATCTTTGTTGTTTGAATATCTAACTGTCAGCCCAAATAAAAACATTTCTTTTCAGTTTAATGCAATTTTAAGCATCGATAGATGCCTTAAAACTAGATTCTGGGTTCTTGAGATATTATCAAGGTGTGCAGCTGTCATAGCCGCTTTTCATTCAAATCCACAAACTTACATATTGCATCGCGAGGCCAAACGAAGAATCACCCAACAAAGTCTTGTTTTGGTCTGGTTTGCTTTTGAGAAAATCCTGATTTTGAAACAAAAAATCTTGAAACAGTTTTTCGAAACTTGCTTTGTTCTTTTGTGAAAAATTAATAAATCTTGTCCAGTTCTGCATTGCAGCATCGCACCTCTACTTTACCTCGACTATTCACGATACCTATGTTTCGTATAAATTATCTTACGCATTTTAAGAAATCGAACAGAGGGGCGATTCAGTCCTTGAAAATCTCGTACATCCTTGCTTGGAAAGCTATCGTTTTCACGGAAATCTTTGGAAGTCCTGTTGTCTTAGTAAAGATCTTTTTGAAACGTAAAAATTTTCGACATGCGCTCTGGCTCTAATCATGCTGTAATAAATAGAAGTCAACAGCAAATCTCTTCTCTTAAAACTTATTTTGTTTTGGTCGCTATAAAACATTGTTTTAGCCAAACAAGAAATCCCAAGAAATGGCTTCGCTGCAATAATGGCAAATAAAGGGAAATTGATATAAATTGAGACCGAAACACCTGAAGGCAGACAGCCAAAACGAGCGCTAAAATAACAGACATCTATCGAAACTTAAAAAATTGCATTAACCTGAAAATAAATGTTTTTGTTGGGCCATAGCTCTAAGACAGTGAGGTATTCAATCAAACAACAAAAAATCAATAATTAAAAATATTGACTACTGAGAGACGCAAGAGAGGGCAGGCAGCCAACTAGCGGAAGTACCACTACTAAGAAAACCCGGACTGACAGCCTACTGCGATCTTCTATTGTTCTTAAAAGGCGAATACCCTCTGGTGTTAACGGTCCTTTTTGATGTCAGTACATAATGGTCCTAAAGGTCTCAGAGGTCTCACGTCCTAGGGTCTGGTTTTTACGGTATGCCATTTCTGAACTGCCATTTTTGAACAAATACCCTCAAGGAAAACTCATAAGTCTGCAAACACTACCTGTAGCTCTACAAAGCGATGAGAAGACAGGTGCAGCGAAAGGCGGAACTTAAAACGGTGCAGGGGAACATCCAATAATAAAAAGTAAAATTTTCGAAAGAATTTGGAATTTGGATTGAAACTTTCGCTCACTCACAATCTTCAAAATGTGTCCGCGTGTGGCAAAACTAAAAATGTGAAATATGAGAGTGAATGAACTTTAACTTTAACTAAGTGTTTTCTGTAGTGTAGTGTAGACGTATCAAATTACGTAGTGGCTATCAAATGTCAAGGAGATTGAGAATTTAGGTTTGCTACTAGCTAGTACTAGGTACTCAAATTTCCGAGTAACACAAGCAACGGTCACGAAACCAAACGAGATCATTCAGAATATCGATTGATTGCGGTGTTGCAGACTGCAGTGAAACACCGGGAAACCGGGCGTTGTTGAGGTGAAGATACGCACACCATGAAGACATTTCTGTGAAGACAGTTGTAGAAGCCCTTTCCCGTTGATTGCTTAGAGGTGTCCGTTGTAAAGAGGTGACCATTAGTAGAGGTCTCACTATCGTCACAATTAGTAGGAAGTATAATATCCTGCCCCTCCTCACTTCGCTCCCCCCTGACTTCCAGGGGTGCTTGCACCGGGCCTTGCTAGGCCTCGCGTCTCTACTGCCACTGAAGTCCTGTAGGGTTTCAGATTCACTCAGGGTACCCTAATGGAAAGCCACCAGAATACCAGCGTTGTGAAGTTGAAAGATGATGACAGATTGCGATTGCGTGTTTAAATTTGATAAGTCACGCTGTTCACTCCTTTTCATGGATTGCAAAATCAAAATCAAACCAAATTCATTCATATGTACTTTCAAGCTCGTGACCCTGGGAAAAGGGAACAATGGAACAGGACCGTGAATATGAAATCTGGTTCAGGTGTTTTACACGTCTGAGAATCCTAAATGGATTTTCATTTCACCAAACCATGGAAAGCAACGTTTCCTTTGTGCTCCAAGGTGAAATCAGTTGTACTATTGTTTTACTAAACCAATCAATCACGACTTGCAAAATAATAATCGAGTCGATAAAACGATAGAAATCTGCGACCTGTTTGAGTGCTGATTGGTCATCTGATCCATTGACATGATAACGCCCACGACAAGCCCCTTCACGCTGTGAGTCGCTGCGGAGGCTGCGGAGCATTTCTGACCGCAAACTGACTGACAAGGAGAAAACACGTGGTCAATGATGAGGGAATGGAGGGACCAGCTTCATTGAATGATTGAACGGAAGGTTTTTTCCAAAGTGCTTTCACTTGCTGTGCAAGGACTCACAATTGCTCGTTTTCCGCTTGAAGCAAAGAAGCAAAGTGGTTGTTATTTTTAACAAATTGTAAACATAAAAAGCTAGCTAACCCGGTAAAAACGGACGACAAACAGCAGGCCGATTTCGTTCTTCACACGGCTTTGCAGTGCGTTCACAGCCGTTCACAGTTGCCAATGCGGGTTGGGTTGTTCTATTATTAGAAGAGAATGGTGTGTGCCACTCCGATTAAAGCCCCCACTGTTTTCCTCGCTTGCTTTATAAAAACCTTGCCGGTTGGGTGGGTTGGGTTTAGAGACATACGGTTTTCGTTGCTTCATTTGAAGATGCGCCATTCTTTGCTACTGAGGGTCGTTTAGGGGTTCCAGGGCACGTGGGACATGCGAAATGTATCAGAGAACAAGGGAACATGGCCAAAATTAAAAGGGAAAATCGGGTAAAATCCTCCCTTTGGATCCGCTTGACTATCACTCTGGAAAATAATCCTACAAAACTCCAGAAAACAAGAGGATTTTCACAAGGGAAGAGGGGAACATGTAACCCCCAAAAACGACCCTCTTCTACACTGTACCATTTGGAAAACCTTTGCACCCATCCATGACCCATGCATGCAACAAACAAGATGAGTAACCCCCGGATGAAAACAATCGACCAGCACTTGCCTTGTTTGTTTTCTGCCATGCTATTTACAAACCATCGTTAGCGTAATTAAGGTTTGCCTTCCATTTTAGCATTTTAGATTTCTTCTCTGAAAAAATGGACGAGGCTGATCATCACCATCCCGAAACTCATTTTCTCTTCACATCTGAATCTGTCGGCGAAGGTCACCCAGGTAAGAAAAAGAAATCAAAATAAATAAGTAAGTAAATAAACAAATGCGTAAACGGGGGTGAAAGATACAGTAATTCCCAAATTCTGAAAGGTTTGAAAGTTTAAACACCAAGGCCGAGGGCGTCGTTGTTCCTGCCTTCGCTATCAAAGTGTGCTCCTTTCTAGAGCATTAGAAAACGTGCTTGGTTGTGCATCTCTGACTTTTGTGGTTAATTGCCACAAGTTATTGCCTATTTGCAAAAAATTGCAAATAATGCACCTTTGAATGCATCCAGGGGTGCAGTATAAATACAAAATTATTGACAGAGCGTGTCGAATTTCTATTATCTCTAAATACCAGCTTGACCAGTTTTGAAAAAGGTCTGAGGAACTTGGGACGGCAACCTTCATTCTCGCTGCGAGTTTGATTTGAGAGGTGTGTTTGGAACTCATCAGCTAGCAAAATGAGCACTCATGTAAGCGATAATGGACAGAAAAGGTTCTTATTTACTTCAGAATCAGTAGGAGAAGGACATCCAGGCAAGTAGAAGTGTGTTTTTGATTAGGCCAGGCTCTAGCACACAAAATTATTATTGCGACATTGACCAAGGTGGGCCTATATTTTTTTCGCCTTATAACTTTGAAACACGAATGCAGATATTGGCCTAAAAACGTCCCCTCAGTTCTTACAAACAAGTTAATCTTTTATTAAATAAGAGGGTCCAGTGAATATTTTTTATACAGGGTTTTTTTCAGTGTGGCTATCTATCTATCTTAATTTTTCTAGTCTTCCCGCTGGTCCGTTTGTAATCATAATTTCGTCATCCATGCATGTGAATTTTATTTCTCGTTTCAGACAAATTATGCGACCAAGTTTCTGACGCAGTTCTCGATGCTCATTTGGAGCAAGATCCAAATGCAAAAGTTGCATGCGGTTTGTTATTTTTATAATTATTTTATATTTTTTAACTTTAAGTTAAAGCTAGTTAAAACCTTTTAAAATCAATTTCTCCAGACAAGCAACTACAAACAACACAACCACCCTGCTCTCACGTGTGCTTATCTTTCCATGTGATGTAACAAGATGTAGTCTATGTCGTCCATGTCGGATGATATCGTATGATATGGCCAAAATCCATCAAACCAGAAATAAAATCCCATATTTTTAGGGGAAAGTTTCCAGCATAACCTTTCAAGAACTATAAAAGTATGTTTCGATGTCCCATTCCCTGAAATTTTCTTTATTTTAGCTCATAGAATAGCTCTATTGTTTTCCTTTGTTCTACTTGAAATTGCATTCACAACATGAAAAACAGTCTAGCTCTTTTCCCCAAATAGTGGTTTTTTGCCACCCTCCTATATTCCTCTCTGCAAAGTTTCTGCCAATTTGCAGGACAGCATTTTCAATACTGTATTTCCTCTATGCTCAACCAATTTTAGGTGTGGCACTTATTGAGGGCGGTGCTTATTAGAGGGCAGCCCTTAAAAGAGGGCAGCGCTAGTTAGAGGAAATACAGTATTTGCAACTTTGCATTAAGGATCTGAAGTGGATCCGATCTACTTTTGGTCCACGAACTGACCTACTTGTGGATCGCTTTGAAAAGCGTTCCAGTATGGTCCGATCTGCTTTTGCATCATGTAAACAGGTGGATTGGATCCAAAATTGGCTCTCTTAAAAAATATTATCATAAATTACTATAGAAATATTTAGTAACCACACACATGCATCAATTGCTGGACCCAAAAGTGGATTGGATCCGTGCACCGTGTAAACAGAAAGCCTTTCCACACCAAAACTAGTACTTCTGGATCCGATCCACTTAAGATCTGATCCACTTTCTCTCGTGTAAACGTAGCCTGTATTGCTATCAAGAGACACAAAATTGTTTTGCTTGCAGAGGCTGTTGCCAAAACTGGAATGGTGATGGTAGTTGGTGAGATTACCTCCAAGGCTGTCGTAGATTACCAAGCTGTCGTCCGAATGGCAATCAGAAATATCGGATATGATGATGCTGCAAAGGGTATGTAGAAAGATTTTACACTATTTTCAACTATTTAGTGACTTTTTTTGGATAGTTAAAACACTTTTTGAATACTATTGTTTGATGGTGCCTACCTGGCATCAGTCAAGTATTCATGGAAAACTTTGGAATACAGTAGGAGAAAGCAGTAGTCTGGAGAGTGCACTTTTGCTTGCATTGTTTGCAAAATCAGCATTGTCTGACCTGAACACCCCCAACTGAATGATTATGCTCCAGTGGTGTGGTCCCCCAACTAACATTTCTCACTAGGAGTGCAAAGGTACTATGGTTTCTAGCCTAATCCAGCTGATTCATAGTGTCAGAAGCTCAGCAAGGTATGGGGTTCTAGCCCAAGCTATGATAGCATCACAGCCAGGGTCGAGGTCTCCATTTGTTAACCTACTACCTGAGATCCTATCAACTGGCACTAAACACACCATTTCACCTTCACCTTACCAGAGCAGCAATGGTTCTACCCTAATTGACAGTACGTTTGCTGAATCAGGGCTCCTGCTGTGAAGGAGGGCAATAATGCAGGCCACTGCACTAACCTACACCCTTTAGGTCTTACCTGTATCCACCACATTTTTAGGTACGGTACTATGATTCCTGGCTGACAGAAGCAAATGAACCACTTAGGATTCCTGCTATTGAAATCAGTTTGTCGTTCCAAACTTCTTTATCTTAATGCTTTCCAGGCTTTTGAATCTGTTATGACAGGCCAAATCTTGCCTATGTTCTAGGTCTGGACTACAAATCATGCAACGTTTTAGTTGCTATTGAGAAACAGTGCCCAGAGATTGCTGATGCCGTTCACGTCAACCACAAGGAAGAAGAGATTGGAGCAGGTGACCAAGGTCTTATGTTTGGCTATGCCACAGATGAAACAGAAGAACTTATGCCTCTCACTGCTGTTCTCGCTCATGGACTGAACAAGAAACTTGCTGAGAACCGTAGAAATGGTACCATGAGCTGGCTCAGACCTGACTCAAAGACACAAGTCACAGTAGAATATAAAATGGATGGCGGAGCTTGTGTGCCTCTTCGTGTTCACACTATTGTCATCTCAACCCAAACATCTCCGGAGATCACATTAGAAGACCTTCGAAAAGAACTGATGGAAAAAGTTGTCAAGGTAAGGTTATTTGTTTGTTTGTTGTTTGTTTGTTTGTTTTTCATGCTTGTTTTCATTAACCGGCAACATTCCATTTTTACTGCTGGCTGGTGTGGCTATTTCTGAGATCTCATTTACTCAGAAGTTTTTTTGTTGTTGTTATTATTATTGTTGAGCTTGAGCCAACTGATCTTCATGGGTTTGGTTATGCTTGAAACAACTGAGTAGCTAGTCCCTCTAGTGTTTGACCTCTGAGTGTGCAACTGGTCACACCATACATCTTAACTAAAAATGCCACATTTATTGCCTGCAATATAGATTGCTCTAGATTCTTCCTGCTATGACAAGGGTATGGTAACAAAGTCAGCAATCTTTATTTGTTATTGCATGCTTTGATTGTTGGCTTGATTGTGTTGCTTTGTCAGTCGACTTGATTGTTGGCTTGTGTGAAATAATGTCCCAACAAGATTTGGATCCATGAACCTTCTGATCCTGAGATAAACAGCTTGACCACTCAGCCATCCTACCCTAGCTTTTTAGAGTATTGTCTTGTCTAATGGAGGTATTTCATCCTTTTTTGTGCTTTAGTTCTCAATTGTTGGTTTATGTAATTTTTACTTTTTCAGGTTGTTGTTCCTGAGAAATATTTGGATTCCAAAACAATTTACCATTTGCAACCTTCAGGCTGCTTCCATATTGGTGGACCACAGGTAAAGCTTAGCAAATTTCTTAAGTCTCCAGGAATAGAATGGTTATCCATATAATAAAATGAATATCTAAAGCACTGTATCTTTGTGTTTAAAGCAGAGAATATCTCGAATAAAGGTAGTTATAGTGAAAGTTTTTATCATTTAACTCAAATTTCTTATTTGCTCCAGGGAGATGCAGGATTGACTGGCAGAAAAATTATTGTTGACACATATGGTGGCTGGGGTGCTCATGGTGGTGGAGCTTTCTCTGGCAAAGACTGGACAAAGGTGAGTGGCAGAATGTTGACACTGCTGCAGGAAACTTAAATCTAAACTCAACTCTAAACGTCTATAAAACAATTTGAGCGATATAAACTATGGAGTTAGGACTGTGTGTATTACTGACGGTTGTTCTTCTAAGCAAATTCTTTTTTTGAAATGTGTTTTTCAAAGTCATTCTTCTGAAAATGGCAGGTGTTGAAGCTCTCCAAAACCTTCTGCCATCAAAAGCAGAAGGTTTCCGAGACTTTCCAGAGGTTTTTGTTTTGAAATTCGAATGAGGCTTAATTTTACTAGTTGCCAGGAGAAATCCTTCAAATGGATCTTTGGACGAGTAAAGAAGGAATTTGGCTCGAAAATTGACTGACGTTTGGATCAAACTTCTGAAAAGTCTCAGATATCCTGAATTCCTGTTTTTTCGAAAATTATGGATTCTGTTTTTGGAAGCTTTCTTTGTTTGAAATTGAGAAGGTTTTGGTGGTTTGGAAGAAGATGCCCTTATATTGCTACAATGTCCAATCTTTTTTGTCCCTTGTTTTGACGTAACTTTCTTTTGAACGCAGGTTGATCGATCTGCTGCCTATGCTGCGAGGTGGATAGCAAAGTCAATTGTCCATGCCAAGCTTGCAAGACGTGTTCTTATTCAAATCTCATATGCCATTGGTATCGCAGAACCACTTTCCATCTCCGTCTTTGAGTATGGAACTGGTACTGTTCCTGCCTCTGAATTGCTAAGAATCATCAAGAAAAACTTTGATCTCAGGCCTGGAATCATCGTCAGGTAAGAGGAGATTTGCGTAGATTTTTTTGTTTTTGTCCGGGGGTACGTGTCCTATGAGTGGACAGGGAAGCTTTGCACCTACGCACAGTTATCGATGGTTTATACGATAAAAATTTCAGTCCTGGCGGGCTTTGGCCGAAAAGATCTGCACAAGTGAAATGGAAACCATTATTCCGTCGTTTTAATTGCTGAAATCGTAAGATCATTGTAGCATCATTATCATTACTGCAGAATCGAATCGTTAAAGTAGGAATGGATTCAACTTTCACGATTTCTGCGATTCCATTGCGAACTGCTTCAATTATAGGTTACTACTTGTGATGATCACCTAACAAAGTCGTACGATAAATGGTAGACATGTAGAAACCTTGTTGAAACCAGGCATACAAGCATCTGGTTAACATTTACATTGATCTTAGAATGTAGTGCGATAAGGCCCTGGCCAAACGATCAGACATTGTTGGTCAAACATTTTAAATTTGCTTTACAACAAGTGTTTGATCGTTTGGCTACGTCCAAAAATATCGACGTCCATATTTCAAGAACAACGAAGTCATTGCTTATGCGCAAGCGCGAATTGTTGCTGAGAAGTGATAGTAGGTGCTGAAATGTTACAAGTTGCTGAAGTTTGACAGTAACAAAAGAAATGTTTGACAAGCAATGTTGGAAAGGCAGCCAAACGATCAAGCCTCGCTCGACAAGCAAAAATAAGCAAAATTTGTGGCGTGATGTTTTTGACAAAGTTCAAAAACATTTTTTTGCTTGACGCAAGCAAAAAATGTTGGACGAGCAATGTTTTTAGACGTGGCCAAACTGTCAAACATTTTGCTTGACAATCAAATTTCAAATGTTTGACCAACAATGTTTGATGATTTGGCCAATGCCTAAGGAAATCTCGCTATCCTGTGATATTCAAATGATCGCTATGATCTCATGATCTATCTTAAGGAACTTGTAGATAGCAATGGAGCCTTATGTCGCAGCTACATGTGCGATTTTCTTCCTTTTCTGGCGACGCATCGCTCTTCCAAATGTCCTGTTTTGAGGAATCCCGAGAAGTTTCGTCCTTCATGCTGGGACGAAGTGCTGCAACAAAAGTGTTGCACCAATGAGTTACCGAGTTAGGGGCCTTATATGAAACAGTCTTCCATCCTTCGAAATAGTGATAACAAGCACTTTTTATCTTTTCAGGGACCTTGGCCTCAGAAAACCAATTTACAGGGATACATGTGTATATGGCCATTTCAAACCAGGATTCCCATGGGAAGAGCCAAAGAATTTGGAATTATAATGCGTCACAAGAAACTGTAGTTTAGCATAACTTTAACGTGTATTTTCTCAAACTGTAACGCTCAACATATAGACTATTGACATAATCACCTCTTGTTACTCAATACAGCAACACATAGTTGTTTCTAGATCATATTTTTTATAGAAAGTCTGACATCAGTCAAGTATGGTTTGCTATCCTACCATATAATACTCTTGTTTTCGGGTCCTGTAAATATCCCTGTAGTGTTATTTCAAATTGAAACTTCTTTTGAGTGATGAACTTTCTGTCGCACAAAATTTCTTGTTTTTGTCTTATGTCAGTCTTCTATAGCAAGGCCATGTCGACCTGTGATACTATAGAGCTTGTAGGAAACAGTTGGTCTCGGTCGCAAGAGCGGTCAGGTCTTCTGCGCCTGACGGGAATCAGTTGTCTATAGTCACAGTAGTAGAACATGCCCTACTTGCTGGAACTGTGCACATGACTATGCTGCCATGGCGCTTATGTCATTGTCGACAGGTCAATCGCGATAAATACGTTCCAAAAAATCGCCGTTTAGCAGTCGACAACTTATAAGCCTTGACGTTTAATGTTATTGATATTGTGCGGTGGAACGCTTAATTTTCCAAGCAAGAGTAGGCACATGCCGTTATTTCTACTGGACACAGGGTAATGTCGCACTCGCACTGTAGTTATAGTTGGTCGCATGGTAGCAGCAGCAGGCCATGATTAGAAGCTGCTGTCGCGTTGTGGTCTGATCTTGGTAGGTCAGGTGTTCAACAGTCTAACGACGTTCCTCCTAGTGGCAAGGGTGTTGGTTTATCCACTTTTGGGATCCTAGCGGGTGGCTGACGCACGCACCATGTCACCAGTGTCCAGAAGTGTTTAACCTTCTGCAGACAAAATAACACTAGCCATAAGACGTGTATTGAGTTTGGCATGAGATTCTCCTCCAATTGATCTTTCCTCTGGCCAATGACCGTGTGAAAGTCATGTTGACAGTATACCGTAACCTTCCTGAGTGGGTTCGGAAGGAAGTCACAATCGTTGGGTTCGTTCCTGGTGAAATCCACATGGGCTGTCGCTGGTTTCTGCTTGCGATGGACTTGCTCACAAGTCTCTCTCGCGGAAAAAACGGGTGAAGGGAAATAGCGAGATCTCTCTCGCGTCTCTCTCGCTATTTCCCTCCTCCCTAGTTCCTCCTCCGCGAGAGAGACTTGTAAGCAAGTCCAGCTTGCGATTGTGATGAAAAAACTTGACTCCTTCGATTCATCAGTTTGCCAGCGAAAATATATCCCGCCACAAATTCTCAGGGCACCTTTCCTGGGGTATGCCTTTATCAATACCAAAAAAGCTACAGTACCTTGTTCAAGTTCTCATTGGGGCGCTTCATCAGCCACGAAACTCCTTTGGTAATCTCACTGTTCTTTTTGAGTGGTGCACCAAGCACAATACTAAGGCAGCTTCACATTTCTGATTGGCGCAAAACGATCCACTTTTGGATGTTCATGGATGGATAGATCTTTTCAAAGAGGTCTGGGTCGGAGCGAAATTTTTCTGGAAACTGGTAGATCATATATTGAATAAGGGAAATATCTCCAAGTGCAGCGACCTTGATTGCAGTCGAGAGTTAGTGCAGTAGATTTTACTTCTTATTCATGAATAAGAAATCTGTGACAGTAAGTGCTAAATATATCTGTAGAAACTCGGGAAACAAGATGTAAGTAACTCACAAAAGGAAAATACTTGATTAAATGTCTCAGGATAAACTGGGACTTTAATCCTTTGATTCACTTTAACTCCAACTAAACGTGAATTTGATGCAAAATTTGCTCCAACGCCTTTCCTGAAACGACCGACCACAAGTCCGGTCTTTGAACCTAGAAAGAATTCTTTTACTCAACATGTCTACCATTTTCCAGAAAAATGTCGCGCCCACACAGACCTCTTTGAAACGGTCTACATTGTTTCATTCTTACGTTCCACATGTTCCTGATAAGTTGTATGCGTATATATTCTTGATTATACAAAGCCTACTTCTTTATAAAAGTACAGGCCGCGAAAAAGAAAGGGCAAAAAGTTCCTTCAAAATTCAAAATTTAATACCTTATCGGCCCTTTTTACGCCGGCCCTAATTTAACGCCGGCCGTTTTTACGCCGGCCCTAATTCCGCCGCTCTTAAATTTGCTTCAACGCCATTTAGGGCCGTGTTTTACGCCACTCGAAGAACAAGGAAAAAACATCAATATATTTTTACGCACTTTGCGTCTTTTATTACTTTTTATTGCCTTGAATATAATTCATGTTAGTCAAATACAATTGTCTCACTGCTGTCTACGTTTTCTTCATCATCGAACTTCACTCCTATTGAATCTTCGACTATTTCATCTTCATATTCTTCCCTACATTCCCCTCCTTTCAATCGCTGCTGTTCAAAATCACATTTCTCTGCCATCTTTTGAACTTGCTTATTGATGAAAGTTTCCATTTTTGCTAAGATGGCTTTGTTTTCATGCTGTTTATGAAAATTCCTAAAATATAGTGCGATGGTAGCAAAAATAGGTGCGTGGAAATTAACGCCGCTTTTTGAGGAAAATTCCAAATTTTTGGCCCTTTTAACGCCGGCCCTTTTAACGCCGGCCCTTATAACGCCTCTAGGCTAAAATTAACGCCATTTAGGGCCGGCGTAAAAGGGCCGATAAGGTAAACGCCTTGATCCCAGCCTCGATTTCGTATAGCATTGAATTCCCGGAATTTTTCTAGTGTCTACGTTTTTGTCTCGTGACCTTCGGACTTTTGTTCGTAGGCCAGGCAACTCCCCTTTGCAATTCTGCTGACCAGGACAAGGAGTGCAGTTCATGGTTGAATTCAAATTGATCTATACACAGCTGTTTCAGCGCTGGATTGTTTTGAATTCAAGACTTTTATATTACCTACTGAAAGCAGCCCAGCAAGGATCATCTGCGATTGAATTACAGATAAACAAAATAGAGTCCAGTAGCAATAACGAGAGATCACTAGAAACTGAAATTGTTGGCCTAAAAGGGCGGTTGCAGAACGAACAGAGAGGTAAGTAAACACAAAACATGTGCCTAGTCAATGTGCAGTATACTTGCTATTTGGTACAGCATGTACTTTAGTACCGATCAGAATTAATTTACAGTTTTAAGTCGGTTGTTTGCTCTTAGTCTTGCTATACACAACTTTTTGATTTTGCAAGGCCGTTGTTGCCAAGCAGAGCGAAAGCGCTGGAAACATGATGAAAAGGCTGTTATTCTCATCCTTCTGCGGTTGTATATATTTTTCACAACGCGTACCTGTTGCCTCCATCAGATCTTCATTATTCAATGAATTGTGTGCATTGTTCATAGACGCTATTAAGATACCATTCTGCACAATTTGGTATTGTACAGGCAGTACAATTTCATTGTAAGCAAACCGGAAGTGACTAACGCTACTTTCTTTGTTCGCTAATTCGAAATGACCTGATTACTGTACAACCAATGAGATATTTCAGCACTTATTGCGTTTATTGTCTAACGTTACTATCGCTTTTAGTATTTCTGTCCTTGTTTCTGTTGTTTGGCAAACAAGGAAGTTTTTAGTCAGTAACTTAGCTGAGTCAGTGTTGCAAAACTGAAACTGAAACTCGTCACTGCTGCGTCATATCATTACAGGCCCGTGGACAGGGGGGGGGACAGGTCGGGCCCCCCAATATTGACAAAATCAATTTATTTGATGTATTATCTGTGTGGTTGCATTATTTTTCCTATTGTTGAAAAAACAATGGTCCCATCCAAAAATTTTCCGTTTCAACAGCACTGCATTACCATTATGAATATCAAAATGCATTGATAAAGTGCGCCCACCTGGCACGTCATTTACGCTTAAAACTTCCAAAACGGGCGCTTATCACCATGGTGGTGTTTATTCAATTGACAGATTGTAACAATATTAGCAAGTGAAAACTATTACCCAAATTGTTTGTCATAATTGGCGAACACTAGGATATATTTTTCCACAAGTTACATACTACCATAATAGATGGGATTCGAACCTGGGCTGCATGAGCAGAGAGCTAACGACGTTTCCACTGAGCTATAGAGCTCAATGAAATCGCCGAGTAACTCTCCAAGTCATACAGACCAAAGGCTCTCCTCCCGCTTGACTCTCAAGGCTCTCATCAAAATGTAAATTTACCCAACTAATTATTTATTTTATAACTTCACATACATTCATACATCCAATGCCCAATGCCAGATCGAGGCAGCACGTTGTTCGTGGGAGTACATGTAAAAGGTAATTATTTTGTTACTTTCTCTTTCAGGGAGAAAACTTCAAATAAACAATGACTGAACATTCATTTCTTACATGGTTTGTTGTTCTTTTTATTGGTTATCGAGGATGCCTTGCATTGACAAATCAAACATGCAGCTCAGCCCCCTGTGATCTCCAATGCGTTGATCCAAGTGGTATTTGTGTACAAACATGCAATACATTGCCGTGTAAGATGGCATGCAAGTCTGGTCAGGCTTGCAAGCAGAGTTGCACGCAAGGAGGTTGCAGTAAAATGGCATGTGAGAGTGGCACGGTAAGAAACTTTTACAGATATGGCATTAAAATTGTTGAAATTCGGCCTGACTAATTAATTAACTAACAAAATAATTAACGAACTAATGAACGAACTAACTAGGCATGTAACTAAGTAGCTAACTAACTAACTAGTTAAAAAAACTAACAAACTAGCTAACTAACTAACTAACTATCTAACTAACTAACTAACTAACTAACTAATTAACTGACTGCCCAACTAACTAAATAACTTGCTGAATAAGTAACTAACTAACTAACTAACTAAGTAACTAACTATAACTAACTAACTAACTAACTAACTAACTAAATAACTAACTTACGTACTTACTAACTAATTAACTAACTAACTAACTAACTAACTAACTAACTAACTAACTAAACTTTCTAATTAACTAACGAACGAACTAACTAGCTGCGAAACTATCTGACTAACTAAATGACTAACTAACTGACTAACTAAATGACTAACTAACTAACTAACTAACTAACTAACTAAACTTTCTAATTAACTAACGAACGAATTAACTAGCTGCGAAACTATCTGACTAACTAAATGACTAACTAACTGACTAACTAAATGACTAACTAACTAACTAACTAACTAACTAACTAACTGACTAACTAACTAACTCTAACTCGTATATTTTTTAGATTTGTGCATTGGAATGCCCGAATGGAAAATGCAAAGAAATGAGTTGTAATTCACCCATATCATGCCATATGAGTTGTGGAGCCGACTGTGATATGACATGCAATAAGCCTTGCAATGCTGTGTGTTCTGGATCGGGATGCAAGATCAAATGCCAAACAAGGCAATGCTCTGTTACATGTGACCAAGGCAACTGTGAAATCGAATTCGCCGAAAAGAGTTCTGGGACGGTGTTTTGTTTTGGTGGAAACTGCACGGTGACGTGTCCGTCCAATGCTGACTGCCAAATACCTGTATGTCTTGGTACACCTTGCAGAACGATTCGTACAAACGTAACAGTTCCTACCACTACAACTAACAGTACAAATAAAACAAGTTCAGGCCAGCAGCTGTTTAATAATAACCACAATAGGCATATACTACTAGAAGTAATTTTTGTCGGTTTTATATTCCTTATTATAAGCATTTTGACAGGCTAGTTTTTCAGGTATTAACTGTTTAAAAGGAAGCCATTTTTCCATATAGAACGGTTATCATCAGGTCCTAAGGCTCTGGGCAAACGATCAAACATTTTTTGTCAAACATTTGAAATTTGCTTCTCAGTCAATGTTTGAACTTTTGCGGGCACGTCACAAAACATTGCTTGACAAGCAGAATTTGATGGGCATTGTTTTCGAAAAAGTTCAACGACATATTTTGCTTGATGCAAGCGAACAATGTTTGACAAGCAATGTTTTGCTACGTGGCAAAACGGTAAAACATATTGCTTGACAAGTAAATGTCTGACTAGCAATGTTTGAGTGTTTGACCACGTCACAAAACATTGCTTGACAAGCAGAATTTGATGGGCATTGTTTTGGAAACAGTTCAACGACATATTTTAACATAAGCGAACAATTTTTGACAAGCAATCTTTTGCGACGTGGCAAAACGGTAAAACATATTGCTTGACAAGTAAATGTCTGACTAGCAATGTTTGATTGTTTGACCACGTCACAAAACATTGCTTGACAAGCAGAATTTGATGGGCATTGTTTTTCAAAAAGTTCAACGCCATTTTTTGCTTGATACAAGCATTGAACAGCAATATTTCGCGAGTGGCAAAAAGGATAAAACATATTACTTGACAGGTAAATGTCTGACTGGCAATGTTTGATTGTTTGACCACGTCACAAAACATTGCTTGACAAGCAGAATTTGCTGGGCATTGTTTTTTAAAAAGTTCAACGCCATTTTTTGCTTGATACAAGCATTGAACAGCAATCTTTTGCGACGTAGCAAAACGGTAAAACATATTGCTTGACAAGTAAATGTCTGACTAACAATGTTTGATTGTTTGACCACGTCACAAAACATTGCTTGACAAGCAGAATTTGCTGGGCATTGTTTTTTAAAAAGTTCAACGCCATTGTTTGCTTGATACAAGCATTGAACAGCAATCTTTTGTGACGTAGCAAAACGGTAAAACATATTGCTTGACAAGTAAATGTCTGACTAGCAATGTTTGATTGTTTGACCACGTCACAAAACATTGCTTGACAAGCAGAATTTGATGGGCATTGTTTTTTAAAAAGTTCAACGCCATTGTTTGCTTGATACAAGCATTGAACAGCAATCTTTTGTGACGTAGCAAAACGGTAAAACATATTGCTTGACAAGTAAATGTCTGACTAGCAATGTTTGATTGTTTGACCACGTCACAAAACATTGCTTGACAAGCAGAATTTGATGGGCATTGTTTTTTAAAAAGTTCAACGCCATTGTTTGCTTGATACAAGCATTGAACAGCAATCTTTTGTGACGTAGCAAAACGGTAAAACATATTGCTTGACAAGTAAATGTCTGACTAGCAATGTTTGATTGTTTGACCACGTCACAAAACATTGCTTGACAAGCAGAATTTGCTGGGCATTGTTTTTTAAAAAGTTCAACGCCATTGTTTGCTTGATACAAGCATTGAACAGCAATCTTTTGTGACGTAGCAAAACGGTAAAACATATTGCTTGAGAAGTAAATGTCTGACTAGCAATGTTTGATTGTTTGACCACGTCACGAAACATTGCTTGTCAAAATTTCTTTGTTTGGGTCAGGCACAAAATGTTTTTGATCTAATTAAAAAACATTGCGAAACAAATCTAGTTTATTCTTGCTTGTAGAGCAATGTTTTATGACGTGGTCAAACGGTAAAACATTTCGCTCGAGATGCAAAGTTTAAATTTCTGACAATGTTTGATCGTTTGGCCAGGGCCTTTGGGATCCGGGAAGATTGTTTTCTAGAACTGTGAGATAAACTTGGTCAAACTTTTTATCGACACCAGACGTATAGGCACACTGTTGTTTTTGAAAAAATAAGGCCCTGGCCAACGATCAAACATTGTTGGTCAAACATTTGCTTTACAAGCAATGTTTGACCGTTTGGGCACGTCGCTAAACATTGCTTGAAAAGCAAAATCAATTTACCTACATTTTTTGCACGAACATTTTCTGCTTTTTACAAGCAAAACAATGTTTGAAAAGCACTGTCTTACGAGTGGCTACCCTGTCTTCTACCTTGATCTTACGAGTGGCCAAGCGGGAGAACTTTTTGTTTTGCAAGCAAATTCTGACGTTTGACGAACAATGTTTGATCCTTTGGCCAGAACTCCTAACGCACCCTTAGGTTTTTGTATTATTTCTAGATTTTTTATTATTTTCATGAAGGTGTAAAATTTTGTAACAAAGCGTTTTTGAAAAATGCACGAGGCATAACGAAGACAACAAGAGGTTATTATCATGAAACGAACACTCTAAACTATTTGGCCGACAAAGATCGGTCCAAGGGACGTCCTTAGCTTTTCACAATTGCATTTTATTTGTAGCTCAAATTGAATATTTTAGATTCAACGCAGCATACGTAGTAGTATTTATAGAAAAAATCATCATTAGACAGCTTTGTTATATTAATTGATTTTGTTGGTGTCGAACTCACCTGAAAGATCTGGAAAAGAGACCTCGCGAAAGGATCAAACTCTGACATTGCGAAGGCCCAGCACTGCGCAGCCAAACTCGTTTTTTGCTGAGGTGAGGTGCTTAACCTGACGCTGATGAACGGATAACTCTAAAATCGTCGCTCTGAGTGCGATTGTTTAAATAGTTTCTTTGTTTGTGGATTTAAAAAAATGATATAAAAAGTTACTTGTGGATTCAAATTGAGTTGCCATAAAAGCTTTTTTCGTCATATATGGAACTCGAGGCTGAGAATTCTCAAACGTTTAGGAACTTAAATGAACTATCAAGGTCCGGTTGAAAAACTTAGAATATCTTTTTTCTCAAACAAAACAGTTTATGCAACTAAATTACATATATAACAGTATATTTTCCATCGCATTTCCCCCAAAGACTCCGTATCAAAAGTTAGAAAACGAAGAGGAACTTTCATCTTCACCTTGTTGAAAAATTAAGGAACTCCAGCCCTAATTCACACCAAAGGTTCCTTATAAAAAACACGTGCAGTTCAGTTTAACAGAGGCTCACAGAAAATCAAATGTTTGAGTTTAGGCCTAACAGTAACAATTGTACAAATAGTTTTGCCATTCCTGTCTTTGAAAAAAATAGTAGTTCCTTCTGTCAAAAGTAAACGCGAAGGCGCGAAAGCTCCGCGTAAATATTTCAAAAATAAATGATTTGGACACTTACTTTGAACGAAGAATGTTTTCCTTCTAATCCGACTTGTTTCGTCTTCCAAAACCACGTTTGTCAAAAAGCAATAACTAAACCTGCAGCTTTTCTTCGTTAAGAAAAAATATCCCCCAAAGAAAAAAGCAAAGTTGAAACCTCTGCGCACGAAATTGTGAAAACCAAGCGAGTGGAAAGTTGAGAGCAAAGACTGCAAGAGTTAAAATGACCGCACACGGAAACCATACTAAAAATTCAAGGTCTTTATTTCAATAAATGTAAATAAATGCAATGCAAGAAAAAGTACGAATCCTCAATCTCCCATGGGGCTCAAAATTCTAAAATCTTGTGCGCTTTCAATACATACAGTACTTCTATTGTTCATCATACTAGACGTGCCGCCCTAAAAAATATGGGTTTTTAGCAATAGAGTTTTCCACAAGAGGCATACCATGTACATAGGACTGCATGACCAGAAAGCAAAAGGCACTTCCACTGGGCTGTGGATCTCATGTTGAAACATTTAGATGATGAAATATTTAAATAGGCCTACTCAAACATTTAGATGATAAAACAGTATTGTCGGGGTTTGATTTGAGCATGAAAATGGTTTGAGCATACAAAATACAGACTTGACGGTAATTTGCCTTTTTCTTGAATTTTCATGTGATAAAATATGGCGTTGTTAATTTTTGCAAATTCTACAGAATAAATGAAAAATATTAGTTATATGTTTGTTATTTGGGTAAATGCTTGATAACCAAAATAAGTTACAAGAACGGCAGCGATAATTATAAAAAAAAAATGAAACAGAATGCTAATCAAAAAAATAAGACTATGTTTATGAAGCAAAAGAAATTAAAAACTTTAGATCCTCATCGGCATACTCTTCTTTACAATCATTGAGGACCTACTTTTTACCTATAAGGCCCCGGCCAAACGATCAAACATTGTTGGTCCAACATTTCAAATTTGCTTTACAACAAATTATTCACTGTTTGGCCACGTCCAAAAAACATTTTGTCCAACATTTTGGCACAACAGAGCCTTTGCTAATGCCCAAGCACGAGCGTCTTGTTGTAAAGGAAATTTGATAATTGCCGAAATGTTGCAAGTTGTTGAAGCATGGCAATAACAAAAGAAATGTTTGACAATCCATGTTGGAAAGGCGGCCAAACGATCAAACATTGCCGGACAAGCAAAGTAAGCAAAATTTGTGGCGTGATGCGTTTGAAAAAGTTCAAAAACATTTTTTGGTTGACGCAAGCAAAAAATGTTGGACAATAATGTTTTTTGGACGTGGCCAAACGGCCAAATATTTTGTTTGACAAGAAAATTTGAAAGCATGGTGAGAACAAAGGATTCATTTCTGTACAAAAATTCTCGATTATTCTCGATTATTTTTCGAGTGTTTGGACCTGTTGCTGTTCAAACGTATAGGATTCAAAAGAATATCAAGATACTAATTAAAAAGCTATGATACACAGTTTTTAATTCAAGCTGCCAAATCGATATTGAAGGTTAAACGTTAGATTAAAATACATTTTTAAATGTTTATTAAAGAACGTTTGAGTACATTCATACCGTGGTAACTCCTCTGCGTGCCAAGAGTAATGATCTATCTGGTCCTCTGTGAAGGCTCTCATTAGGACCTGCAACATTAAAAGTACAGATTTAAAAGATGTTAAATTCAGTAAATATACACTCTTTTTTTATAAGAACCAGTAAATTTTAATCGAGGCCGACTGTTCTTAAATTTTTGTCGTTTTTGAGACTGAAATGTTCTTAATCTGTTCTTAATTCCTTGGTTACTAAGACATTTATATATTTCAATAAATGTCTGGGGTGGTACTAGGTTTGTGCGAAAATGCAGCATTCTTGTCTATATCTCTGTTTGCTTCCTTTTTACGTTCAGTGTGACTGTCTTACTCACATATTTCGCCGATATTCTTAAGGCTTTTGAAAAGCCCAGCCTCAGCTTGTTCTTAATTTGTTCTTAAAATCTGGGCAAAATCCAGGCTCGTGTTCTTATAAAATTGTTCTTGTAAAAGAAAAAGAGTGTATTCTGACTTATCAAGGCTGTTTCTGACACCGTATTAGACATGATAGTCACCACTTATCATGAAAAGCCTTTGATATTTAGTAGGGTATCTCTCCCGAAACGTTGCCTTACTAAATTTTAAAAGCTTGTCATGATAAGTGTTGACTATCATCTCTAATACGATGTTAAATTGGCTAATAATGTACCCTGCATTTGAAGGTAGTGTTGAGTCGCCGTGTAATGCAGCTGACCCGTGATGTCAAGAGCTCAGTGAGGTCAGGGTTCTAGCCCAGCCACGGTAGCGTTACAGCCAGGCCGAGGTCTCGATTAGTTAAACTACAACTGAGATCCTAGCGACTGGCGCTAAAACCCCATTTCATCTTCGCCTTCACCTTCACCTGTACAGTACACTCTTTTCTTATAACAACACATTTTATAAGAACATCGAGGCTCGATTTGCCAAAAAAATAAGAACAACATAAGAACATATCAACAGATGAAAAATAAGAAACAAGAAAATGTGTTTTTAGAAACTCCATCCAGTTTCAAACAGGATTATGCAATTACTAGATAAAAGTACATACAAGATATCGCGAACTGTTGTTGCTAACCGATTTTTTGTAGACGTAATTTATTGTGTAGTTGTAGAAAAATCGATGTTGAAAGATGCACACCATTAAGAACACTCGAGCCTCAAATTATTAAAAAAATAAGAACATCGAGCCTCAGCAAAAATTATCTGGTTGTTATAAAAAAAAGAGTGTACCTTAAGGAGGGGGGCTTTGGGGGGTATCAAAACCCGAAAACCCGGCAGAAAATTGGAACGAACCCGAAAATTCGGTTGACCTTAGTTTCAACAACTGTTTTAAGAATTTTACACATTGATATTCTTTGTGAGGTTCAAACCCGAAAACCCGCACATTTTTACTACAATACCCGCAAAACCCGAGCTGAAAAGATGGATAAACCCGTTGCCCGTTAAATATACTTAACCCGAAAACCCGCACGATTTTTTTGAAAAACCCGAAAACCAGAGGGAAAAATCGACCAAACCCACAACTCGTAAAATCCCAAAGCCCCCTCTTTAAGGCAAATAAGCAAAATCTTGAGACATATCACTCTTAGCAAGGGGAAGGGTATTCTGTTGGTAAATTTTCTTTCTGTTTACTTTTCAACTGGCATCGTGTAAAATATAATCACATTTTCCAGAGAAATCTGACTACCGCTTGAGCGTTGAGCGTTAATAGCAGTAGTAGTTTAGATCCACCTCTGCAGTATTCTACGTGTTTAACCCGGATGAGAGGGGTGCTTAACATAATTTGGGCATGGTCATGTGTCACCAATATGGGTGGGTTTTGGCCCTGAAGTTCTCTAAACATGGGTATGATTTTAACCAAACCCCCATAAAAGTTGATGGGAAAGTGAAGAAAACTCGAAAATTTAACTTTATTTCGGTTAGAAAATTGTTAAAATCGCGTCGAAGATGTTCGCAGTACAATTTCAAGCTATAATATGGCCTAGAGAGTCTTAAAACTATCATATAACGCATATTTTTACTCATTATACAGGGTCTGTTCCTGCATAGGTCGACATTATAAAGTGGGTTGGTTTGAAAAATCTCGGTGGCACAATCAATCTATAAGTCTGTAGTAGGAACAGCTTCAACAACAGTAAAGTACTTCATGTAAACACTATATATGTTATGTTGCACGTTATGAACTTTCTGTATATTCTATCTATGTACGTCAATAAATACTCGTGACAAACTTAAGAACTTTCTGTTAGCTTACGTATGCACGTATAAATTGTAACTACGCCATAAATCACATGGTATGTAGAACTCTATAAATACTAGCTCTGTAATGTTAGAATTTCGGTCACCTTATAATTGCAACGTTAAAACTCTGTCTCTGTCTTGAGTTATTTTCTACTGCGTCACAGCAAATTCTGCTACAAGTCATGTACCTCCCCCCCAGGGTGTTTAAACGTTAAAAATAAGTAATTGCACTTTACATACCCACTGCCAATGAACATCGTTGAGAAATTTGGGCTCTGCTTTTGCCGAGGAATTCTCTTCTAGGTCCATGGCAAAGCGACGGATCGGGGCCTCTTAGATTTACCATCTCTTTCCTGTAAGATAGATGCCGAACAATAATAATTACTTTGCAAAATTGGATGAGCGACAGACGTAGCTAATGTCCTTACTATTCAGTGCTTGCAGCATTAAAAGGAGGGGTGGAGTGGTAAAGGCTACCAGCAAACGATCGAATGGTTAAAGGGGATTACAGGTACCAATTTGTCGGTATGATTTTACACAACATGAAAGTCAACTAAACTATATATCCCTCCAATGTCAACGAATGGCTAATTAATTAACTAACTAGAAACTGACTAACTAACTGCCAAAAAACCAACCAGCAAACTAACTAGCACATTAGCTAACTAACTAACTAACTAACCAATTAACTAACTAACTAACTAACTAACTACCTAACTAACTAACTTACTAGCGAAGAAACTTAAATAACTAGCTAACCAACTAACTAACTAAATAGCTAACTAACTAACTAACTAACTAACTAACTAACTAACTAATCAATTAATTAACTCAAAAAATATCTAACTAACTAAACTAAATAATTAACTAACAAACTTACTAACTAACTAACTAATAAACTAACTAATTAACTACTTAACTGACTAACTAACTAACAAACTTACTAATTAACTACTAAACTGACTAACAAAATATCTAACTAACTAACTAACTAACTAACTAAAGAAACAAACCAACCAACAAACCAACCAAATAACAATAACTAAATTAGCTAAGTAACTAACTAACTAACAAACCAACTAATTAACTAACTAACTAACTAACTAACTAAACTAACTAATTAAATAAATAACTAACCAACTAACCAATAACTAACTAACTAATTAGCTAACTAAACAAAGAACTAACAAACTAATTAACCAACCAACTAACCAACCAACTACCTAGCAAACCAATTGACTCATAACTAACTAACTGTTTATCTGACTAACTAGCTAGCCAACCGTTTTCTCATACCTAGGTACTTATTTCATTCACTCACTCACCTTCCCTGCCTGTTTATGTTCAAATAATACTACATGAAACAAGAGGCCATAAATATCGAGACAACTTACTGCAAGAAGTCAGAATTCGGTCCTTCCAAAGAACCACATCCGGACCTTTAGCAAATCCACCAGCTCCTTTTCTTGCTGTTGTGCCATGAGAAAGCATGGCATCTGTACCGGATTGCTTGGTAAACTGCCTGTAAAATTATTAGAAAGGTCCGGTTAAGAAAAAAAAAAAATTCATTAAAGAGAAAATGTATGAAAATTAAATGTAATGTTGATTTGTTTAAATTGATAACTACTATGTTACAACACTCTATACATATAAGTATTTTTTTAAGAAACTAAAAAATCGATCCAGCACTGAAATTTTCTTAAAATTTTCAAATTTTGAGTACTGAAAGTTTCTTAACAGTTTCTTGAATATCCATATTGGCAACATAGTTTTTTTTCTGAATGCTGTTTCAAACCCATTTATCGATCGTATTTGAATGCATATGGGTTTCCTGTTTGTCTGCTTGTCACAGAAATGCTTTATTGCAGAATACACGCATTTTTTTATATAAGGAAGTGCTTTATAAGGAAGGTAGTACTCGGGCTTGCAAAAACTTAAGGAATTTCTAGTACTGGACCGGAGACTACTAAGGAATCTGAATTTTTCCTTAACTTAGCATTTCGATTAAAAATGAAGTTTTGAATTAACAGAGCAAGCAATACTTATCGCCAATGGTTTTCAATCAGTATGCATTTCTATTCGTCTTCTGAAACCTTTATGACCTATATTTCCTTGACCATTGGTTGTTTTTAAGAATCAAAAAGTAAGAAGTTAAGGAATTGCTAAGGAATATTGAGTACTCAATTTTCACCACCAGTTAAGGAATTTTCAGTACTGACCCTGAACCGAACTTCCTTATAAAAAAATGCGTGTATAATATATTTGGATCATTAGACCACTTTCCACTGACTCAATGTTGGGACCTCTGACAACATCGATTTCGGCAGCTTCGAGTCAAGGGGGCGGGAGGGCTATGCATCTTTAAAGCGACAATTTTGAAAAAAAAGTCCTGTATATTCTAAAAGAGCCCATTGCTAAACATACGAGCGCTACTGCGATTTTAAGTCGAAAATGGCAATCTAAAAGGAACAGTTACCTTTGGCGAGGAGCTGATTCATGGATAAGATCCTTGAGGTTTGAGCTCTCAGCAGATTTGATAGAGCTTTGACTATCTCTACCCCCTGCAATGAGTCCAGACAACGACGAAGACACACTGATTTGAATATCAGCTCTGGAGACAGTGACGGGGGTGGAAACTCTCAAGCTATCAGTTTCAGCTGTTGTACTTGCTTCAGCTATTGTACTTGCTTCAGACGCTAAAAGGTAAAAATCGTAATTTGATATACTGTACGCTCATAGAAATCCCTTATTACCCGAGGATGCGCACTTGGCAATGCTATTACTTGGAGGGTAAGGTTTCTTTGACATCTGACTAACAAGATACAAAATGCAATTTGCAATTTATGCTACAACTATAAACTTTAAATTTAAAATTACTGTATAAACTTTTCTCAAATTGACCTTTCAAAGAGGTCTGGCTCGGTGGAAGATGACGCATACGCTTAGTAAGGCAATCCTCTCCGCAAGTAATGACCTGTGCTGCAGTTGCTACAGGAAAGGTAGTGCAACAAATTTTGCTCCAAATTCATGTTTTTTCTCAGTTTCTTGCATCTTGTTTCCTAAGAGTCAACAGAGTTTTTGAACATCTATTGTCGCAGATTCCTTTTCTCTCTTTGTCTTCCGTTATTCATGAAATTGAAGAAAAATTTGCTGCACTATTTGACCGCAATCGTTACAACCGGAGTGTGGAATGTGTAAAATGTATCCAGGGAAATAGGGAACATGGTCAAATTAAAAGGGAACCAGAGAACATCGGGAAACAGTGATCAGGTAAAATCCTCCCTATCAATCCTCTTGATTATCAAATTGAAAAATAATCTTACAAAACTCCAAGGAACACGGGGGTTTTCTCAAGGGAACAGGGGAACATGTAACTTCCCTAAACGACCCTAAGTGACCCACCTTCCTCTTCGGTTGTTACTGGCTCAGTTTTGTACATAGCACTAAAATCCGGTACTTTCGCGTCTTCCAGCTTCTGAGCAGGCCTAAAAAAGTAATATAAAGAGATGAGATACGGCAGGAGCAAAATATGCATCACTTATAAAATATATTCGAACTTATCAAGGCTGTTTCTGGCACCGTATTAGACATGATAGTCCCACTTATCATGACAAGCCTGTGATATTTAGTATGGCAACGCTTCGGGAGAGATCCGTCTTCAATCATCGGGCAATGAGAAATGTGTTTTCTGCAATAAACACACTAGGAAAGAAACCACATTTCTCATTGCCTGATGATTGCAGACGGATCTCTCCCGACATTTGCCCTGCTAAATATCAAAGCCTTGTCATGATAATTGGTGACTACCATGTCTAATACGATGCATCACATAGTACTGCATATTATGGAGGTTAGCAGTCTTTTTCTAGCCTGAGGCTACTCAATTGACTTTATACTTTACCCCTAATCTGGACCGGATGTATATACAATATCACAGGGTCCAGCCAAATACAGTTCTTAGGCCCCGTTGACACGAGGCCGGATCTATCTGAATCCGAAACGAAATTGATACGGATAGCTTCCCGTTTACACGAGACGAAGCAATCCGCATCGAAATCAACACGGATAGCCGGATCAATTCTGATTCTTCTAGCGAGACGTTTTCAAAGTGATCCGGTCTCGTGTAAACTGCCAATCCGTCTACTTTTGATCCGTTTTTAAAAACGTCTATGCACAATGCGCGCGCATACGCCCACATTTTTTCGAATTTCAGCCTCACTGCGCTTTTTACCGATCTCATAGTAAAGGGGTAGACTTATTGCTTGAGTCGTTAGTTTCCGCTCCTCCACCACACCAACACCCCGCTACAACAGTTTGAGCGATCTCATTTTAGTGTTGGCCTCGGTCTCATGAGCGATAACAGGGGACTCAGGTAATAAGTCTAGTAAAGGGGGAGGGGGAGCATAATTTGAGGGGATGGGAAAATCTGTAATGTAAAAATTAAAGGGGATTTCTTTATTAGGAATCCTTGAGTATCTACTGTTGTTATATCTAAATTAAGAAATAGAAAAGCGTCCTTATTTCTAGAAGTACAATCTGAAAAGTTTTTATGTAGTACAAAACTTCAAAATTGCTATCAACAGCGGCAACATTTTCGAGCATACTAAGGGCATACTATACGCATTTTTATAAAGAACCTAGCTCAAGGCCTAGTTCTTAAAGTTCCTTATTGTTGACCTCTTTTGAGACTATTGTAGTTCCAAAAGTTCCTTAACAGATCCTAAATTCTAACTGCACATACAGTTTAATGACTACTGTACAGAGGCATTTGCATATGTAAGCAAATCTCGAAACTACCCAAGGAAACATTTGATTTATGCGCAAAGTACAATTTATGTGATTTTTGACTGCAAATGAATGGAACGGGCTTTCTAATTCTGGATTGTTTGCAGTGATAAAAATATTCAACAATGAGTTCCTTAGTGATTTTCTCTTTAGTAGTATAAGTTCTTTAAAGTTTCGGCCTTCTACATGTAGGTTCCTTATAAAGTGGTTCCTTATAAAAACATAGGGGCCCTTTGGGCATGTTCGAAGAACGACTCTGGTTGAATATAGCTATTTCGGTCAAATGATGAAAGATGTTTATCGGTATGCACAACGATGACGATGATGATTATTATGATAATGGTGGTGGTTATGATGATGATGTTGATGGCCACGATGATTATGATGCTGGTTGGTAGGGGTGATTGTGGTGGTAGGGTGGATGTGGTGGTGGTGATAGGGATGATTGTGGTGATGATTGTAGGGGGGTTGTGGTGTTGCTGATAAAGGTTGTCGTGGTGAAGGTTGTAGGGGTGGTTGTGGTGGTGGTGATAAGGGGGGTGGTGATTGTGATAGGGGTGATCGTGGTGATGGTTGTAGGGGTGGTTGTGGTGGTAGTGATGGGGGGCCGGTCGTGGTGATAAGGGTGGTCGTGGTGATGGTTGTAGGGGTGGTTGTGGTGGTGGTGATAGGGGTGGTCGTGGTGATGGTTGTAGGGGTGTTTGTGGTGGTGGTGCCGTTCCTTTAGATCTTGCCACAGCGACATCGTCAAAGATGGTAATCATGATGATGATGATGATGATTATGATGATGATGATGATGAGAATGATGACGATTTGCTTTGAAAAGTGTTTTGAAATTGCCGCCCTTGCCCAGACTCTATGATCGATGATGAGAATGTTTGAAATGTCATTAACTAAACCAATGTGGCAATTTGCCATCGTTTATTAAGTAAACAACAATGACTCATAGTGAACTATTACGAGTCAGTAGAACAATTGTCACATGACCTAAGATTGACAAAGCCGTTTGCAGGCCGCCGTTGTGAAAAGCCAACCACTAATTGCGCATCAATACCTCTAATTGCGCATCAATTGCCGAGACAATGGCTTTAAGAGCATTCTTGAGATGCTTATACTATTGTTACACGTTTTCCATTGTTCGAGCATTGGTTAGTAAGTGAGTGAGTTAGTTAGTTAGTTAGTTAGTTAGTTAGTGACACGCCACCCCATACCAATATGTTCGAAATTCTTCGAACATAAAAAGCGTGTAATATGTCCGAAAATGTTTCCGCTGTTCATAGCAATTTAGAAGAACAATCTCTTCGCCAGAGTGTTGATTCGAGTAAACAACACGATACATACCTTTGGCGTTCTGCAGGTTCTTCATCTCTTGAGGGACCAGCCCTGGGAGCTTCAGGCCTGGAAGGTCCAGGCTTTGAAGCCTTTTTAGCAGCTTTGGCTCCCTTCGGAACTGAAATTATAAACCGAAAAAAATATAACGCCAAATTAGTGTCAGTTAGTAATGGAAATTATGATGGAGTCTATGGCATATACTATCACTTTATAATCACTAGGTGAACGTGGTTACGGTTCGGCTTATCAAACGAGTCGTAGTGGAATTGGTATTTGATTGAATAACTTGATGCTTGGACTACTTGTCATAACCATTCCGTTGAAAAACCCTAAAAGATTTGTAGTGTTAGGTAAGTGGGTGGCAAGCTTTATTCCATAGCCTGACGGCTATGTCCGTCGAATCTGACTGACGTCCGAATTATGAACTGCAAGCTGAAACCGACAAACACTCAGCTGTCCGCCAGTAGAACATGGTTTAACCAAGCCATCTGTCCTTTGAGAAAGGACGTTATTATCGCCGAGGAGGGGGTTCTTAAGGGGGTACATAGTATAATTTGTATACAGGTAATGTCCTGCCAATAAGGTTGGGTTTTTGGCTCTGAAATTCTCTAAACATGGGTATAATTGGGAAATTAAAGAAAATTCGAAAGTTTCATTTTATTCGAGTCAAAAAGTGTTGAAATTGCGTCCGAGATGTTCGTAGTACAATCTTTAGGAAAAATAGGGCCTATGAAATAGGGTTTGGGTCTACAATATAATTGGGTGGGTTCATAAAATGTGGACGGCACATCCCTTTCCGTTTATAGGTCATGTACACCCCTCTCCTGTTGTTATCGTTATAGATCATTTCGGTAGAATTTAAATTTTTCGAAATCGCAAGATATCAATCTTTCGATGCAAAAATCGTATAAAGCACCCAAAAATTAGTCTAGGTGTAACGTTTTACTATCCCAGTGCGTGTATTATCGATTCTACGAGCGTCCAAAGTTTACGATTTTATAAGGGCTTTGACCATGTGGGGTAAAAAGTTTCACCAAGTTCATTTTTTGCGTTCAAAGCCTTTATGAAATCGGGAACTTTGAATGCTCATAAAATTAAGAACACAAACGCTAGGACAGTGAAACTTTGTACCTAGACTAAGTTTTGGCTGCTTTATAAGATTTTCATATAAAAAACTCGATATCATGTGATTTCGAAAAATTTTACTGCTGTCTGACGTCATAACGAAATGATCTATTTCTTGTGTTATGAAAGATCTGACAAGTAACACATCTTACAAGACTTTACAAGACTTTGGCAGGAATACTTGAAACTTACGATATCCCATTGATTTAAGAAGATCTCGCGTTCTTTTCTCATTGTAATCAGCCTGAAATACAAACACCACTTTATATAACAACCTACAGATGCGGCAGCGGCATTCAAGCTTGCAGACTTAACTTTGCCTAAATCGAGTAGTTCCTAAGACTCCGTAAACATTTTAGCCAAATTTCAGCTTTTAAAAATGCTGCGACAATCATCTTGTGGGGTTAGAAGAGTGGTTCCTAGAAACTTTGCAGGAAAACGCGGGAAAACAATGCAATATGTTGCGTCGCCAATGCAAAAAACAGGCTACACGCTGCGACACTATTGCGACACTACGAGCTATCGCATAAATACGAAACTAGACAAAAAACCAATTATAAAATCTCTAAATCTAATAGAAAATGGGGTGAGCATTCTTTTAAGAACATAGGTGCTCGAATGTGGAACAACCTCTCTCCTTCATTAAAATTAATCAGAAATAGTAAAATCTTCAGTCGAAATATCAAAAAATCATTTATTTCTAATTATTTGTAACAATTCCTGAAATGTAAGGTGACCTGTTTCTTAGAACCGTTAGTTCTATTTCTTAAAGAATATTGTCTTGATATTTCCTATTTTTTGTTATTGTACTCATTTTCATGTAAACAGTGCTTTTATAATTCATCTATTCTCATTGTTAATGTTTTATTTTACTTTATACTTTAATTTAACGGCCCAAGAAATCATAAGCTCTGCTTCTCTTGGGTCGTATAGTATACAATATTTTTTTACCTTGTAATTAGGATTGTATACTATGAAAAAAGTTGAATTGAATTGAATTGAAAATTTGCGAGAAGCCAAAACGTTTCGCGAAATTTCAACCAAATCAATGTTTTGCGACAGTGTTTCCTCAGACCCCAAAACATTTTGTTGGAAAATCTATCCTTGTGCGACTTTTGTTTTTATGGTCACCGCGACAATTTTTTATCATGTCCTGCTGCCATTTCAAGCAAAACGTCGCACGCGTATGCTATTCACAAATAAGCCCGAAGAAATCTTTTGTCGATAACGGTTGCTTTAGCATAGGAAATGAAGACGATTATTAGACTACCTTATATTTACGTTTATGAGGGGTATAAATTATCGCATCTACAATATACACGCATTTTTTTATAAGGAAGTTCGGCTCAGGGTCAGTACTGAAAATTCCTTAACTGATGGTGAAAATAGAGTACTCAATATTCCTTAGCAATTCCTTAACTTCTTACTTTGTGATTCTTAAAAAAAACCAATGGTCAAGGAAATATAGGTCATTAAGGTTTCAGAAGACGAGTAGAAATGAATACTGATCGAAAACCATTGGCGATAAGTATTGCTTGCTCTGTTAATTCAAAACTTCATTTTTTTAATCGAAATGCTAAGTTAAAGAAAAAGTCAGATTCCTTAGTAGTCTCCGGTCCAGTACTAGAAATTCCTTAAGTTTTTGCCAGCCCGAGTACTACCTTCCTTATAAAGCACTTCCTTAAAAAAAAATGCGTGTACAAACAAATTCGCGTTATACAATGCCTCGCCTAAAGTACGTGTAATAAGAAAACAATCGTACTTACTGCTTCGAGAGCTGCCTCAAGAATTGTGCTTGGGAGGTCATATTCTGCATTGATTTTGTTTTTTACTGCAAGAGAAGGTAGCAAAGATAATTGAACATTGCAACAAAGTTGGTTAGTCTTGGGTGTCAAAAAGAACGTTTTGATCACAGTCCACAAAAAAATATTACCACTGTAAACGCTATCACGTTTTTTATAAGAAAGTGGAATAAGAAGAAAGTAGTTCTCGGTTCCTCAAAAAGTTAAGAAAGTTCAATACTGAGTTTTTCAAACCTAAGAAAGTATGTCATTATCGACTCTTTTTGGGCTTCAAGAATTTCTTTATTTGCCTTGACTGAGACTTAAATCTGTGACCTGCAACTATGATGGTGCATTAACAAGTCCATTTAAGGATGTATCTCTGTGAAGCTTTCGTTTCTCAGAAATTGCATAGTAGTTTAAGGTGTCTTTGGTACTAAAGACACCAATATAGATTGTTTTTTTATTAAAAAAAGTTCGTTAGGACTTATAACAATAATAAAAATATGATATAATGAGGGATAAGGAGGCCATTGGCCTATAAAACCCTTTTGCGTTTATTAGTCACAGTTGTACTTCTGGTTTCCACAGAAATCGTCATATAGTTTTTCAAACCCCACTGTTGTAATGTATGTTAATATATGTTAATTATTCACATACGGGACCGTGGGACTTTAGGGCAACCATGTGCCATGTGAAAAAGTAGAGACTTGAAGACTGGAAGAAATGTAACTCTATTCGTATCGTATCTAGCCATATAACCTTTTACTTAATAATTCTTATGATATATCTTGTTCTGTTATAAGACGATCAATGTTTTATTGTCCGGCCCTATGATTACAACACCCACAACTGATTTCGCATTTATGACTGTTGCTAGCAATTTGTTCCATTCGTTTATTATTCTGTTCGCGAGAAATAATTCTTCCTAATGTTCGACGATGAAGCAAATTTGAAGAGCTTCAGATTGTGTCCTCTTGTAATTGTAGTACTTTGTTCAAAAAATCTTTTGCTATCAGTATCAATCATGCCATACATGTATAATACTGCAGTATTTTAAAACATGTGATCATATCTCCTCTTCTTCTTCTATAGCTTAGTGTTGGGAGATCGAGGACAAGTAAGCGTTCCGTGTACGATTTACTTTTAATTCCGTCACCAACTCTGTTGCTCGTCTTTGCACTGATTCTAATGCTTTAGTTTGTTTGATTTTATACGGATTCCAAGCCCACGCACTTGACCTTGACTCGACTTTACTTTGCAAACTTAGACCAGACCATAGGGGAGATTTTTACTGTGCAGACGTTTACTGTGTGGTGTAAGTGTAGGTAGGGAGGAGCATTTTGAGAGAAACATTTTGAAAAAGATCGAGCATTTGGCATTTGCATCCCTCACGATAAACAGAAAGAGATGTGCCATGAACAGGCAAGGCCTTTGTTGCAGTTGAACCAATCACAAGAAGGCAACCAGCAGACAATACTTTCAAAACAACCGAAAGCCGTTGGTGATTGGTTGAAGAACAATAAGAACGGGGGTAGGCAAGAATGAAATAACAGTTGAAATTTGAAAAACAAGAAAATGAGCACTGATGAGCAGACGTTATTGAACTATGTTTCTCTCAAAATCCTCCTCCCCACCTACACTTATACCACACAGTAAACATTTGCACGGAGGCTCATGCTGATGAGGGTCATCACCAAGTGCAATATGAGAAATGGCAGTGGTGCAAATCTCCCCTATGGCCTACGGCCACATTAGCATCTTATCTTGCATAAGCCACAAATACTAAGAGAGAATTGCACTCACATTTCTTCTTCTCTTGTTCTGATTTCCCAGAATGACTTTCCTCAGAAAACCTTGTCTCTGCAGTGCGTGTTGACTGAATATTGAATACAAACAAACAATAGGATAAGTAAAAAAATTGTTTTGTGATTTTCCAAATGTGCAATTTTTCTATCTGCAAAGTACTTATTCAGAACTCAGTGTTAAGAAAATTAAGATGCTTTTAGTACTAACATCAAAAACTTAAGCAACTCAGTACTAGTCCCACAGCTTTGTTTCTTACTTAGAAAATTGCATGTGTATGAGGGCCAGAGGGTACTCTCATGGAGGCCCAACAGGGGGTCCAGTTGGTTTTAACGTCTTCTTAAATGATTATCAAATGAGCAAATTTATAGAAATAAAGAAATTATACTGCATACTGCATGGGGTATTGGTATATTTTTGCAGTTAGTACCCTTAACACCTAATTTCATGGCATTCTAAGCTAAGTTTGCTTCCATTTGTGTATTTGAAAGTTAGCAAACTTTTAATAGGACATTTTGTTGCTTGATAGGATGCTATTGAAAACAACATTATTTATAACTTCCTACAATGCCACTTTGGGCTTGTTGAATAAATTTACTACCATTTGAAGGTTATTTTGAAAATTAAGTTCTGGCTCTGTTTAGCTCTGATTGGACCCCTGTCAGGCTTAAATGGGAGTATGAGGAAATTCCTCCAAATCCCTAAACTCACAAAAATCACCAAAAACACCAAAAAGTTTCAAAAGTCTTATTCTACAAGTCTTAAATTGGTCCAGAGTGCATTCCATGTATCCTAAAGTTTGAACATTACTGCGATACAGGCATGGATCTTTCAGAAAAACAGTAGCTGAGAATATTATTTCAAATATAGAACAACAGATTCATTGCAAAATTGCTATGAACAGCGGAAACATGTTCGGGCATACTTGAAAGCTTTTTTGTCTGACACTCCTCAGAGTAGAAACATCTGTGGAGTGTCAAGAGGACAAAAGCTTCCAAGTACACCCGAAAATGTTTCCACTGTTCATAGCAATTTAGAAGTTTTGTACAACTCAAAAACAGATTTATTGTTTCTTTTACGTGAAGTCAAATTTGGTTGGCCTATTTTTTGACATGGCAGTAACACAGAATGCACCCTGGAAATTGTGCTACCATATAGAGTGCAGTGTGAAAGTAATAGTATAGAAGTGCTGACTGAAGTAGGGAAGATGTATTTTAACAAGGTTCAAGTGTGTCTAGTGCATGTATGAATTCCTTGAAATTGTTAAAGAAAGAAAGGACCTGCGTTGCATGTCTGCCCATGTTTTGCAGAGCAATACTTTCATGTTGTGTTGGAGCTACCTGTGATGCGGGTTGTCTTGCGTGGGATGTTGAAGCAGCGGCATGTCCAGTAGCATGAGATTCCGAACTCTGTTGTGCCTGTGCCTGATGAGTCTGACGATGCTGTGCACTGGTAGATGCTGATACTCTTGGATCACTCCATGTTGTCTCTTTTGTTATATGGTTTACAAAATAACTAAAGAAGAAATAATAATGAAGTGACTATACATTATCCCGGAGGGCAACATCTCATTTCAAAATTCAAATTTTAAAATTGACAAGATTTTCTTCATGAAAATCTCATAAAGCTTTCTAAGGCTTGTCAGCAATTTCTTTACAAACATTGGGGGCCCTGCCCTCATCCCTCATTTACAATGCTGACAGAGTTGACTTGTTCAGAAAAGTGGTGGTGAGTCTTGTCTTTTGAAGAGACAAGTTGACCAGATGTGCAGCAACTTGACTATTGTGGCGAGTTGACAGGGTGGCAAGTTGACCCAAGCTTATTTGAGGGTGGCCTATTTGCAAAAATGAATTCATAAGTGGGGGTGTATTCAAGGGAAGGGGCTTATTTGGAAGTAGGGGCTTATTCAGGGATTAACACAGATACAGTAAAGCCCACGTCCACACAATGTCATGCAATCTTTGTGAGGAGAGGGTGTGGATGGAGGGTATACGCACTTCACTCAGTTCACCTCACTTTATTTAGATAACCTAGATTTAAGTAGCTACAATCTACATTTAAATTACAGACAACACCCTTTTGCGCTTCTGTTTTTGCAAACTTAGCAAAATTCACTTCGGAATTTTGTTGTTTGTGTTGTCTTTTGGTTTTTGCACCGCCTGCCTGTTTCAAACAAGCTGTTTGTTTGGCAAAATAAACTTACTATCTTCTGTAATTTTGGTCATATTTTGCTTCCCAGCCTGGAGGTAATTGCTGATTTGCTTGAGGTTGCATATAATGTTGCTGTTGATAGGCATGTTGGCCTCCTGGCTGCCAGGAATGCGATGGATACGCCGCCATGTTTTTGTCGAGTTGACTGTTTTGAGAACTGCTGAACGGGTAGCCTGCGTGCAGCCTCAAACTCTTCTCCGAGAAAGAGTAGAGTCTGCGCAACAATGAACGAAAGCTTGTACTGGCCTCTTTTTCAAATAAAGTGTGGCGGTAAATCTTTTGTTTGCCTATTGTTTAACAACCAATCAACGCTCTCTGGCAGAAAACTGCCAGAGAAACATGATTGGTCGATTGCTTATTTCATTGTTTTAATATAGTCGCGCCGCGTTGACACGGCTGGTTTGCGTCGCGCGATCGCTTTTGCCAAACAAAATGGCGAATGTGTGCTTGGTTGCTGCACGAAAATATTTGTTGGAGTAAAGGATGGTTTATCGGTGATCTACCTTACGAAAAGCACTATTGTGATCAACTGAAGCCATGCCAAGAATAGAAACAAGCCCGACATGGATTTTCCAAAGCAAGTTGTCTATTTCTAGGCATGTAGACTAGATAGTAGCCTACTTAGGTTTATCTGAAGAGGGTGCACCCAGTGTGTGCCTGTGCACAACAAAGAACAAAAAAATACAGATAGTAAGATTTAACTTGACTTGTCTTGTCTGGTAGATTACATGCATTTAACTGAATCAGTACAAATAATAATATCTCCTGGAGTAAATTTTCAGTGTTATAAAGTAACAGCTGTGATGTTTGAAGGATTTTCTAGGCACAACTTTGTGAAAGTTTACCTATGGTGTTTTTATTTTCTTTCAATTTAAGTCTTTCTTCAGAAACTAGAATCATTTGCTCAACCATTTAAACGCTTTTGAAATCATTTTAGGACAGCAAAAGCCCAAATATTTTTGCCATCCTTCCCCAAAGCTGTCTTTTGGTCAATGTTTACAACCTGAAAACATGAAGTGTGGATAATGATGACATCTATAGTTATTGGCAGATTATTTTTCAGTGTCGTTTTAGAGATAACAACACCAACTTAACCTTTAAAGGTTTGGTGGACACTTTGCAAGCTATCCTTAGCTTTGCACCTTCTTTATCTGTGCCTTGGTTTAGTTTCAAAGTTCAATTAAATGTACATTCAGTATTTTGTCATTAAAATTAAAACTGAAACTGGTGGCAAATGTAACAGCTTGCTGGTCGATTAAGATGGACACAGTGCTGGTATAAACTAAAAAGCAGAAAATGTCTGTCATACCAAATCTATGAGAAGACCCATAGCCTACAATATTGCCTACAATACCCAAAGCCCACAATATTGACAAATTGTTTTCAAGTTTGATCAATTATCAAAAGTTAGTAACTACCAAAACACCAAAAAATCATTGTAATACACTGCCAAAATTCATGGCAATTTTACCAAAAAACTATAAACCAAGGATAAAAATCACACAGTTAATTGAAGAATAACTGTGACTGAGATGGATGCATATTTTGAAACTTATGAATACTGTAAGTCCAGTACCAAGAAAAGTCCAAACTCTACATTTCAAGCCTTTCCTTGATCAAGCAAGAATTCTTACTGAGGATAATTTGAGAGTTATGCAAAAGAAAAGCTATTTATAAACAACAAACTTATAAATAAAAACAGTACAGTAAAAAGCTTTGCATCTACCTATGCATCTGGGATATATCAATCAACCTATTTGTCTGTAGCACTTTTTCCTTAGAGAGATCAAAGGAAATAAAATATCCAAGATAGCTAACAAAATATAAATATATGAAGATACTCCTCCAAGTCAAGTGATAAAAAAGTTATAAACACCAAATACCAGAAGATGCTGTCCAGATGATATTTTGTCAGGTCTTTTAGCCTGTGTTTAAAGTATCCTCAAGAAAAAAGTTCAACTAATTTAATTGCTCTTTAGTTTAGATTGAAAGTTTTGTTGAAGAATTGACAGTAGAAGCAGCACTGTTCACAGAAGCAGTCACATTTATATGAATGGTCAGCATCTACGAGTTATCGGGCCTACGCAAGAGTTTAGGCCCCAGCAGCAACAGACGGAAAGAACTTTTCACTTTCTGCTTTTCAGAAACATTTTCTTGGTCAGACGTCTTATAAATGTCCAATACAGCCAAGTGTAAATACAAAACATCATTTTGTTTTGAAATTCATCGCAAAGAACTTCTTCGCAAAGTTACGGAATTACACAAAACAGCTTCAAAGTTCAAACGAACTTGCTCAAAGCCCGAAGTGCTAGTAGGCGGTGATTAAAACGCTTCGCGTAGGCTCCAACGGTTGTTTTCATCAGAAAGAGGCTGCATTTTTGCTGACTCAGCGGTACAAGCTTTCTTTCATTGTTGCGCAGACTCTACTCTTTCTCGGAGAAGAGTTTGAGGCTGCACGCAGGCTACTGAACGGGATGATGAACGATGACGTAATAAAGCTCCTTCGCATTTGTTCGTGCGAGGCAGCATGATGTATGGGGGAGAGACAAGAAAGAGGGTGCAGGGGTAAACATAGAGATATTGGGACAGGAGAAGTTTCCTTTCTATAGCGAAGACATCAGTTTCGCAACCCAAGTCGTCTCTGGCAGAATAAGGCATCGAGCAGAAACTCTTCAAAACGCAACTTTTGAACGCACATCAACAGTTGAATTAGTTTGAGCAACAACCTCGTTTGGGATCTTTTTCTACGTCTTCTTCGTCTGGAGACTTCTGAATTCCGAGAAATCATCGAAAGCCCGTTCTTTTGGGCAAATCTCGGTCAAATCCCCTCGGTAAAATATAGACTCTAAAATCTCATGACACCAGAGCTGGAAGATTTCGCGGACTTAACAAATGGTTCAAAATGATCCTCTAAACCCCAATTTCATTTATTTCTCTCTTATTGTATCTTTTACTTCATTCAAATTTAACCTCAAGTGGTAAATTTTGCTTCCTGGAGAGGATCAATGCACCTCTAAGCGAGGAGACATGAATAATAGACAATGAGCTTTGTTTGTGAAACTTTCTTAATTCTCATTATTCGAACATGTTTTAAAGAAATACATTTATGTACCAGTGATGAATACACGCTAAACAAAAATTTTAACAACACGAATAAGTCGAACCAAAATGGTGAGACAATGTTACTGTGGCAATGAAAATGAGCCAAAGGTGCCTCGCTAATGCATTCTACAATAAACTCTTGCAATAGGAAGCTTAAGGACCCCTACTTTCTCCCCTAACGGCTACAAATAATAAGGAACTTTGTCAAGAAGCTTCAGGATCACGTCTTTTAAAGCTTGAAAATTCTTGGTACTCATATACACGCTTTTTTTATAAAGAACCACTTTATAAGGAACCTACATGTAGAAGGCCCAAAAATTTAAAGAACTTATACTACTAAAGAGAAAATCATTAAGGAACTTTTCAGTGTTGAATGCTTTTATCACTGCAAATAATCAAGAACTAGAAAGACGGTTCCATTCATTTGCAGTCGAAAATCACATGAATTGTACGTCAAGAATGTATCAAATGTTTCCTTGAGAATTCTCGAGCTCTGCTTACATGCAAGTGTCTCTCTTTTATTGTTAAGACCATTGTATGTGCAGTTAAAATTAAGGAACTATTAAGGAGCTTTTTGAACTACAATTGCCTCAAAAGAGGTCCACGGTTTTGGATACGATTTCAAAATTGTAGACAAATTTATCGATAAACCTGCTAAGGAAAATCAAAGATTTCAGTTATCTGTAAATTCGCTTTATACTGACTTATATTCTTTACTTAGACTTATTGCTTGAGTGGTTAGTTTCTTCTCCTCCACCACCCCGCACCCCGCTACAACTATGCTACAAGTACCAGTTTGAGCGATCTCATTTGAGTGTTAGCCTCAGTTTCATGAGCGATAACTGGGACTCAGGTAATAAGTCTATTCATTACTCCCTCAGTTTATTGACGAGGGGGAAGAGATAACAGCAACCAAAAGCAATTTCATGAAATGTGAAAGAGTAACTAGCGTAAAACGTGAAGTGCCAAAGTTCCAAAGCTAAGCTTTACATTCTTTTTGAAAATCGATAGTTTTCCGTGAAGCGCGCTGAAGCCCCCCTTTAGCCCCCTCATTGATAACAAGTCGAAAACAAGTTTGCTTTTAGGGGTGCTACATGGGGGGATGATAGGGTATAATTCTGCCAATGTTAGATAACACTGCTTTATTGCTCTGAATTAACTAAATTCGAAGAAGTTCATTACTTAAATTACATTATTTGCTATGATCAGTCCAATAATCTGGTATATGCTGCCTCGCGCATGTCACGATCGAAGACAGAAATCTTGTCAATCCAGTGTCTTTGGGCTACAAAAACCATTAAAGAGTTTGTTACCTTCTTTTGTTAGACAAGATAATTTTTATTCTACTTCACTTCAACTTTACCAGAATAGCTCAATTTGTTAATACGTTGCATTACTTTCCTTTACTTTTCATCTCATACAACGACGTTACTTCACTTCCCTCTAAATTACATCACTTTACTTTACTTTCTTCTCTTTAAATTACTTTAATTTGCTTTGCTTTGCTTTACTTTGTTTGACATTAGCTTGCTTCATTTTATTCTACTTTACTTTATTTTACTTTACTTAATTTTACTTTAATGTACCCTGTTATACATAACTTCACTTGCCTTTTTTGATTTTCTTTACTTTGCTTTACTTTACTATACCTCAGTTAAAGTTATTTTACTTAACTTAACTTAACTTAACTTAACTTTACCTTCATTTCCTTTCCTTTCCTTTCCTTTACCTTACTTCATTTTACTTTACTTTACTTTTCTTTACTTTACTTTACTTTACTTTACTTTTCTTTTCTTTAATTTATTTTCTAGGCTCTAGCTTACTTTATTTTAACTTAATTCTACTCTTCTAGAATCTCCTAAACTTTTACTTACTTACTTTACTTTCCTTTACTTTACTTTCCGTTACTTTACTTCATTTTACTTTACTTTACTTTACTTTTCTTTACTTTATTTCACTTTACTTTAATTTACTTTACTTTTCTTGCTTACTGTACTTTAACTTAATTCTTCTCTGCTAGAATCTCCTTAACTTTTACTTACTTACTTTACTTTCCTTTACTTTTCTTCTTGCCTTTAATCTATTTATATTTTCATTTGATAAAATCTTCATAATACCTTATTAAGTCCTCTGAAAAGTTTGTCCTTCATCACAGCAACAAATTCTTTATTGCTTAATTGACCATCATCTGGAGAGAAAATACGAAGATGTCAAGATCAGATTCAAAAAGCATACATTTGTCTTGCATAGGATATAGGCTATTGAGTGAAAAAGGCTAACAGGACAATAAAAGATCGGGCCTTACTCCGGTCATCCAGCAGCGAAGACTAGTCTAAAGCACAACGTAAAATCAAGTAAGCTGCGTTTCATATATATGATCCAGCTGACACATTTAATAACGTTAGGTACCTAGGTACCGTTTACATGGGAATCGATCTGAGTAGAGGCCCAAAAAGATCACGATATACCTTTCTTTTACAAGGATACGCATGGATCCGCTGCTTTTTGGGACCGGGATCGTATCTTTTACGGTACGCTAGAAAAGCAGATCAATTTGGATCCGTTCCCAATCCGTTCCGGTGTAAACGGAACTAAATTGTACCCATATCGTACCCGATTTTTAGGATTGGATGTTTAGGATCCATTTCCCGTCACGAAGATGCTGTGGCGTCGTGACCTAATCAAGCTGACTCTTGGTGTCTGAGTGAGGTAGGGGCTTGAACCCCTTGTACAATAGCGCCACGACAAGGGTTGGGGTCTCTATTAGTTAACCCGCTACTGAGATCCTAGAAACAGCGGCTAAATACACCAATTCACCGTTAGCAATATAGCTGGCTAAATCAGAAATCTGAGTTTTCAAATATATGTGATTGCTTTTTCCTTAGTCTCAATACATAAAGAAACTTCTAATAAGCAACAAATTTACCATTTTCGTCGAAAAGTTTGAAGACAACGTCAATAAGATGGTCTCTAAGATTAACTCCAGCAACTGTCTGGGCAACCTGCTTGAATGTTGCTGTGTTGGGAAAATATAAAGGATTATAAGAAACAGGTAAAGATATAAGGAATGGATGAGATCAAGAAGGAAGAAAGGATAATTGATAGGACTGGAGAAAAGGTTTTATGCCTGACAGCAAAGGTTAAAAATCAGAATTGCATGTGAAACCTAGCCGAATTTCCTTCGGTTTAGAAACGCTTCAAGGGTTCCAATTAGCATTAGATGAAATTTCCTGCAACTTTGCACAAAATTTCCTGCGAAAGATGTTGGCCAAAATAGTTTCGCCAAAATAGCCAAAATTTTCCTGACACTGCCAGACATTTTCAAGCCCTGATAATTGAGTTACGAAGGACAAAGGGGCTTCTCTAAGGGCCTGCTCTCTAAGGGCCTGCTCACATGGAGGCAAGCCATCGCTTACGGGCAAGCCCGCTTTGTCACATGAACAGGAATCTTGTTTGTATGGGATTAGGGTGAAGGAGGGATTTCACCTAGAATTTTCATCCATGAAAGCAGACGGCTGGCCCGCCTCTATATGAACCGGCCTTACAGTTTGAGGACCTAGGGGTTTATAACCACCAAATTTTGCAGGACTTTGCTTTTGTATTTCGGATTTGAATTTTGTCTAGGTTGTTATAAGGAAGTTAACGAGTCATAGTGTCGAGCAACAGGTCTGCAAGACTGGCATAGGAAGCAAAAACTAAGATTCACGTAACTATAGAAAATCTAATAGCATTGTTACAGTTTTTAAGCTTGGATAAAAAACTCGATCATTTGCTTGCTCGATAATGCCAATGTTGTAACGGAGGATTAAAACAACCAGTGATAGAAAGAAAATAGGGACAACACCTGGGAATGGATTAGAAAGCTATTTGAAACTTGTTGTAATCAATCAAACAACAAACCTGGGTTGATAGCTTGTCCTGCTACTGTATGGAAACTAAGTGCCATATCCACGTCTCTTATGTTGAGAAGAAAACTGAAGAAATCCAAGTAATCACTGAATAGAATACCCTACAAAATAATACACGCATACAATTAGGGTTATGTCAATGGAAGCTACAGGAAATAGGAGGATTTTGGACGTAATGAGTGTTTGTAAGCTTGTGAAACAAAGTCATGTTTATCGTCGCAAGCTTTAGGGTTCTTTACAGGACCAATTTAAGGCACGAATCATCGACTAGGGTGCAGTTAGAGGGCAGCGGTTTAATGGAATCAATGGTATCGAAAACGGGTGGTAAAAAGGTTAGGCTAAATGGTTAGCATTAGATAAAGGCTAAGACTAGGTGAAGGTTTAGTCTTAGCGTAAGTAGGCTAAGACTAGGTGAAGCTAGTCTCAGCGTAAGTTGGTTAGGCTGGTAAGGGTGCAGGCGAAGAGGTAGGGTTGAGCTATCACTGTTTTTCTGTTACCACTGTCTTCTTAACTGCATTATGAAGCTTTAAAATGCCGGTCGTTGATATTACCACACTAAGTTTTAAACTAATTTACTTAGGTTTGCTTTAATAGCTTAACGTAGCTATCCGAAAAGCTAACGTTGAAGAAATTGATATTATTAATGCTAATAGTATCATTACCGAGTGGTAATTCACTCCGTAATCTCGTACACTTTCAGCTGGAACCTCTTTTGCTTTCGCAGGAATCTTGTGACCGGGGGGGGGGGGGTGACTCCCATATGTATGGGTACGGGATGTGCCATTTTTTGAGGTACCTTTTTAGGGGTGGAAAATAAATTTTGGGGTATCAAATTTGCTAAAATTACAAACTTGGGGTATCATTGTTGCTAAGATGATCAATTTTGATAAAGTCACAATAACTGCCAAATAAAGTTCAGCTGTGTAACTCTAAAAACAGATTTTTTAGTATTTCTATGTACTATATTCATATTTCTTTGTGAACTTTGGGGTGTACTTTTTAGAATTTTCATAAATTTTGGGGTCAACTTTTTATTACGAAAATGGCACAATCCCCGTCACTGATCTATTGAAGTCACCCACCCCCCCCGGGTTCTTTTGAGAATTACAGATATAGGGTATAACATCCTCACTCTTCTTACTTACTTACTTAGGTCCTCCCACTCGTTCTCGAGTATTGGAGAGAGAGATTCTTCGCAGAGAGCTTAATATTTGCTGGAATCGAACCCACGATGATAGATTACGTATCGCAGACTCTCTCGCCTCTGGGCTGTCCAGATAGGGTATCCACAAAAAAGACAACAAGTTTTTAGTTTATGCTAGACTTACGTCCTTTTCGTCCTTACTGAAGGCTTTCTTTACTCCCTTGATTTTCTTTTTGCGTTGCTTTTCTGAAAGATTTGCGTATGTCAACAATATTTCCGCAAATTCAACTTCAGTGATTTTTCCATCTTCAGGTTTGTAGCTTTCAAACTAAGAAAGAAGCATCAATCCTATTCAATTATCTTACTACTGTCTTTTGAAACAAATTCGTTAAAAGGTCGAGGAAACTTTCGAGGATCAAAATGCTCCAATCAGAAATGGAAAGCTAAACAGGTATTGAGTTTTGACAACCAATCAGTTAACAATATATTCCTTTATTGAAAAAAGCTGCAAGAAAGCAGATTAACAGCTAAATTCACTAAAACGGATACCTAGAAAATTATATGGGTGATGAAGATAACTGCTCATTAATACAAATGCTATGTAGCAAGGGTAGTAAAGATAAACTTGCATTACGCCTAGCATACTCGGACAACATGTCCTCGTATGAAATCTTGCTTAAAAAATGTAATGAAGCAACCACCCATATTCAAATAATCAACCTCCTAGCATTAGATATCTACAAAACTATAAATAATGTAAACTCCGTATCTATGAGGGATCCATTTTTACCAAAACGAGTATACCAGGATCTCCGTGGAACGAACTCTCTACAAAGCCCAAAAGTAAGAACAACCGGTTACGGAATCAATTCTTTATATTTCAAGTGGCCGAAAATTTGGAATGCCCTTTCTGCTGAAATCAAACCAGCCCTAAATGTAAAACAGTTTGAAATTTTGACAAACAGTCGACTTCTCAACAATGCGCTTGCTTCTTTTGCAATAAATCATTGCTTATCTAATGCAATCTCTGGGGTTGCTTTATGAATTATTGAAATATCACTATTGTAAAACTAACACTAAAGGACTATACAATACAATACAAAGCCAGTGTAGGGTACACTAAAGACGCCTGTCATGTTGAATTGTTATTTAGACGAACTATTTCCACTCACCTCCAGCCTCATAACCTGCCTCTGCAATTTCCTTTTGAATTCAACAAACTTATCCACCGTCAACTTTCCTTTGCCATCAGCTCCAAAGAAATATGACATTATACCAGAATGAGGCTCTTCAACGATAACATTTCCGGTCGTGTTTCGATCCCTGTGTCGCATCCCTGTTGACGTCATATTCAAAAAGATCGTTTTTACCTAAAAAGGGAGACAATGCCGTTTTTAGACAATGCTGTTGTCAGGTTCTGTGGCGTAGAGGGGCAGCTGGTAGCCCTTAGGAGTTAGCAGAATACCACTCCAGGCCGCCCAAGCCTCATACTTTTTCTTTTAATGGAAGTTAACCATTTTCAGCACGAGATCCTCACAGGTATAGATTCGAACAGGGTGAGCTTTTGGAGCCCCCAGATGGTAAAATGCACACCACTTCAAAATGATAAATAATGCAGTATTGAAACTGGCACTATAGGACCAGCTGCTTTGTTCACCTATTTTATTTAATAATTATTTCAATATCTTAATAAATGTAAACGATAGCAACTAATTAATGTCGCAACGATTTATGACGTCATATTTTGATAATTTTTGAAACATTTCTGAAAAATTTTCTAATTTGTCAAACAACAAATGAAAGAGCGCAAAAACTGAACACAATTAGCCCAAACTCAACATCATTGACAATATTTGCTCGAAAGCCTCCCCCGTACTGAATAGGGCTTTAAAGGTGCTTGAAACGACCATTCAATTAGTGGCTGTTTAAAAAATTATCCAGTGCAAATTCAAGGTAGCTAGATAGATAAGATAGCATTATTTAAGTTTGACAAATATATCAAGACTAAGACCACAGTGTACTAAGACTGTGTGCTGAGCACTCTTGTGTACGGTAGCGAGAGTTGGACTCATGAACTCTCGCTAAGAGCGAGGCTCTACACCTTTCACCTCCGCTGCCACAAAAGAGTTCTCGGAATCTCCTGACAGGGCGGCAACTAGAACGAGAGGTAATGGCACGGGTAGAAGACATCAGCATGTTTACCATGCTCACAAAGAAACACTTCCGTTGGCTTGAAAATTTCACTTGTAAGACAGCAGAATACTAAGTACATTTTTACACATGCGAAACACATGAATGAACTAGCTGTTCCTAAACTGAACTTCTGCCTGTTACCCCAATAAGAATACTTTGGAGCCTGAAAGTACTAAATGAAATCTAAATCGTATAAACAGCCCAATACGATAGGCTTTCAAAAATGGATTGGCGGAAAATACAGCCTGGTTGTCGATCAGTTATGAAATTATGTCTGACTGGAGTGTTTAAATGATGTTAAAGCTATGGTACAGGAAAGAAGTTACACTATCATTCACTGTCAGTAGAGGTTTCAAACATGTGTGGAATGAAGTATGCATCTACATAGTTTTGAATATTTACCCTTTTGAACTCCTCGGCAGATACTTCTCCATCGCCGTTCAAGTCAAACATGCGAAAAGCGATGTCTATATGTCTGGTTGAAGCTAAAAAGATATAAAAAAGGAAATAAAGAGAAGGTCGAGAGTACTCAAAATGATTATCATAAACACCTACCCTGGGGAGAAGGAGGGTCAGCTTCCTCTCATATCTTTTACAGGGAGAGTCGAGGGAGGTAAATTGTCCCGTCAAGGATGCATTTAGATTTTATATTACCAAACAATCACCTCAAGTAAGGGTCAAAGATTAATTGAAACGTTTTTGAGCAGTAAAAAATTTCAAGAAACAGTTAAAACATTTAAATCACGACTATTGGTCTTCCCGCTGTATCAGGTCATCTGATTGGTGTTTAAAACACAATGCCAGCTCAGTTTGTTAGTTTGTTAGTAGCGGCCCAAGCTAGATAAGCTCAGCTTTTCTTGGGCCGTGTAGAATACTTTTTATCATTGTAAATTGTATTTCTACAAATAAAAATGAATTGAATTGAATTGAGTTCTACTTTCTGATATGTGCTTTTCGAACGGCAGCTGGGTACAAATTCTGCCTTTTTAAATTGATTGTGACGTTTATATACTGAGACCCCGTTTACACGATATCGGTACCACACCGGTACGATTTGACACCGGCATGAAACCGGTGTCATGACACCGGCATGACACCGTTTACACGATACCGGTGTGATTTCATGTCGCTTTGGTTAAACAATGGCTGTGACATCATAGAGCTTAATTTTGTGATTTTGGGCTATGGCCTAAGCTCTAACAAAGAACAAAACCAAAAAATAAGCCAAGAGAGCTAATTGCAAACAGTCCCCGCCGCTCGAGGCAAACAAATTTTAGCAACCAGCCATTATTTCATCGATGTAAATAAAAAATACACGAAAATGCCGTGTCAGAAGTCGAATAAAGCCAAGTGTAAGACGAGAAAAAGCAACTAAATTTACTTCAATCGACAAGGAAAATCAATTTTCATGATATCACATCAGAAAAACATTTAATAAAGAAAAAATTTCAGTATAATTCCTATCCTAAAAGCAATCGAAGTGAAACCGACATGAAATCGTATCGGTACCATGCCGGTATGGGGTGTTTACACGATGTCGCTATCACACCGGCATGAAATCGTACCGGTGTGGCTATCGACATGTGTTTTCACACCTTTTATGCCGGTGTGCTACCGATATCGTGTAAACGGCTCGTCTAAAAACAAAAGATTCGACACCGGTGTCATATCAAACCGGTGTGGTACCGATATCGTGTAAACGGGGTCTGAGGAGCGACAGAAGAAAAATGCTATTTAGACGCAAGCGTCCATGATATTAAATTATACAGTAGTCATCTGAATACTTTTTAATTATTAAGAGCAAGTATAAACTCAGCAGGCATAAATTAGTCGTTACGTGACACTCACTTCCAAGTACAGTCAGCAGAAATACGTAATCTGAAAATGATATAAGTCCTCCTTCACCAAAGCAGTTGAACACGCACTCTTCTCCCAAAATCGTGCTTCTGCACCTTTTACGTTTGCTCTAAAACAGTAGGAATAACACTTAAAACAAGGAAAACTCAAAATGAAAGGTAAACACTATACCATTAAAATTTCCATTAACAATAAACAATTACGTAAATTACGTAAAACGTAAACAAAAACAAAAACATAAACACAAATACAAACATAAACACAATCTTAAATTTAAACATGAAAATAAACGTACAAGTAAATGTCAACATACAGATAAGCACATTAATTAATTGGAAATTAATAAAAAACAAACATATACTGTATTTATTACAAAACAGTAAAAAAAAACGTAGAGTTTACGTAAGAATGTTCAAAGAACTGAACTTACTTTTTTGTCAAATTTCTTGAACTCGTCCAAGCCAAGTCCTAAAAAGATTTAAAACAGTCTAAATTTAGAGTGACATATTGAAACATTCTGTTATGTCTGGCTTCCATATCGTCCTAAGCCATGGGGACGCGTCTTTGTTGTGTTGTTGTTTATATTCCCATATCTATCCGTTAACAAAGGGGATGACAGCAGTTCATAGGATATCCTAAAGTAGTTAGGTAAATCTCGATTCAGTGCAAAACAATGATAAAGGGGCGTATTTTTAAAGCATGTCTCCATAGACGGCAACAATAAAAATCATGTTCCATATCATAATTCATGTTCCCATTATATCATATGAGACAGGTACGCCGCATTATCATTCATAAATGTTGAATTTCACAAAGACGATGATGGTAACATGCTTTAAAAAAATATCATTTGATCGTAAGCATCCCCGTAGCGATGACAGGGGTGCCTCCCAGCCATCCCTAATGATATGGATACCAGGTTTTATTCATGCAAAATCATGCAAAAGGTTTGGGATACCAACAGGGGGTACTAGACCCTGAAATGGACAGGGATGTGCCCCCAAGTTTTTACGAACCAACCCACCTTTAAGGTATTGTTTTTCACATTCAGCTACCCAGTTTTATGAGTTGAGTATGCAATTGTGTACCAGATAGTAAGGAAATTTGATTCTATACCCATTTTTAAGGTATTTTAGGCATAAATTGGACCCAGTTGTAGGGGACTTTTGAAGAAAACTCACCCATACGAGGAGCACATACCTCCCAGCCAACAATAGGGAGTACCCCCCCCTGGGGATACTAACTTCAAAATCAGTGACTTTTACCTTCTGGCTGCATGGTATCTGGAGTCAAAGATCTGACAAAATCTTCTGGGGTCATGTATATGATTCCAGTATCATTATCTTGTAGTGTTGCAAAATAACGAAAAACTTTGTCAGGAGTGCTATAAGCTCTGATTCTGTTTTCATATTCAATAATCTAGAAAAGAAAGGACAGATGTCATCTTAAAAATTTTATCTAGTAAGTTGCCAGAACCAGTGACTATGTTGTCCCAAGTGAAGGATGGCAGAATGATACATCAGGATGGTTAGCTACAATATTTGCCATGCATATGGACGTTTTGAGCAATTCAGGGGGGATTTAAAATCTGCTTTATTGCCCCATTTCTTGTATGACTTCAAATACATGTTTATAGGTGGGTGCTTACTCTCTCTGGATTTCAACTAACAAAAAGTAGAGTAAACAGTAGAGTAGAAACCCGAGAGCATTCATCAACCTCATCTCAGCATTGCTCAACATTGTTCTATTTTCGTCTAGTGTTGCTGAGTGAAATGAAGACAGCATTTAGCCAGGGCTTAAAAGGGGTGCTTGTTTGAATGAGTGGTTATAGCGTTTTTGAAACATTTCAGCCAACCTCCATTTCAGCAAAAAACAATGCTGAGCCAAGCTTGTTGAAGAGTTCAGCCAACCTCAGTGGACTGTTTGGCCAAAGCTGATAGTTCAGATTTAGCCAACGTTACTGGTTGATTTAGCTAACACTGATGTGAAAACCTATTTTGATATTAAATAAAAGATCCTATTCATGGTGAAGGTGTTGGCCTTTGCTGGCCAAAAGCTCCCTGAGGGTTGGGTGAAGCATCTCGGGAACACCTAGTTGGCCAAAACATCTTAGTTGGCCAAAAAGGAGGCCAGCTAAGCTGACTGTTGGCCAAAAAGATTAACATGCGGTATCACTTGGGGCTAAGTGCTCTTTCAATGAAATATAGTGTAAGGCTTTATAGCATACTTTTCTTTCTCTAAAGCCTGCTTTACTTTTGTGAAGTGTTTTATCTTCCTCAGGTTGAATAGGCTTGGCTTTTGGCTTTGCAACAGTAGTATCTACTGATTCAGCTACATGACCTTGATCTCCATCTGCCCTGTCCTCAACCTCAACATCAAGTGACTTTGCTTCAACATTTATCATTTTCAAATACAAGAGATAAGACAAGCTGATAACAGCAACAAGAGAACCAATTATTGAAGACCATAATAAACCAATTCTACGCTTTTCTTTTTCCTCTGCAGACATAGGGATGTCATCAAAAGTTTCTCCATCTTCAAAAACGGTTTCCCTTTTTTGAGGCTCAGGTTTCGTTGCAAAAGATCTTGCATTGTGAACTAAAGAAGGCCTAGCAGACCCAAAACATCTCAAATCCCAATGATTCGTACTTGAGACCTTCAAAATTGGTTTATCTGCGAGGACACTTTGCCTAAAATGAGAAGTTTGGATGGGCCTAACTGGCCTAATTGTTGCAGACCTTCCAAACCTTGCAAGTTCTCTGCTCATTCTCACTATTTTTAACTGATTCATGACGATATTTAGTTTTAGCTACTCTTTATTTATCATCTGAATAATGAAATATCATTGTAAAAAGGATCCAAAATCGGTTATTCTGACTGAGTCTGACCCAGGTCAACTCCACGCAGCTTCACAGCTTTGCTCTCCATTTTGAAAAGTTTCTGGTCTGTGTTTGTCTGGAGCCTGGGAGGGACAAAAAGGAATTTCAGCTATCCACTTGTGTAATTTACGGAACGTAAACCGTGACAGAGGAGACAGGAAGGTTCAAAGAAAATCACTGAAAAAAACGGAAAGTTCATCGATTAAATAAACCATTATCTTTTTTGTTTTTCAGATGGTGCTGTGGCGTTGTGGTGCTATCCAGCTGACTTGTGGTGCCAGGAGCAGAGGTCAGTGTGGTTAGGGTTTGAGCCCAGCCACGCCATGGTAGCGTCACAGCTATAGGGTTGAGGTCTCGATAAGTTAACCTACTACTGAGATCCTAGCGACTGATGTCACAAACTCGGCGATGTGAGGTGGGTGTGCGAGCACCACATCTACTGCATCTTTTAGCGTCACACAGGATCGAGGTCTCGATCAGTTAAGCCCGGGGGTACTTCATTGCTCAAATGACTAGACGTGCCGCCCAGTTTTTCCAAACCCACCCATGTCTACCAATAAATTCTGTTCCTCGTGGTACCCATGTATAGAAAAAACAACAAATTTTTTACCCATTTGTACCAATGTCTCAAATGTTTCAAGCCAATTTAACGCATGAGGCAACTCTAAATGCGTCGAAAAGACATTTGCGCTGAAAACTAAAACGCACATTTTATCAGGCTTTTCAAACCAATGCATGTCTAAAATGTTATATATATTTACTACCAATGTGTAGAGGTTCTTTACGAAAAACCATCTCATATGTAGGGAAATTGGTGCTGAAACAGTTACCCATTTGGGAGGCACGTCTAGTATAATGAACAATGAACAATGGAAGTACCTCCCCCCTGGGTTGAACCTAAGGGTTTCTGAAAACATTTTGAAAAGCAGGCTATTTCATCAACTGAGCCCAAAATAGTTATTTTTGAGCTTAGATGAGGATGATCCTTTTATTTCTACAGTGTTGTGAATTTCCCCAAATTTTTCTTTCAAATGGGTGTGTCCTTGGAAAGTCTCGGTCCGTAAATTACACAAGCGTTGTCAATAGACACTGTTTTAATTTAATCATTCAAGCATTGAAACCTCAACAACTTCATTATAATTTGATAAAGCAAACTTGAAACTGGTAGAGACGAAAAAGACCATGTTTTAAAACACCGGTTTGAAGCAGTTCTTTTGCAGAATGGCGCACAGCATTTTCAACATTGCAAGAGCTTGCACAAGGACTTCTTTTATAAAGTTTCAGGTTGGTATCTTAGTTTGTTGTGCAACCTTTCAACAGCAATGCCAAAGCTCTTCTCTTTTGGCCTAGCCTAGCCATTTATTTCCCCGCTAGACTACTTCCCCAAAACTATTTCGCGGTTAGCTCGTTTTAATTTCAACAAAACACAATGGTAATATAACGAAGTATACTATAGTTAATTCACAGATACTTAAAATTGAAACACATGTCTTTCAACTTGTTAAAAAAGTACTTTTATTTTTTTTATACAACAAATAGGTACAATTTGGGAAATTCAAATTATAGTGAAAAAAGCATCTCCAACAATCTGAAAATATGAAATCAGCTTAAGGATTTGAAATTCCACCCTGAACGTAACAGGGGGTTATCCTCCAATCTAATATAAATTGTCTACATTTTACCCTCCCTTGATTACAAGCTGCAACAAAATGTGGGGCGGAAGCACAGACTGTATCTGTATCTGTTGCTGTTTATAGGGGCCCTATTTATTATAAGTTTGCGGCTTCACAGCTTCGACCCCTATTTTTAGTGCGTCTTTATGGATTTTGCAATGCTTTCTCTACAGTTAGCTGCTTCAGAAGAAAGTTGCATCTTGCATTTGTTGCTGTGTACTGACATCAGTTTGCGGCATTTTGCATGCGACTGAAGCTCTTAAGTGGAAAAAAGCTCCATACATTCTGAATTTCACAAGGAATGTGCATGAAGAGGCCTCTGTGGTGTTAGAACACGAAGAAGGAAATGTAACCAAGGGAACAAAAGACAAGATAAATGTAGATTGACAAGCTGTTGGAGCCATTAGTGTTATGCCCACATGTAATGTTAATCAGCAGCAGCTTAGCCATTTATTTACTTATGGATTGCGTCTTGGAGCTGATTTTTTCACAGTCTGTGGCTTCTGGCCCCCTATAATAGGCCCCCTCTATAGTTTTCTGTTGTTTACTTGGGTAAGAATTGGGTTACAAGAATTCAACATCTGGTGTACAAGAATTCAACTTTCCATTAGTGAATCTCATCTTTTTATATTTAGAGAGGAAATCCTAATTTTACTGGGCTGCAGTTGCTGTTGAATAGAAGCCTTGGCAGTGCAGGATCTGCAGGTATTATGTCATCATCAATATAAAATATTTTGTAAACATGAAAACTTTAATACATGTAATCACCTAGAATGTTTCAATAATTAATACTGTTTTAATGACCAAAGGGTTTCTATTTTCAGTTGTTCATAAATATTGTTGCACTAGAAATTCCATATTTTTAGCAGTTTTAGTTCCTGCTAGCCAATAGCATTTTCAACAAGCATTTTAGGGGTGATGATAGAAATATTCTTACAGGAGCAAGCCCAAGAAGGAATCTCAGATTTGAGGGTGAACCCCGGGGGGTTCACTATGTATAATTTGGGTACTGGGGATGTGCTGCCTGGAACGATATCGATTTTTTCGATTTTGGTATAAGGAACGGTCTCAATTTTTGCAATTTCGGTATAAGGACGGTATCGCTTTTCACGATTTTGATGTTGTGGTATAAAGAACGGCCTCCATTTTTATGATTTTCATGTTTGAAGATAGGAAAATTGGTATAAGGTTGGGTATACATTTTCATTGGTATAAGGTAGCAAAATCGCAAAAATGGAGTCCGTTCCTTATACCAAAATTGCAAAAATTGATACCGTTGTGGGCAGCATGTCCCCAGTATCCAAATTATACATAGTGCAACCCCCGGGAGCCTGCCATTTGAAATTAGCATTAATCAAATAATTTCAGTAGTGTTATTTATAAAAGATAAAGAAAGTACTATTTTTCTCAATATGTCATATTTTCTTGATTTCAGATTCTGCTTCAGCATCCTATAGACATGGATTTGTCATCTTGTCTGTGCCTTTGCCATCAAGAGGAGAGCTATGTGAATTCAGTTTGAAACCAGTGTCCCATTCTGTGAAAGATCTGATGCAGTTTATCAAAGATGAAGATGGTGGTGTGGAGAGAGCAGCAGCATACAATAGTGAAGGAATTAGAATCTCGCATTCCACACCCATTGAGATTCTTATGCAAAATGATTTCAAGCTGATCATCAATGAGAAGTCATTTGATGTTGTCCCACCTAAGGAAAGTAAGTGTACCTTGTCCATGTCTCGACTTTTGAAAGCCTTTATGACTTGAGTCTTGAAAGTATACCTTATAGGTCTTGAGTCTTGTCAATTATGTGGCTAAAGGGGTGCATTAGGGCAATCATAGGGTAAGTACACCTTATTTATCTTGACTTTTGTTGGTTGTGTGTGGCTGCAGGGGCTGCAGTGGAGCTTTTATAGGAATCCTTCGGATCTTTGCTGCTTGAGTTTTATATGCAGGCAGAGAACACACGGAGTCAGACAACATTTGAGAGGCAACTCTCTCTCTTGATTTCACCCAAAATTTAGTCTAGGTGCAAAGTTTTACTATCTCAGCACGTGTATTATCAATTTTTTGAGCGTTCAAATTTTACGATTTTATAAGGGCTTAGACCGAGGTAAAAAGTTTCAACACCCTTTGCAGTAAAAGCCTTTATTAAATCGGGAACTTTGAATGCTCATAAAATTAAGAACACAAGCGGTAGGACACTGAATCTTTGTACCTAGACTATGTTTTGGAAGCTTTATAAGATTTTTACATCGAAAACTCAATATCTTGTGATTTAAAAAAATGTTAATGCTGTGGGCCGTTTACCGAAATGATCTATTAGCCATCCTTATTGAAGCATGAAGCATTTCTACATGTATATGGCGTGATCAGTAGTCTAGATTATAATTAAGTTTGTTTTATTATAGATTTGCTCTTTTCTTTTCTATTACAAGATATGCTTGGAGATGAACATGAAGAA